>VZRQ01000108.1:318305-355085 GCA_013397975.1 Machaerirhynchus nigripectus | reverse complement strand
TTTTTTTTTTTTTTTTTTTTAAAGTGAGAATTAAAGCACTTCTCTCTCTCATTTTCTCATCTCCCAAACCCAAATATGCCAAGCATGTCCTCATCACTGAGCACAGACTCATAGTGCTGATATTTCACTACAGGGAGCTTGGAAGCCTTTCTTCCCTGCCCTGCTGCTGAGTAAGGAATGTGAAAAGTCTTTCTTAGAGTCATTGGTATCAGGCCAAGGGTTCTTGGCATCTGCTTGAAACAAGACATCTAGCCTCAAATGTAGTAGCTATTTTCTTCCTAGGAAGTAATTTCCTCCCTGGGAGGCTCCAATTCTGGGTTCTTTTCTGGGAGAAAAAAGGTGGAATACCTCTGTTTCCTCTTCAGGGCTGTGTGTTGAAAGCTGATCCAATGCTGCTTTTTTTTTTTTTTTTGTCTAAGATGAAACTAAGTGTTACAGGGACAGTAATGTTGTCACTTCCTCTTGGGTTTCATGTTTAGGGAAAATGCCACTGCAGAAAAAGCAATGTTCGTGCTCTGCGCAGATTGAATATGTGTGATTTGATAAGGAGTATGGAAATTTCTATGCACATCTTAGTTAAATTACGTAATAGAAATTGAGTAGCTGGTCTTCGGATACATCACTGCATCACATAACCCGTGTTCTTAGCTAGCAGTGAATTGTTTCAGTGGCACAACCTGGGTTCAGACAGTTGAAGTGGGCACTGCACAGAACAGAGCAGAGCAGTCTCCAGTTTCTGGCATCTCCTGAGTGTGCTTCACATTACACTGTAAAATTAAATGGATTTCTTTTATTGCTAATTCCCCACAGGCATTATTATAGTGAAAGGTCTTTAAGTAAGGTGTTAATGGCATCCTAGTAGGATTTGTTTTTTCCTTTGTCAGCTCATAATATTATATCAAGAGCTATGGTGGATTCTGCACTCGAGTGTTTAAAGCAAGCCTGCATGCTCTTTATAAAAGAAAACCCAACAGGAAATTACAAGCTTGGGACCAGAATTGCAGGTCAAAATCCTGTAATCTGGGCTCTGAAAGAATTCAGGATGGAAGTACATGATGGGCTCTTTTGGCCTTGAAATCTCAGAATCTGCTGCATAAAATGAATGCAATCCATTGTGTTTCCATCAGTTCTGACTGCCCAGCCTTTATGTACTTGGAATATATAATGTGGAAGACAGTATCAAATTCATATACTGCATATGAGTATGTTGAACTGCTAAGTGGCTTCCCTGTAGTGGCTTAAATTTCAACCTGTAGATTAGAGTAAGTTTGTCTTTAACACTGCTAAAAGTGATCTGCATTTAGGAAATGTGGGAGCATTTCTGTCAGTGTTTGAATTAAGTGCATGAAGGGTTTTTTTTATAATTGCATGAAAAAAGAAAATACCAGAACAAAATCTGTTTGACAATTTCACCATCAGGAAAATGTTTACTGAAGTTGATAAGAATGAGTAAGTGTAAACAAATTTAAGATCCTGAATTTAGCAAGATGTTTAATATTCTTCCAAAGCAAAATGTTTAGGCTTGAAAATTTGGATGTTCTGCCAAAGGCACAGTTACACCAAAACAAATGTTGTTCCTGCTAATATTTTTGGATCTTCTTGCATGCCCTTATATCCTTGGTAATGGAGTAGAGGAGAAAATGCAAGAGTCTCTCTATTCAAGCTTTCCTCAGAATGTAATGATGCTTATTTGAGATCCATTTATTTTAATAATTGCTAATTATGAGCACCGGGTATATATTTTTCAGCCTTGGCACTCTATTTTATTTGGTCTTTCCAGTTACTTTCCTCGTTTTTTATGGTACAAAAATAAAGAAATTCCAGACAGGTGTGTTAAACTTTGAACAGAGTATTTTCTATGTGTCTAAAGCAGTTATTGAGCAAGTATGGACTTAGTAATGAGGTTAGCATTTCAATGAAAAAGTGACACTTTTACTTAAGAAAACCAGAAACTAATAAAATGAATAATAATGGTAATCTGAAAGGGGAGCCCAAGTCAAGTGGAAAATAAAAGCTGAATTGCTTGGATTCTCTGATCAGAAGCAGGTAAGAGTTGGAATTCCGTGGAATATTTATTAGGATAAATTTGGAACCATAATTTAAATATTTATTTTTTGAAACTCATGTATGACTACAGCATGGAGAAAAGGTCTATTGTTTCACTTGCACGTCACACCTGGAGGAGGCCTGTGCTCCTCCTTTTTTTGGGAATGCTGTCAAACTGCCACTAAATGTTCGTGCTGGTAAAGAACAGTCGTTGGCTTGCCAAGAATGCCATTGTTCAACCTTTCTTTGATTTTCTTCTTCTTGTAACATTCCCGTTCAGCTACATTTTATTTTAAATTAATTGTAGAGATAAGCTGCACAAAATGTCCCTTACTAATGTGTCACCTTTGTAACTTTGAAAGAAATAAAGTGAAGCACATGATGATAATGTTAAGGTAGAGACTTAATTGCTTGTGTCTCTTTCTGTTTGGAACTGAGACTTCATCTCTGAGCCAAAAAAATCTGTTGGCGAGTGCTCCAAAATGCAGTCAGAATCCTCTCCAGGCCAGTATGACAAGCTTAATGCTGATATGTTTTGATCAGGCGGCTTGTTTGCGTGAGTTTGAGCTTACACCTGAGTTTCCTGTTTGCCTCCTGAGGATGAGGCACTTTCCTAGGTCATTTCCTCTCCAGACCTGCTTCCTGCTCTTGTGGAGTTCACCCAGAGCGTGCCAGGCAGGGCAGGACCTGTGGGGTCAAGCCAAGCACTCTCCTGGTGTTCCTGCAGTCGCTGGCACTGCCTGGCCAGCTCCCCACACTCCAGCACAGCAGTGGAATTACATGCACAGACGAAACAATGGCATCCAAAATGAATGAATGCCAAAGGAAATTCTGCCAGTGTTTTCAAATGCTGGTGCCAAATCTGTGTTTCCATATCTGTGCTGATTAGATGCCTACAAACTCACCATTTAATTTTCCAATTACCTAGCATGGTTATTTCCCGAGATCTTCAGTAGTACGGTAGGTGATGAACGCATATGAAAACAACACCTAAATTGCTTTCATTTTGTGACTGAATGTTGGTACACAGGATTTAATACTTCTGGGCAAAATTTTTAACGGCACGTGTGACTCTTGAATCTGTACTTTCTCTTCAAAGTACAGACTACTGATCAGTAGAATTAATTTAATATGGACAAGTATTTAAAGTTCATAAAAAGATACAAATAAAATCACAAAACAGTGCCTTACTGTGATTTATATACTACTGGGTGCATGATAATTCCTAAGAGCTAACGTTCTTCATTTAATCCACATGTTTTTCTCATAAATCAGAATGAAATCTGGAAAAAGCAGGTAAAATAGTTGTGAATAGAAAGTTGCCTACCTTTGTTTATTTTTATAATAAAATACTTTGTTTATCCTTTGGTAGTGTAAAATAAAATGAAACAAAACAAATAATTCAGCATTGTCAGTGTACACCTGGAAATCCTAGCCCATGACCTTGTTTGCCTTGAAACTGCTCTTCTGGGTGTGCCAGACTCCCAGGAGCTGTATTAGAGCTTGTTAAGGACAGCCCTAGGGCCATGTGGGTATCATAGCTGCGATGTTTTCACTGCCTGAGCGTGGGCACTGAGCCACCGGCTCTGCCTGAATCAGCTTGCTGAGATTGCCCTCATGGGGACGCAAGGGAGTGAGAAACCTGCAGCCCTATGGCTGCTCCAGAGACTGGTCTTTTACTGGGATATGTACATAGCCAATGAATTTTAATTTTCTCACTTGTTGGGCTTTTCTAGGACATGCTGAATCTGGAGTGCTGCAGGAGTAGGGACGATGGTGAGCCCTCAGGAGTGTTTGTCTGAAAGGCTTAGGAAGTTCACATTCCTACTGCAAGCTGAAATACTCAGTTTTATTTGGGATTTGCAACTATAGGAGTAGAGAAGCATATAAATCTTCCTTCATTGCAATCACTGTCTTCTCTAAAAGTGTAGCCTTGCCAGTTCAGCAGTCTGTGTGAAATCCGGCCCGGGCCACGCTGCCGGCTCCAGAGTGGAGCTGTCCGTGTTCCATCTGGCTTGGCTCAGCAGGAAGGTCAACTCCCAAGGCTGCCAGAGACGTGCTGCTCTATTGTGGTACTTTATTATCCCTCTGGGGAAGAGGCTGGAACAGGATGTGTGACCGAAACGGAGAATTTGTTCCCTAATTTTCTCAGTAGTCCAGGGACATGTCCACTATTTGGACAACAGCTGTCGGAGTCCATTGCCAAGCTGGCTCAGTAATGGCCCTTGGTGCAATGCAGGAGAGCAAAATTGTTACCAAGTAGTTGGGAAAACTGAGGAGTTTTGTCAGAAATTTTGGAGCTGGCAAAATAACAATGTTTGATATTTCACCATCACCGTGTAAGGTGGGCTGAGAAAACCAAAGTGTTGTTAGAAGTTTCACCACTCATCATCTTTAAAGTTTTTCAGCATTTTGTCTCATTTGAGGGCTCTCTCTGTCTCTGTCTCTTTTTTTAATACAGACAATAGCTAAATAAAGGTGTAGGCACCTGAAGTTGTGTGGTACTTGAGCAGTGATGTGGCCTTGAAGGAAGGCTCTCTGCAGTGAATGCAGCCACTTCCCCTCTCTTTCTTTTGGTGCTGATTTACTGTTAATTGCATTTCAAACAAATTGGAATGGACTAATAGACTGAAGTCTATTATCCTAGCTTTTAACACAATGAAATCATGTTTAGTGCCTTGCTCTAAGCGGGGGAATGGATATCCCTAATATTTTCCTCCAAGTAATGACACAAATACAAAAGAAGATTTATGCATTACGAATAGTGAGATGGGGAAAGTGTGTGGAGGAATGGTAGAAACAGTCACATTTTGTGCTCTAGTCCATCAACTCATCGCTCTTTGGGTTAGATAACTGCCTCCCATTTATGCTGGCACACACTTAGATCTTTGCATTTTCATTTACTTTTGTTAATTTACTTGGTAGTGCTTTGACCAGTTGTGTTCTAAAATGAGGGAGACTTTTAAATCTTCTGATAGGAGAATAATTATGGCACAGCTCCTATTTTCTTTCAACTTTTTTCTAATTGTTAGCTCCTTAAATGGTGTCAACATCCTGCATATTGATGATTTTGGGAAGCTGGAGCTCAGCTGTAGCTGTGTTATTCTGAGCGTGCTCTTGAGACAGACCCTGCTGGGGCAGCCTGGATTTGAGAAGTTTTGAGTGAGCAGATCTAGGTAAAGGTGCTGTGCTCACTCCCAGGGGAGTAGAAGAGAACTGCATGACAATTTGTTTATCCAGGAAGACTGAAGAAATAGCTTCAGCAAGCTGTTGCTGCTCTGTGTCACGGATGGCAGGACCAAAGCCCTCAAACAGTTACAATTTAATTTACGAGTTATTTGATAAACTTCTAGGAAAAAAAATGGAAATTTCCAAATTAGAACAGCTTTTCATTACCATGGCAGTACACAGAAGAGGAATGTATGGTTTTGTTTTGCTGTGAAAACTGAGCTGACAGCACACCTGGATTGCACAACATGTCTGGGTAGAGCCCCAGGACAGTCACTGCAGCTTTATTCAGCTGCATTTTCTGTGATCACATGAATTTCAATTTGTCTGCCTCTATCTTTGCTGTCTTTGTGAAGTAATTCAGCACTTTCCCTTGTGTTTCCATCTTTCCAACATGTCCAGAAGTGACTTACGCAGCAGACAGTGTGATGTCCTTCCAGCTGAGCTTGTCACGGACATTTCAACCTGTGGCTTCTGGTCACTGTCCTCCTGATTGCCTCCCACAGCTCTGCAGTGAATGTTTCCTCATCTGCTTCAGTTCAAACTCCAGAGGCTTGGCTCGACTGCACTGTATATTTCACTGCTGGTTTTTGTTTGTTTGTTTGTTTGTTTGGGTTTTTTTGTTTTGTTTTTCTTGTAAATCAATCTCCCAGTGGATTTGTTAATATTCAGCAGCTGTCTGGGCGCTCTCTCCTGTCTGAAGTGCTGGCATGGGGATAGTGTGATATGGAGGCATGATCCTGTGCAGTTGCATGACAGGGGAGAAATTGATTTTATAAACGAATATTGGCTGTTGAGCAGAGGTGAAGAGTTGAAGATTTTCGTACGTTCATATGCTAAAGTAATGGGGACCACTGAAAATCGGCGTGAATTGAGCATGACTTGCTCTGCAAACCAATGACCAGATTAGGAAAAGGGGAAGATGCATTGAGTATGGATGGAAATTTGAATTTTCTAGCTCAATCCATGCCTGGTCACTTCATTCTGGAGTTCAAGAAGGTGGGAAGAGCAGACCTAATTTGTTTGTGCCTGGCAGGGTGCTACTCTGACTCTACTACCTCCATTTCTGTAGCTACTGCACCGTAAGATCTCCATGTGGTTTTTGGTTAGATTGCACTGGGCAGAGATGGGAGGAGGAAGTAGAAACCAGAAAGGACAGGAATTACCTGTGTGTACAACTTTGCAAGCCATTTTGAATAGGAAATCTTCTATATACTAAAGGGTTGTCTGGAAGAGTACATTATATGGGAGTACATTGTGTTATAAAACTAGTGCAGAATAATTTTTGTCTTGAGAGCATTACTAACAACAGCCTAAACTTTCAGAGAAGCAGTGGAAATCTTGCTCAGCTGACACGTGACTTTGCTAGCATATTGAAACTTGGTCCATATCTCTAACAGCTTTGTAAATGACTATTTTATTTAATTAGTAAACACTTCATTAGACAAAGATTTGTCTAGCACCCCCCGTTTATTAAATCAGAAAGCATTCTCTATTTTAATTAGCATGACATTTTCTATAATCAATTTGATGAAATGCCATCTGCAGTTCTAATAATACTGTGTACAGCAAAGGCTGATTGACGTGTGTTGACTACAAGGTATCAACCTTCTTGCGTGTTTGTATTTAAAAAAGAACATAAAATGTAAGGAAGAAGAGGACTCTGACTTGCTCATGCTGCTGTTTGTGCTGCAAAGCAGAATTTTACTTAAACAAACCAAAACTTGGTAAATATTTTCAGTGGGAAAACAGGCATTAACAATCTTCAGGTTAACACTGTCAGCAGTTTCAGAAGACCACCCTGAGGCCTCCTTATTCTAGATATTATGGAACAGATTTTCAGCATTGCCTGAATTATTTCCTTCTCTTTCCTTCACTTTTTAGATGCTACTTGCCCTCTCAAGACTATTTGATAAATTGCCTTAATATCTGATGGTTTCTATGCACAAAACTGCCTGAGTGCTGATCTCCTTTGGGCAATTAGCTTAGGCTAAGATTTACAGTGCTCTGTGCAAATAACCAGCAATTAGCAGTCTGTGTACCTTCTTTATAAATCAGGGGGTTTTTTTAACTATTCAGTATCAGTATTAGTAATTTCCAAACCACTTTTGAGCCAGATCCTAGCAAGCTGACCTTGGCCTGTAGCCATTAAAATTGATTGATCCACAAATTTATCTCAGGAGTTACCATGAAATAAACCTTATTATCAACAAGTAATAAAAATCTAGCAAATATTTTACCAAACTGCTTTTGCTTGGCAAACAAAGTAGATATTAATGATACTGTAAATTCAGTAGGAGTCAGGTTTTTTTACACCCAAAGGAGTGCTGTTGATTCTGTTGCTCCTTGTCAGTGCTAGCAGCTGCAAACATTGCTCACGTTCGTCTCAGTGAACATGATGGCAACATAGATTTACAGGTTAGGCAGGTTTTAGTTTTATAATAAGCTTGGATTGCCATCATGACTATTGAAGGCTAAAGAATAACTCAGTGTGTATTCCTAGGTGAAAAATCATCGCTTAAAACCTCTGAGAAGGGAATAGACTAGGCAGAAATACAAGTCTTGCCTGGCTAAGATGAAGCATACACAGAGTAGTGGAGGCTCAGGTGCAGTGATCTCGTGACTCCTGTGGCTGCAGTGAGCTTGTGATGCTCATCTGTATTTTCATAAAGTCTCAAAGTTCATTCTCAAAGCAGGATTCCTGCTTTTATACTTTATCAAGGAAGCCCCACTTGTTTTTGAAGCTGTTGGTCCTTTCCAAGTACAACACTAATGACTCTTAGTTTACTGGTCATGTCTCATATCTCTATTGGTCTGTGACCTCTTATAAAATATCCCAGATTTAGAGACCTGCAGAAATGACAAAACATTTCACATCCCCTTTGCTCATTCACGTGAAGGACACAACTTCCTTCTCTTGACTCTTGCAGCTGAAATATGCAGATAAACACATGTCAACAGCTTCAGGTGCACAGGGAGACACTTGGAGTTACTCCAGAGGAGGAAAAAAATAATGTGATAATCAGCCTGGAGCTTTTTGTGTCACGTACAGGTCTGAAGATGAAAATACCACCAATAAAACAAGAAAACTTCCAACTAATAAAAGTTGGATCAGTACTGATGTGAAAGTGAATAGAACACCAGACTGAAAATCAAGAGACTCGAAAGTATGTGGTAGTGTGTCCTTTCAACCCAGTCTGTGTAATTTAAATAACAGGATGGGTTGCTTAATTTCAGTGACATGTGAAACTAGAGTTTGTACTCTTCAAATAAAGCACCACCATTCAGTGTCCGGCCTGTCAGAAACCTAAATCATCAAAGCCCATATAAACCCTGGGCCAAATTCTTGCACTAGAACAATTCAGGGATTGATTTGCAGTGATGGTGATGTATTTAAGGATGGAAGTTAGTCCATTTTCCCCCTAAACAGGACAGGATTTTTCATCAGAATTTGCAAGGGCCTGGATTTTTTTTTGTTTGTGTGAACATATATGATGCCACGTGTAGCTGTGAGTGCTACAAAGGAGTTCTGTAGCATTAAGGGCATGGTAATATGTTGTCAATTCAATAAATGGGGGTAAATTCAATAAATGGAGGTAAAGAAATCATTGCAAAATTGATGGGGATCAAGCTAGTTGTCAAGTATCAAAAGTTTTGCATTGATTTCTCTTCATTTTATGATAGTTTGCCTGTACTTTGACATTCCCTGGAACAATCTATATTATGCCAGGCACAGTGTAGAGTTGCATTTCCTGCCAACTCATACCCTGATCTTACACAAAACCCTTACCAGTGTTGAACCTAAACCAGGAACAACAGTCTTAGTGAAGCCATTTATAACAAATGCTGCCTTTATTTTAAAAAACACTTGAGATCATCATGATGCTGTATTTATGTAATAGCTGTGTCACTGTGGGCCGTATTTATAATACTCATATATACATCCAAATTGTGATTTAAAACGTATGGATTAATCACTTCAGCAGAACATATATTCCATGTTCTTTGCCTAGAGAGAGAGCAGATGATGAAAATACTCACTTCTAAAAACATACATTAGCATAAGAATTTGGACATTTAGCCTCATAATTATAAAATAAATTACTGTTGATTCTGCACTAAGACAATTCTGTTACAGGATGTTGCTGACTAAGGTGAATTTATTATGCTGTGACAATCCCAAAAGAATTTTAGTTTAGAGTTTGTTTTCATGTAACATTTTATTGAATGTTGCATTCTTTGTGGAAGCCAAATAAGTTGTAGAGAACCTTTGAGCATCAAGTTGTCCTGCAGAGGTGTGTGTCCACTAGGTAGCCTCCTTCCCAGTCAGCCTTAGAAATAAGGTCAAAATCAGGATGGAATCAGTTCTTCCCAGAGATAGTTGTGTACAATAACCCTGTCTACCTCTTTATTTTTTTAGTGATACTGTAATCCTCCTAGTGTGTTTCCCATTATTTCTGTTTAATCTAGACTTTGGATGTCATAAAATAAATCAAATACCTTGGAAGAAAATCCAATACACATTTTCAGCAGCATTGCCTGTATCAAATATAACACTCTCAAATTTCTTTAACAATATCTATGTTCTGTAAAGTGCTATCAGGTATTAATTATATTGCCAGCCACTATTTTTGTGAGAAGAAGCCTGGATTTATTGTGCCATTATTTCGTGTGGGACTGATGTCAGGATAACTTACATACAGACACTTGTTTTTCCATCTTCGTTCTAGTAAAACAGAATAAACTAATCAGTTATTCAATGCTCTGGAGTTTCCAAGCTTTTCAGAAATTTGAGAATGATTATAATTAGGAAATTTTCAATCAGTTGTTTTTAAAACTGTTTTTGTGTGCATCATCCAGGGCTGGTGACTTGATAACACATCTTCAGAGAGGCTTCCTCATGTTCCCCTCTGCTTAAGACAGAATGCTTTTTATTCTAGAGATGTCCTCAGATGGATAATGTGGCTCTTCGGTGCTTCAATTTGTGCCCAGCTGAGAGCTTTTCACATGATACTACTCTTTGTTTCAAATTAAATGAGAATTTCTTTGAAGTAAGAACTCCTCTGAATGGCTTTGTAAAGTGTCAGAGGTCCCTGAACCTCCTGGTGGTGAAGGCACCAAGACTGTAAACAAAACAAATCCTTCCACTGTGCAAATGGACCATGCTAAGGACTAGGTGTTGTTTTCTTTTGTAGAATTTCTGACTCTAGGTAACGAAAAATTCAAAAGAAATGTATGTTTATGGCTCGTATGTACATTTGAGCTATCAATGAAAAAAACCATCATCATGTGGTGTGACCATCAACTATCACATTATCCAGCCTGACAAGATACTGATTGGAATGGGACTTCCATATTAATTACTGCAATTACTTTTGAAGACTGTTACACTCAATGTTTGCATGGTATTTTGATGTCATCTTTTACCTGTGAACCTCCATACAAGTGTTTTGCAAGTGTGCATTTGATTTATGCACTTCAGGAGTTAACTACTGAATCCAAGTTCAGAGAGAGGTGTAATTCCTGTCCAGTAAAGCCTGTCTTTTCAAGAGGTCTGACTCAGTTTTCTGTTCTGATTATTTAATTAATTTCCTTCTAACTTTAGAGCAAAGGCTTTAATTTATGTCTCTCAAAGTATTTGCTGTTCCAAGTTTTGTTTTGCACTCTGTGTAGGAATTGCAGGAAGAGCAATAGGACTGTGTATTTTATTCGTGGTCCTCTTAGGAATTTTAAGGGCAAGTTAGTTATTTGAGTGAATTGGTTTGGGTAGGATTGGTTAATGAGGCACAGTGCTGTAAATCCTGTTAGCAAATGACAGGTAGAAGAGTAGATAAATGAGAAGGAGTAACATTCTGTGCTCATTTGGATTTGGGCAGCACATAAGTGTCACCTCTGGGGTCAAAATGCATGGTTTGGAGCACTGCTGTTCAGTCTCTGGGTTATTTATGCCATTTCTCACATTATGGTTCAGTCACAAAAAGGGACAGCTCTTCAGCCAGACAACTTTATTTTTTGTATAATACTTAGCACCATGATCCAGTGTCACTGGAGATTTTCAGTGCTGGGGTTCCTAAAAGAGTACATGCAAAATAGCCTAAAGGAAGCTGCAGAAACGATCATGTTCTGTGAGTAGTAACCTGAAGCCAAATAACTGTCTACAAAGTGCTGTTCCCTTCTGTTTAAAATGAATATTTGAAATATTTTCTCTTTAAAAGAAGCTGCTGTTAATTCCACAGTTCACAATCTCATCTGCCTTCATAAACAGCAGCTCTAATAGTACTGTCCTAAACTCCATCAATCCCACCCCACTTCCCAGCCATGGTCCTAAAATAGCTTAGTAAGCTCTTCAAATGAGGCTTCATTAATTTTACAGAACAGACCAGAGGACATTCCCCAGTGCTGTATATCTCGAGCTCCTGTGGAGTCAATTAAAACAGAGCTATATTTTTCTGAATAAGTGAAGCATTTTTTAAATGATAGCATAACCTTTTTCTCCAGTTGTGTTTACTTCCCACTTCATAAAATTCAAGGATTGCTAATGAATTTCTCAGACATTACCAAGGATTAGGAAAGTTCTTTTGTGTTTCCTTCAGGCTTAATTAGAACTTTTCTTATACTTTTTACATTGTTAAAATAAAATAGTTTCATTTCATTAAGTGTAAATCTCTTACACGGATTTTTAATAATACGAAAGAATCAGCACTCAATCTATTCAGTCTTGCTACAAATAGTGGGAAATCTGGAACATTTTTTTTTTTAAATCAGGGCTGATGTAGTAATTGTGTATTTCTTGGTAATTTTGCAGGTTTTGATTCCAGCAGATACAAAGTATTTTTCATAGAAATCACAATTAATTTCAGATTTCTTTTTTTTTCTTGAGGTGTGTTAGCTTATTTTTCTCACAAGAAATGATAAGTCAGGTGAGTGGAAAAAGTTGCAACAGTTCACCCCACAGTGTTTAAATGTTTTGCAAGTAGACCTACTTAGCTTTAACCCTCCTTTTCCAACATTCAGGTCACACGAAAATTTGGTATTTGGTGGCCTAGCACTAATCACACAGATTATGGTCTGTCTTTAAATAGTCATAACTTTTCCATCCAGTCAACAGAAATGCAGACCAGTACAGAAGTTTTTTTGGAATCCCTTTTAAGGAGTCATGTGAATATGAGTCCAGCGAAAGCTTTTTTTTTTGGCAGAACTTTACTTCAGTTTATGGCCAAAATATATTGGTATTGAATGAGGTGAGCATGCTGTAGGGCATAAGCTGGTAATTTTGAAGCTCATGAGGCAAATGAACAAAACTTCTGTCTTGTTTGTGTGTTGTACGATACTCTAATTAATTTAACATGCTGGTTCTCTCTACAGATGTATTAAATTCTCAGTGTTTGCTAACTGCTGATTTCCTTGTCATTGCAGATACAGCAGTGGTGTATAAAACCAGGAATGGACACGTTGTTGAACTGAATGTAGAAACAAATACAACCACATTATTACTGGAAAATACAACATTTGTAAGTAATATATATTACCTGCTTCTTTCTCAGTGGAAGTCTGCTAAGATTTTTTTCCTGTAACAGGAGGGAGAGAGTACAGTATATAAAAGTTAGAGGAGGTATGTTCATAACCTAGACTAGATTGCATATAGGTGAAAAATATAATCCATTCCTCTGTCAGTGAATGATTTCTGAATTAAGTTATTTGTTGTTTTATTCAACCTACGTGTAAATGACCAAGAGGTTAGAAGATTTGCTGTTGGTTGTGCTTTGTTCAGACCATCTGAAGGATCATGCTTGGCATGTGTGCTGGTGAATCTGTGGGATGTCTGTTAGAAAAAGGTATTTCATAAAGGTACTTAAATGTTGAGAGTTTTTCACTATTAGAAACGCAGAAAAATACTCAAAATTCATAGGAATATTTTCCTTAAGGGAATTAAATATGCAAAGAAAAATGTATTTCCTAGTCATGTTAATCTCTGGTTTAGTTGTTTCTCTGTGCTTTAATGGCAGACTTGATGCTTGGGGATTATTCCTCTTGACCAGCAAAGGATATGTATGTGAATGGTTTCTGACTAGCAGCAATTGCTAAGAAGTACTTTAATACTTGAGTCTGAATTTTCTTTTGCTTTGCTTGGCACTGTTATTCTCAGGGATACCACTTACATTCTACCCTGTAATTCTCATTTATCCGGGTTTTGCAGCAGAATCTTGTGGCTTGTCATTCTTTCCTCATAAATACTCCATGCAGACCACTGGCTGTTACTGTTAATCCCTGTACTTTTAATTTAATAAAATCTTTTACACCTGCAGACTCAAAAGGATGATTCATTTTCATCAGCAGTCTTTGGCAAAGGCTGATTTTATTCCTGGTCTGTTCCTGGCCTTTGCTGATAGAGATTCCTCTTTTCAAAGCATAAAGCCTCAGGTGACCTTTAATTCTAACTCCTCAAGCAAGAAAGAGGAGAGTAGAAGTTCAGGAGAAAGAAGTTGATGCTGATTTCCTCGGCCAGTGTAAAGATGGAGGAGGATGGAGGAGAAAACTGTATTTTAATGGGGATGTGTGTGTGGCTCCCTTTCTGTGAGCTGCACCCTTCCCTATGCTGGGATGTGCCTCAGGGTACCTCTTAGCCCAGAAGAGGCTGTCAGACACAATTAAAAGTGGGTGGGAAGTTGAATTTCTGTAAAGTACAGACCCTAAAATATTCAGAAGCACTTTCCCTGTTACCCATCTATTCAAGTGTGTGTGAGCACTTGCCTGGGCAGTTGGAGCAGTAACTGTGTCAGGCCTACGTGGTGCCTTTAGTGCGTAACTTGAACACAAGCAGCTGCAAGGGCATCCCTGGCTGTAAAACGTGACTTTAATGACAAGACTCGAGTCTCCTCACGGATGAATTCATACACTTCTGGCTGGGAGCGTTTGGCTTGTGCTGTGGAGTGTAATGCCAGCATGACAGGCTATTCAGGCTGTACCAGCTTTGCCAAGTGACGATGGATTGGGACGGACAAGCTGCTTCACACTGCGAGTGTCACCTCTTTTTGCAAAGTTGTTCTTCTCTGGGCTTCTTATGGAACTGATTTATCCTCAATTCACACAAACCTGGGGACCTCTAGGCACTAGATATCTACTATTCATTAGAAATGTTGGAAACTGATGCAAGATAGATAATATTCAAGCAACCATTTAGCAGTTATGGGTGGAACAGAGAAAAATAAAAACCTGAGAGTGTTTTTTTCCTGCAGAGCTCCTCTCTTTACAAAGCCAAAAGCTGAGAGTGTTCTACTTAAAATCAATCCCAGCAATACAGAGGAAGTATAATAAAAAGCTGAAAACAGAGCAGAAGGCTCAGCAAGTATGTTGGTGTATCTTTGGAAGAGAAGAGTGGGAAATGTTCTGTGCTGTGTCTGTTGACACGGTGGCCAACAGTCCTAACAGGATAACATTACTGAGGCAGGCTGAAATCAAAATCTTTCCTGTTCTTCTGAGCTTGACTGTCCTCAGATTTGCACTGCTAAATGTAATCTTCTAAAGTTAGACACCTGGATCATTAATCAAACATTTTCCTCACTCAGTGCCACATCTGCGTAATCACTGGTGCATAATTAGAATGGTGGTGGTTTAATGACTCTGCAGAGACGTCTTGGATTAATAAAAAATACAGCAGAGATCCAGCATAGGCAGTGGCAATGCCAGTTCCTTCATTCTTTCCTCTCACAGGGTTTTAGTCATGGAAGAGTCACCTTCCAATGGGATTATTAGTCTGATTTCAGTCTGCATTTGCTCTCCTGTTTGCCTCTGCTCAAGCAGCCACAGAAATGGCAGGGTTTTCTTAGTAATGCTGATAATTGTCCGTGGAAAATTGAACTGCCATGATAAACTCCTTGTGCAGTGGCAAGAGGCAGGTAGTGACTCTTTGTCACCCCTGGCTGGGCTGTGTTTGAATCAGCAGCTCAGAGGAGATTTTTTTCTCTCAATGGCTTATTTCTCAATGGCTGAAGCAGTCTTCCACTGGGCACAGATCACTGGCTCTTCTTTTGCATCCTGGAGACTGCCACCCTCCTGCAAAGTACACATCTTTTACCCTTCTTTGTGTTGCTTATTGTGTAGAAGCCAGATATTCCTAATGAGGATCTTCTGTGCTCACTAAGTAGGTGTATCATCAAAAAAGCAGCCTGCAGTTTTTTTTTTAAAAAACCCCCTGTTACATAAAGATTACAAAATCCCCTGACCTTTAAAAGTACCCTGAATAATAGTCATGCACCTGGAAAGAAGAGAGGATAGTGTTTTCTCATTCTAGGATGCCCACTTCTCTTACGTACAGGAAGTATCTATCCTGACTTCCTGAATTCAAGTACTTTTTCCCAGTATAATCAGGTTTTATTTAGAAGTAGAAGAAATTCTTGCACTAAATTTGTCCTTTTGGAATTGAATCCTTTTCTGTAATCAATCAGTAAAACAATCCAGCCTTTATATAATTAAACTATCAGCAAAGCGATACCATGGGTAACAAATACGGTACCATAAGTGCAAAGGGTAACTTGCAAAGCACAACGAATATCTGTTAATATCTCTGGATGTTATTATTTAAGGATGTTTTCTGATTCACGTTTTTCCTCTGACTGTATCCATGTAGTGCTTCCTACTTCAGCTGTCTAAAAAACAGTTAACATCCTTAGCCAGCGGCAGATAAATGTTCACAGCTGGAGGCTGGGCAAGTCTCCTATTAAGAGGAGCCAGAAAAAGCCCCAGACATTAATCACTGTGTGGCATCCTGGTGTTTGAGATGCTGCCTCGATACGTGATTACAATATGTTCTCGATCATCTATCTGGGCTGCCTGTCACCGTGATCCTAAGTGACAAGCCTGCCAGTTTTTCAGCGTTTAGCAATACTTCGTGACACATTACAGTTCCAAGATCAGTGGCGTTTTGCCACATTTAGCTAAGAAATTTCAGTGTTTAGCAAGCATTTTGTTTATGCTTTTGCCATCAGCTGTTCCATAAGGTCAGGAAGAGCAGGTTAGCAGTTCATACACAGCCCAGCCACAAGCTGGAGAGGAGAGTGTGGGGGACCACATGGGTTCTTCAGGTCAGGGGAGGTTGTCCATCTGGTTCCTAAGTCTAGCTCAGCTTCTCAAGTCTGTTTTACAACCCTCAAACACAAAACTAAATGGAAAAAGCAAGCACAGAGAGGATAGAAAATGTGTGTAGGGACTGTGTGTTCTTGTATGGAACTTTCCAAACGTGTTGAATCCTCTGAAAGAAACCTGCAGAAGTTTTCTTCATTTCTCCCTCTTAAAAAAGTGGCAATAATTATGAAAGTGATAAGACTTTTGTTAGCCCTAAGTTGTGCTGCTCTTGTGGTGCATGTGTTCAGATACTATGCATGCACCCAAACAAACTCTCAGGATCCTCTGTCAGAAATGAGTTTACTGTGACTCCTTCAGTTTTTTGAGTGTGGATGATGGGATATATTTTGAATCTGTTGATTTGTTTTCAATACCAGGCAACACAAGTAGAATTGTTTTCAGTTTGTGAGCTCTAGGGTCCTGTATTTACTACAGCTTTCCCCAGCTGTACACTTTGGGCTCTTCTAACACCCAGCAATTCCTGACTTGCTGTGCCCCTTGATTTCTGTGCCTTTCCACAACTCTTTACAAGCTCAAAGGGGAACTGCATCGTGGGGCACAGCAAAGAATTATTGCTGAGCTTCAAACCTGCTTCCAGAGGCTTGTCAGGAGTATACCCTGGAGCCTGTTATGTTGTTGTGTTACTGCGGACCATCTTTTACACAAGGATGGGGAGGGAAGGACCTCGCTGCCTGCTGTTGGTGCCAGAAGGGTGACAGAGCAGGAGCAGTCTTGGCTCAGGGACCACGGTCAGGCTGTGGCAGCCCAGCTGTGAAAGCCCTGCGGAGGCCTTGCAGCCAAAAGCAGAGAATGAGAGCTTCAGTCCCAGCAGAGCTTTTGGCAGGGACTGTTTTGTGGTGTTTTACAGAGCATTGTTGATAAACAGCCCTACTTGTTCTCTTCCTTTTGATACTTTTGTGCTCCCCACCACCACAGCCCCTTCCTCTTTTGACAGGAAACTCAGTGCAGCATCATAATGCAGTTATGGTCCCTTTGTTGATTGATGTAGATTTAATTGCAAGAGTAGTTTACATGCTCATATTTTAAGAACCTTGCGTAAGAGATTAATGAAAGGGTGAATAATAGTAAATACATTAAATAACATTATATAACCACATAAATATTAATAGTTGTTGCAACACTGGACATTTTAATGACTTTCACATGTTCTAAATAGAGGGTTATGAATATTGTAACATTCTCTCTGCTCTCCCATGCTCCTCCTAAGTGTCCCGTAGCCCTCTCAGCAGAGCCTTTTCAGTAGAGGGGTTTTTATGAGGAAGGGTTTATTGTTGCAGTGCACCTCTGTGCATTGAGGTGGGGAAGCCTGACAGATGGAAGGGTTTGCAGTCACTGTGGTTTGGTGGTGGCCATTGGTTTTTGTCCAAGTGAAGGAGGTTTCAACGTATAAAATGCAAAACTGTCAGGTTATGGTAGCTCTGTGCTGGATTTCTCTAAATAATATTCCTGGTAAGACTGTTCCTTGATATAGTAAACAGTTAAGGTTTAACTATATCAGTGTTGATGGGAAATTTGAGAGGAAAAACTGTGACTGACTGGTTAGAGGTTATTGTCTAGCAGGGAGGCCATGGTGCATGGTCAGTTCATGTCTATTTTTATGCCCTAGAGTTTCAGGTGGGTTTGGGGAATTTGGTTCACGTTTTTGAGAGCCAGCCATAGCATAGAGGTCAGCTAAGATCATGTTTTAAGACACATTTGTCTTTTAAACTGGACAGGAAGCCTGAGGGTTAACAGTTCCAGCACTTGGCATTGCAGCATTTTTGGGTCTAGATTAAATGCTCAGGTGACACAAGAAGTACCGCATTAAGAAACGTAACCTTGGAAACCCAAATTTTTCATCATTCCAATTATAGCACATTTTTCTAATTACAACCTGTCTTTCTCAGAGGTTCCCTGTTTCCACTGCTACAGGCCTTGCTCTTCTGCTGGGCTCCACTCCCTGCTGCTCTCCCACGGTCCATCTCCTCCTTTCGGTCACAGCAGTGGCAGTGAAGGAGAATCCCATTGTTCCCTGGATTGCCTCCCAAGGGAACTGTGATGTGCCAGATGCCTTTTCCTCTTGCAGCTCCTGTAATTCCTTCCCATCTGACTCCTCTTATGAATTGCCATTTGGCCAATGCCTGTCTGATAAGTTGAGCTGGGTACCTGTGAATGCTGATGAACTCCACTCCACCATTAAGTTAAATTTCTGATACAGATGTAGGTGGGCAGTAGCGAGGTGTATAATTTCCTAGGTAGTAGTGTTGCCACCAAGCTCTAAAATAACCTTTCTGAAGGTCTTGAAATACTTCATTCTGGATGAATAATTAAAAGTAAATAAAAGCCTAACTGTGTGTTAAGGGAGCACTAAACAAAAACTGGAGAAGGAGAATAACAGGAGTGTGGAAGATGAAAGTTTCTGGGGAAAATAGGAGCACCAGACTCTGAAAACAGCAGGAGGGGTAAAACTAAAGGAAATAACCCAACCCCAGCAAATAAGGAAATTCCACAACAGTGAACATTTCTTTAAATCAGTTTTAACTGTGATATATTATTTCACCTAAAACCATCCAGCTGAAACTATGGAAAAAGAATACTATAAAGTATACATGTTACAAATATATTTTTACAACTCTGGGCTAGACTGTACTACAGATAACTTAATCTGTCTGCTGTATACTGTGTTTTTGAAAGATTATTAATAAGGCACTGATTTAAATGTTAAAATAGTTAAAATCAACAAAACCAGAAAACCCAACATTTTATAGTATGTGAAAGATGAAAGGAGTAGCCAGTAAATGAGTAGCTCAGAACTAGGGTTTAAGAAAACAGGAGAAATAAAAGGAGGTGGTACTCAAGGCCCTTGCTGAGGATGCAGAGCCTAAACCAAGCCTAAAACTTCTCTTAAACACAATCATAAGAGGTATTTCTGTTAACAGGAAAACACACATAACATGCAAAGTGAAAAAGAAAGAAATAATAACATTTGGAATCAAACTTGAGGATATATTGTTCGCTGGAATTCTGCTTTCCATTTTAAGCACCCATATGGAAAGGTGGAAAAAAGCCCGTTCTTCTATCCATGCAAAACTATATTTTAGCAATTCCTGAAAGGTGAATGAGACAAGGAAGCTGGAAAGCTGAAGGACAAAAGCTTGTTTAAATTCTGTGTGTCCTTTTGCCTGGATTTGGCTTTTACTGTTGCAATCTATGATGGCAGTGAGACCATTGGGGTCATCACATCATGCATCACTGCCAGGAGAAGAATTGAAACTCTTATCACGTGAGGTGTTTCAAAGAAACCTAGAAATACAATGTTTCATATGGTTAGACCTAATTTTACAGTCAGTGGGGGTTTTGGACGAGTGAGGAATGAGAGAGCAGATATAGGATCATTTATATATGAAAAGGGGAAACGATGTCAAATGCAGCAATACAGGAAAAATGGATGGCAAGTGTGTGAATTAAGCAGGGAAGACAGTGTACAAGTATTTAAAAACCCCCCATTTATTTTGTCTCAGAATTATGCGAGAGTGTGGACTGTAACCAATTCAAGGATTACAGCAATTTCTCCAGTCAGAGTGTTTTCTGGTTGCATAGAGCTGATGGTTTTCATAGGGATTTCAGCTCTTGATGGGGCTGGGTAGAGGGGAGCAAGGAAACACTCTTCCCTTTTTCCTTGTGTTCTGCCTTGCCTCTGTTGGGTTTGGAGAGGGATTAGGGTGTGCATGGAGTGCACAATGTTGAATTACCCCAGTCCCTAACTAGCTGATACTGTGCAGTGATGCAGAGGGAAACCAGCCCTGTTTCTGCATCCCTGGACTGTGCCTAATTAGGCAGCTCTATTTCTCCCAATTTCAGAGCTTATTTGTCCAAAGTTACATTTCTTAGAGATCAAGCGCAGCAAACCCATAGGGTTACAGTCGCATGGGGCAGAATTTAGGTCTGTCTTCCTTAAGGAAGGCTAAATAGCTCCTGAAAAACCAAGAAGCTTCAGAAATTGTGGATATGCAGGCCCGTGGAACAACCATCTTCCAGATTCTGGCTAACAAGACACCTGAGGGTTTTTAATTCCCAGTGTTATTTCCAATGTGGTATTTCCCCAACACTTTCTTTGCAACTCAAAAATGTGTTCTCCTGAGAAGAGAACAAACCCTTGGGGTCAGAGTCCTCACAAGCTCCTTTTTAATGAATAAATATATCTAATCCCTGTAGAGAATGGCCCAATAGATAATCTCCCAGGAGTTTGTGTGGCATACATCTCACCTCCTACAGCAGGGACTGAAACTTTCTTTCAAGCCCTTCACCAGCTGATCTGATCTCCTCAGCCATGGAGTCAGGCATCTGTTGGTTGATGAAATCCCTTAGACATGGTTGTGGGGGAAAAAAAAGAATTCTGTCTTTTGTTATCGTGGCTCACAGATGGTGAGTTTACTTGCCATGTTAGGCAGGAGGAATGAGCCAGCTGATTGTCTTAATTTCCTGTTTTAATGTATGAGGGTTTCTTCTGTGCATACAAGTACGCAGTTTCTGAATTAATTGCCAAAATTGTGCTTGTCTTTACCAAAAAAAACCAAAAAACTAAAACCAGAATTATAAGGAAATTTTAATCACTAAGTGACTTTAAGTCAAAATAAATCTCTCTGCCGTTCTCCTAGAATTAAACATCTATTTCATTAAAGGCTTGATTGTAAATCCAACTTGAATAAATGGGCTAATTATGTTTTTATGATAATTTAAAGAAATCAGCATTGCTATCAGCTTTGGCAATGAGACATGATTTCTGATGGTCTAATTTTAAGTTTCTTATTTCTGAAGTGAAACATTAAAAAGTATGAAACAGCTTCATACTCCTTTTACCAAGAATTATGCCGTTACACTAACAAAAAGAAAACTATTTTACCCAAACCCATTACCATATATTTTCTTGGCACTGCATGTGCACCACATGTCTGGGGCATATTGGAGGCAAACAAAACTCTGCAGGTGAGTGCAATCTGAATGAACATGGTCAGTGGGATTCAAAAGACTTTAAATCCCAAATCCACAACACTCTGTACTCGGGTATGGAATATGCAAGTCGTTCTTGCTGGTGTTGCCTGGAGCTGCCAGTAGCTTGCAGCTGAGCTGCTCGGGTGTTTGCAGGAAGAGCCTCATTACTCGTGTGGTGGCACAATCAGGGACTGCAGATTCTTACTGAATGCCTGAAGTGGTGGGAGCTGCACTCCCTGGGAATGAATTTGGAAAGTTGCCTGGGTTAGATAGTGCCGAGCGCTGAGGTAGTGGGGCAGTAATTAATAAACTGCTAGAAAGAAGACAAATTTCACATCTGAAAATATATTTCGCGAAGTGCCAAGAAAAGGGAATGTTACTCATAGATTAACATTAGCACAGTCTCTGCTTGAAGATGATTAACTCATAAAAGCAAGTTTGGGCACAGTAGAAATCTGTTCTGGACGCTTTGTAGATACAGAGAAATGGTTTAAGGTGTGTTGTCTTTTTGTTTTTTTCCCTGTTTTTTCAAGACTGCAGATTTATCTTCTGACTTTTGATTCTGTCATGCTGCTGAATCAAACTGATACAGTTTATCTTCAAAAATATTTTTCCCTTTAATTCTTTTGGATAGCTTGATTCTAACTGTATTACCTAGGAACCTGAGTTAAATCTGTATATCAAAATATAGCATCTTTTCAGTTTATTGGAAGCTTTTTTCCCAGGTATAACTCCTTAGCCACTCTGAATGTAATGGTTTGTGACTTCCTGCTTGTGTGCCTTTAAACCCCAGTTGAATTCATTAGTTTAACAGTGGGATTAGGCTAAACAGAACTAGAAATTAAGAAATTAAGAAATTTAGAAATTAAGAAAAAAAATAGTGGATAGATCTTGTTCTACACAGCTATTTTTTTTATTATTTGTTTTCTTCTTATGGCTTTGTGGTTCTGTTATTTTTTTTTTCTGTCCTACTTTTTCTGTTCTTATCTGGATTTTTTTACTCCTTCCTTTTTCTTTCATTCTGCTAATAGATGTCTGGAGATTAATTTAAAATTATTTCCTTCAGTGCCCTTTAAAGCACATTCTTATCTTTCTCATGCATTATGTTCATTAAATTATTTCTGACATCAACATTACCCCTTGATGAAATTACAGTCTTGAATTCAATTGGGTGTCATGTAGTCTTGGGTGGATGTAAAGCATTATTAGTTTTATAATGCTACCTTATGTTTCAATTTGCTCTCTGCTTAGAATTTATTTTAATAAAGACTTTTGCTTCGGTTCAAGCTGTTTTGCAAAACGTTTGCGTATGTGGTGTTAAAAGAAAAGCAGTAGAGACATAGTGCACACCTATTTTTTATCTTGCATGTTACCTTTAAGGCTAACCTAGTGATGAATCTCCCTTTTAATCATTCCAACCAAAGTGTCTTCCTTCATCCTCTGTCAGTGAATTGGTTGTAGTTGTTATCCTTGAGCTTAGTGCTTGAAGAGATGATAAAAAAACTCATCAGCTTCTTAATTGTTATTTAGGGTTGAAGCCAGATTCTTCTGTTGCCATTATACTGATACCAGCTAATAAGACTAAGAATTATTTGAGGCCTTCTTTTGTGAAAATTACATCGGTTTTCTAAACCAAATCTGTTTATGAATGGGAAGTTCTTAAATGAGCTGTAGGAAAATTTGGGAAAAGCGACCCTATTAATTTCCTGTCCCAAACTCACTTTTACTGTTTCTTCATTGTAGGTAACCTTCAAGGCATCAAGATACTCTGTTTCACCAGACTTAAGATTTGTTCTTCTTGCATATGATGTTAAACAGGTAAGCCAACCCTGCATAATCAGAGGGCCTCTAAATCAAAACTGCAAAGACCTTGTTGTTTTGTGTGTTTCATTTGCTATTCCACATAATATAATATGACTCGTGTACTTGATTTCTGTTCCCAAAACCTTCTGATTCAGGGATGGGGAAGTTTGTATTTGGGTGTGTGTGGAAGTATGGCCTGGTTCTCAGGTGGGTAAATTGCCACAGCTCCTCTGAAGTGCCATGGTGGTTTTGGCAGTAGAGGTTTTCTAACCCTTAAACTGCTCTGTTACTACCTGTTCAGGTGAAATCCTATCTTTTGATGCTCCTTCTGTTTTAAACAGCTGTACTGGTAATTTATGTACGATACCAAAAGAAAGAAAAATCCAGGCTGATTCATGTAATGAAATTTTTATTGTTGGCTTGAGGAGTCTGAAGTGTGGTAGTCTGAAAGTCTGTGTAAGTTTCCCCTAGTATTTAGAGATTTTTTAGGCTATTACATTGTCAAAAAGCATTTTGACCAATAGTACCATGTAGAGTTTTCTAAAATAAATCTTGGAACACAGAAAGGAAAGAAAAAAAACTGTGTTAAGAATTTCCTCTGTGTATCCTGGTGTTTGTATAAAAAGTTATATTAAAACATGAACTACTCTTCATGGAAGAATAGTTCTGGACTGATGAATTCAGTGGTTATTTGAACAAGTTTGGATTCTTTTGTTTGTTGTAACAGTGTTGATATAAAGTGATTTGTTAACTTGGTATTACATCCAAGTAGGATTTTCATCTACCAGTGTGGTGGATACCAGATCAAGCTTTCCTTACGATACGCCTGTATTAGTTGGAGAGAGCTGCTGTTGTTCAGTTCACTTTTTTTTGGTGAAGGGTTCCAATTTTATTCCTGTCTGAAAAATACTTGCTCCTTGCTACTTCCCTTCTTCATTACTTCTTCTTTTGTGAAAGAGTTTAATAATCCCTCATACTAACTTAAATTCCTCATTCGTTCTATTGAAATTTTGATTTTGGATGCATTTTTTTTTCCTTTGTTTGAGATTTTCTTGGTTCTAACTTATATAGCTGATATAGATAAGTCAGTAAAATGTGAAAGTATCCATCACACTTTATTACATCTAAATGTGGTAACACCAGGGGTGAATCCCTGCTCCACGAAAAAGATGGTCCATTGACGTGGAAAGAGCTCTCAGTGCATGCTGAATGTATCAGTTCACAGTGGAAACCTCTTTCTGTATTTCAGTCTTGGTTTTGTTGCAAAAAGAAACTTTTCTGTCCTTTCACAGTCAAGTTACATAGAGGAAACAGGTCTGCACCATATTCATTTTCCATCTAGAGGTTTTCTTTGCTCAGCTGTATTGACAAGAAGTAATTAAAATGAGAAATGAACAGGGTTTGGCAAACAGTGTGTGGTGGTGGTCCTGGTCGGCTTTGGATGAGGTTTGTGTTTCTTACTCTCGACTGCTCCAGCTGAGCTCACGGCTTTCAAACCAGAAACACACTGTGATTGTTGTGTCTTCTACAAGTGGTGGTGGTGGTGGTGGTGGTGCTCCTAAAACTCCTAATAGCTGGATGTTGTCACTCAGATGTAAATAATACCTTAGCTCCTGAATATGTTGCTTAAGGTGGAAGGAAAAAGCACCAAAAAATCGTGTAAGGCAATTTATTCAGCAGTTGTGAAAAGTATTCTTGTGATTAACTGGGGAAAAACCTTTTCTTCTCCAAATTTTCTGACTCTTAGGATATTTTTTAGGCTGAAAAGGCACTTTTGTTTCCTCCAACTCTGTTGTAGAAAAGGCATGCAATGCCTTGGAAAGCCTGTGTATTTCTTCATAACTTATTCTTCCAAATTACATCAAGGGTTAAGTTAGTGTTCATAATTGTGATTTAGGAATTTTTTTTTCCTCAGCCAGAGCCAGACTTACTGCATCTGGATGAGAGGAGATCCTCCTGTCCACCTTACTTTCCCCCCAGCTGTTAACTATAAATTACTAAATTTATTGACTATAAAATTAAAATCAATACTAAGCAGCACAACTTAATTGGAGAGTTTCCAGTTAGTTTCAGTAGAATCGGGCCAGATTCTTCCTTCGCACCTCTTTTGACTGTAACTTTTTATGAAACTGAGGATTTGATTATTGTCATGTGTTACAACACATGGTTGGGTGTAATAATACCCAGTTCAAGGAACCACAAGTAATTTATACCAAACATTTAGTTGATCTCTCCATCTGCTATAAATTGCCACAGACCTCTGGACCTTACTAGCTGTGTTTTCCCCTAGTTTTTCCTTCTTTGCTAAAATTTAGGTGTATAATTGTCCTGCAATGTATTTGATGAGATTTCTGCTGTTGAAGACTCTCAGGACTTTGGGTTTTTAAAATTAAAATGGTTGTTTACATACATCAATCTGTGTTCTTTGTAACATACAGTAATACAGCTGGAACAGATTTATTAATCAACAGTTTTATAAATAAGCTAGTGTGTTTCAGCTGAGCAGATTGGAGGGAAATAGAGACAAATGCTTCTTCAAGACATTTTGTCATGAAACTGTAATTAGAAACAAAGTTATTTTGATGTTTGGATTAAAAATAAATGTGGAGTTAAATAGTTGAATATTTATTTTACTGTTGTCAGCATTTTCTTTAATCTATTTTATGCTTGGAATGGCAAACTTTAATTAAATTTGCAGTTGTTTCAGCACAATTAAGAATATTCTCTATGCATAACAAAACTTAAATCTGCGTGAAAATAAGCCATCTTTGAATACAAAAGTAATAATTGAAAGGATCATTTAAATTACACTTAATACAAGGACAAAAACCATTTCATGTGACAAAGCAGCTGGTTTGGTATAGCTCTATGAAAATATTACGGAAGAAAATCCTTTTGCTGAGGAATTCGAGGTGTTGCACATTGATTTCTGGACACCAGGCTCCCTCCACCTCCTTCCCAGCAGCTCACAGAACACAGGCTGGCAGTGCTGGCGCAAGCCCAGGGGCTGCCTGGGGTTTCCTGTGACCACAAGGCCGTGGTGATTGTAGAGGTGCTTTCTGTGTGTTCCTTGCTGCGGTGCTCCGTGGTTCTCCACGCCTCTGGAACGCTCTTCATCAGTTCTCCAGTGTTTGTGACTTTGCCAAAGCTGCCGTGGCCCAGCTGCAGTGTACGTGGCCTTTCTGTCTGTCACTCACCATGACTCGGTTGGCGTCGCTGAAAAGGTCTCACTGCACGAGGCAGCAGATCCCTAATGGAAACTAATTTGGGAAATGAGCTCAGCATCCTTGCTGGATGTCAGGCCATCCTGATTCTTCTGGGACAGTGGGAACACAGCGCCAGGGAAACTACTGAGCCTATTGTCTGCAGAGAGGGGACAGTTTTGCAGGGCTGTATCTTTTTGATTCTCCTTTGAAGATTGTCAAGGTGTGAGCAAAGAATGTGACGCTCCGGGTGACAGAGTATCTAAGCCAGTTGAGATTTCAAGGGGAGAGATTATTTCACTATTGCTTTCAGCAGGACTGTGTTAAAATGACATTTTAAACTTTTCTCACTCTTCCTGGTGTTATCATTCACAACTACCAAAACCTGTTTTATCGTTTTGATAAGAAAATGGAAATCAGACACTCTGTTCTTGCATTAATGGTAAAGGATGGGGCAGTGAATTTGCAGAAGAGTGAGAATTGAGGTCTTAAGAAATTCTTTTACCATTAGGAAACTTTGGTGTCCCTCAGGGTTGCACCTTGCAGCTTGTCCCTGATGCCTTGGGTGGCTGCCTAGAAACAGAGACTAGACAGGAATAAGGGAATAAAGGTAGGTATTTATTTGAAAGGCCTTCAAAGGTACACCCTGGGGAGCCAGAGGCTGCTTCCAAAATGGACCCCAAGATGGACAATGAGTCATGAGTTCTTCCCACTTTTATAGGTTTGGCCCATTTGCATATCAGCATAAATTCACCTATTAAAAATGTAGCTAACGATGTAATTTCTTAAATTTCTCCACCTCTCCAGGGGCCCTGGTTCACAGCTTTGGGCCTAGGACAGTCTGAGTGTCCTTGAATAGCAAGCTCGGAGAGGCTTCGTTGTGTCTATCTGGCCTAAGAGAGCAGCTAACGAGCTACAAGAAACTTCATGGTTACACACTAGGAGANTGGACAATGAATCATGAGTTCTTCCCACTTTTATAGGTTTGGCCCATTTGCATATCAGCATAAATTCACCTATTAAAAATTTAGCTAATAATGTAATGTCTTCAATTTCTCCACCTCTCCAGGGGCCCTGGTTCACAGCTTTGGGCCTAGGACAGTCTGAGTGTCCTTGAATAGCAAGCTCGGAGAGGCTTCGTTGTGTCTATCTGGCCTAAGAGAGCAGCTAACGAGCTACAAGAAACTTCATGGTTACACACTAGGAGATAGAGAATTTGAAAAATATAAAAGTTAAAACCTAAGGCATCATCCCCGGACTCCACGTGAAACTAAAATAAGCTTTATTCCAGATATTAGTGAGTTTTTGCTCAAACATCATGGGCATGTTCTCCCAGTGCTCTTTCTGGAGCATAATGTGCCATAGAAGAGCAAGCAAAGATGAGATAATTTCTTCTCTTTCCTCATGAGATTTTTTTTTCTTCCCACAAACAGTATGTTCTTCCTTTCCCCTGCTTTCAAAGCCCTTTTGAATGCTAAGCTTCAGGAATTTTTTGCTACTTTATTCTCTTTTCTATTAATAAAGCATCATCTTCTGTTTTCAGTACAAGATTAATTATGTGTGAATTTTTTCAGCTCTTGGTTCAGAAATGTGCTTGAAAACAGATTAAAGTTCAGCTCTAGTTTAGAAGCATGAGCATTTACATACTCTCTAAAAAAGGAAATCTTCTCCTGAATTAGGATTTCAAACTGTAATCTTTTTTAGCTAGAGAATTTTGATAAAACAATATATTTAGCTTAAAAATATATATTTTAACACTTCTTATGGTAAGATAAGGGTGAAGAATAACCCAATGCTCTTCAGAAAGGAAGGAGAAAAATAATTTTCTATCTAAATGCCACTCATCCAGTAGAAATAGTTCAAAAGTGTATCTGAATAGTTTAATGTATTGAGGTAAAGACAAGAGCACAACATAGCATTTGAAGCAACGAACCCCCAAAGTTACTTTCTGCTGTGTGCTGATGCCTGTCATCACTTTGCTATGATGCAGATAATATCTGTTTTTAGAGGATAATGACAGGGAATACTGACCACAGTCTACAGCAATGAAGGACAAACAAGTGACATTCTCATCAAGCTTTTAGGGATTGCCTCTGATACCGGCTTACTCAAGTGCACTGAAAGGATCTTCAGGAGTTTGTCTGCAAATTAGGAGAATTCATGAGGGGAAAAACTCACTGAAGTCTTAAATTATGTGTTCTGCATTAGAAAATCATCTTTCTTCCAAGCGGGTGGAAACTAAATGCTCAATTGTCAGTAAACCTCTTGGTCAGTGATATAAGTGACTATTTGTTCTGAAAAATTTAAAAGGTAAAGAAACTACCTTGCATTATTTCTTATTTTTAATCACAACACCGGTTTTAATGTGTGCAGGTGTTTTCAAGATGGTTTATACAGTGCTTGTGGCAGTCTGACTATGAGGAGCATTGTCTGCAGTACCAGCCAAGGGTTGGAAACATGCATAACGAAGATGAAATTAAATCTGTCATCTGGCACATGGAAAGAGCATTTTCTCAACAAGATTATTTCATAAAAAAGAATACCAAAATACCTTTTAACCAGCAGCGATCTGGCCAACAATATTTTATGTAGTGCTCTCTATGAAGTAAAGATCTGATTCATGCTATCAACTTATTCCTCCAGAAATGCATGCTTCTTTAGATAGACCTGTTTTTCATGTGTATTTCTGCAGGTCCTCAGGGTAATCTTTCATCTCTCGTTTGTTCATTTTGAGATGAGTCCGGAAGCAAATCATGCAGGTGCACACTCCTGAACTTAAGAGATCGTAAATAAAAGTCTGATCCTGACACGACTTTCCCATTCATCTTTATCTCTTGTCAAGAACACGAAAGACCAATTTTTAGCTTTAGGGCAGCAAGAAAAAAATAAGAAGGGATCTTTTAAGTGAGATCCACCCCCAAAATCAGAACTTATTTCTTGCAAGTAGTTTTTGTGATTTATTTTATTGCTCTCTTAGGTATGAAAAACTTGGTGCTTTAAAGGTCAGATATTGAGCAATTCTTGGAAGTAGGCTGCTCAAATTTTTGCCTTTTAAAGGCTGTTGTTTTACGCTGAGTTGAAGGTTTAGATGGACAGATTCTGGTAATATAACAGTGAGGCTGTAGATTTTCTTGGCATACTGCTCTTTGTTTTCATATATTTGAATTTATTTTATAGAGCTCCACAGATATGCAAGGCATTTTAAAGATATAAAAAGCCAAGGTCTTTGCCTGAGGAGATGATGTGCTTTGTAGTAAAATCTGGCAAAATGAATTTTATGACACTCCCTACTATGGTGAATTATCCCTCAGGAGTGAGTATTCATGTGAACGCACAGTGTCCAACTTCTATCCAGGATTTTATCTAAATTATGTGGCAAAACATAATAGCCACCAGTCCCCATAAATGGAAGATGGGGAAAGTAGAAAGAGCGTATTTTATGGTGAGAATCATGGAAATTGAAGTTTGTTTTGTATTTGTCTGATAAACAGACTCCATGTTTCACTCCTGTTGAGTTGCAGTCCTTTAAGTGCTTGCACTCAGTCCATCAGACAGGCTGCTACCTCACCACTTACTGGAAGTAGCAGAGTTATACTTGGAGGATCTGCATATATCTGCAATATTGTGTAAAAATTATTGGTGTGTTTGTGGTGGGATCTTGGGGCTGCTCTCTGCCCCAAGGTGTTACTGTGATGGCCTGCAGGACAGGGCTGGAACTGTCACAACTTCTCCCTCTAAAAAAATTTGAAGTAAAAAGATGGGAAACTAGAGTACTGTTGGGATTCTTCTACTGTTTCTTTAATATGATAACTATCATGTCACATACCAATCCTTATGCATCTGCTTGCTGTTGTTCATAAGGGATGTGTTGATTCATAAATGCAAGTTCAGCCTAGTGTAGTTGTTAAAAAAAATAGATCACTTTTCCTATTAAACCACATGAGACGAGGTGTTGCTGCTTTTCAAGTAACTTACTGAGTTTTTCTGTGCCATTTATACTTACAGGATTGCTGCTCAACCTTAAGTTTTATAAGTAAACAAAATAAATTATTCTAATTTAGGTAGAAGATGGCTTTTTTCCCTCGTTCAGAATTGCCAGAGTTGAAAAATCAGAATTCACATTTCAGGTTCTTGTTCAAAGCCAGTATTGAAAAGGAAGATTGTACTTTGCTGTTGTTCAGTAAAAATGAGCTCTAGGGCATTTAGCTTTTCAAACAAAATGTTTATTGATAGAAAAAGTATTTCTTTTCAATAGTATTGTCATTCCTATCAAGTATGAATACTGTTATTTCGGGAGGACCTAGGTGGTGTCCAGCTGAGTTTCTGGGATCCAGCAGCTTAGAAACTCAGTCTTAACATAGCTGTGATTTTCACGTGGTTGTATTCCTACATCCCATAATAATCCGTGGGGACAGGAATCCCACTGTGCTAATGCTGTAGAAACAGGCATTATTGCTCTATTTAAGCCAGCAGTTCCCCTGATCTTTGGATAATTTATTTTATACAGAAGAAGTTCTACCTTCTGCTGTGAAACTGCCAACTATGACATCCCCCTGTCCCTCTCTGGTGCATGGACAATGTGCAGAAATGACCCAGAAATGCCCATTTTAAGTGAAGAGTTTGTCTGTCACAGCCCATGGACAGAAAAACCCAGTGTTTAAAAGGTTTTTCTTCGTTGTTTTGTTTTTAATTCCACGTGTCTCTTGTATGTGCTGGAAATGGTGTGCAGCTGAAAGCCAGTTACACAGTGATACTGTAATGTTTGTGGGTTTTTAGAAAATGAGGTACTAATTTGTTTTTATCAAAATATGTGATAAGAAGTCTTCCTCAGCAGTGCTGAATGGAAAAAAAAAAAAAGGGGCTATGTTTATAAAACAAAGACAAGCAGGGACAGCCTGAATAAATAACAGGGCAAGGACTGTTGGGAGTCCTAATTGGGGACTGTATTAGTAGCTGTTAAAGGCTGGAAAAGCTAAACAGAGCTTTAATTTGGATTGAGATCTGCCAGAGTTCACCACAAACTAGACTCAGCTGGTGCACCCACCTGTTTTTAACAATTCTTTTATTCTGTGCTCCCGAGAAATAATAATTCCCTTCCTCTCTACCAAAAGAATATGGACTAAAAGAATATTTTATGCATCTTTCAGTTTTGACAGGTTTTACCCTGAGCATGAGTCACTGTTACTTAACTGCTACTCCTATTGATTTCTCAAATACAAGAGCTGGCTCACGTCAAATACTGTGAATAAATGTCTTCTGAGGAGCAAAATCCCTTTGTGGGTCTGACTGTCCCGTTATGGTAAAATATTTTACTGAAAATGCCACGTATGTTTTATATGATGCAGATATCCTCAGGTTCTACAGTGACTACTTTCAGGTCTGACTTAAAGACACACTTTTTATATGGACTGAAAATAAACAAGATGGAATTACTTAAAGAATAGTCCTCTAAGCAAATGCCTGCGGTCCAGTTCATGTGTTCAATACCCTTAGAAAATCCATTTTATACAATGAGCTTTTTTTGCTTTTATTTCATTTTTCATAATATTCTCTCTCTGAAATTCAATAATAATGTATCTTACTGAGAAATGTGATATGCATTACAGCCTCCTCATTAAACTTTTAAATAAGATACCATTAGTATTGATGAATGTAATCCCAAATGGTCACTTAATCTTAAAATTGTCATTGATCACACATTCAGAATTTTACTCTTGCAGCCAAAATAGTATAAATTGTCAGTGGTCATGAATTTTATACCAATAGCAATTAACATCTTCCTTTGGCTGTGGTGTTATGAATTAGTTTTACAAACTAGGGATTGCTTAGTGAGTTTCTGGTTTTTTTTTTTCCTAACAACATTTACTAAAGAACATTTTCAGATGTATTTGATATATGAAGTAGAATGCTTAAGCACAGTCTAGAAACCCAAAGTTGTCATCTTTTAAAATATTTTGGTTTTGACTTTTAATAGAAATTTAGAGGCAGAGTTATTCCACAATTATTGAGTGCTGAGCTAGCATGTGGTTAAAGTCAGGCCAATAGTAGAGCTTGGTTTTACTAATATCCTTAGAGAAACTGAACCAAATATCTTTGTAAAGGAGCCATGGTGGTTTCTGTGTGTTAAATATGTCATAGAATCATAGAATGGTTTGGGTTGAAAGGGACCTTAAGGTTAATCTCACTCCACCCCCTTCCATGGGCAGGGACACCTCCCACTAGACCAGGTTGCTCCAAGCCCAGTCCAACCTGGCCCTGAGCACTTCCAGGCATGGAGCAAGGATTATACATAAGAATGTATTTAAATACACATATATATATATGCTTAGATTTAAGTAAGTATCAATTGAAATATTTATTTTAAAATATCGTAGAATTTAAATGACAATACAAAGAAGCATATACAAGGCAAAAAGGGAAATACTTCTCCAGCGTTGTCCGTGCTCTCACGCATCTTTTGACTGAACTCTGTCAGTGATGCTGGCTTGAAATCAGAACTCCCAAATGTAATCTGCAGTTCTTATTTCAGTTGTTAAATACAATCAAGCCTAATTAGACTTTGCCCAGAGAGGCTGGACACTTTCAGGACCTGGTTCAATAAGGACCTGGGCCCCTGGTCTGGATTCAGTGTTGATCCTGCTTTGTGGAGGGAGTTCAGCTGATGGCTTCCTGGGATCCTTTCAGTGTGGCTGAGTCTGAGTCAGTATGATCACACCAGCAGTGTTCCCCCTTGAGATAAAGATTCCCAAGATTAAAAAAAAAAAACAAACCCAAATAAACTTTATATTTTGGAACAGTTTCCAAGAAAGAAAACAAATATCAAACATCTACCCAAATGTTCAGATTCATAAGGTTTCAAATAATGTGTAAATATTCCTTAAACCATTTTCAATAATTTTATTTATCCTTTTCTTTCATCAAGATAAGATTTGTAACCTCCAGACGTTTCCATATCTTTGTGTATATTACAAATCTCATCCTCTGCCTCTTCAGACACATGAACGACGATAGTTCTCGCTGTATCAATCATATTTGGTTGGAAGAATTTCTGAAATATTTCTCTGCTGAAAAAATGAGGAAAATCAGACAAAGGGAAAACCTAAGCTTTGACTGAAGGTTCACAATCACTTCTTTTTGTGATTAAGTATTAAGCAGGCTTACCAAATCTGGAAACCAATTATTCTAAAATGTAAGAGGGGGAAAAAATAAATACACTTCTCAATTATTCTGCATAGTTCTGTCTCTATCAGCAGTGCACGTTGAATAATAATTAAATTTTGCTTAAAATAGACAAGTTGGAAAAAAAAGAGTAACTTAAAAAAAAAAAATCATAGGAGTGGTCATATGACTTGCAGCTTCTTTTTAATTCCAAAGGGCAAGTTCCTGGTCAGAAGAATGTAACACACAAACTGAAAGTGTCACTATAACATACTTAACAAATGTTTTTATTCTTGAATGAGAGAAATTTTGTATTGTGTATTAACTCACAATCTGAGCAGGGGTGGGAGGTGTTAGCCTTTCTGTTTGCTTGTTTTTCATAAGCAGAGAAAAACCCAAGTATGTTGACATCTTAGAATCCTGGCACCTTTTTGGGAGAAAGATTAGTCACATCAAAGATAAGTTCAAGTGTCAGTGCCTGTGGTAAGGACAACGTGTAACAATGGTAAATGGTCCAAAGCATGAGCAAACTTGTTTAAAAACTGTCCCATGGAGAAAATCTGCTCTTCCCAAATATCTATATCCTTACAAAAAGGATCTAGAACCTAGAGGATGCCATGGGAGCTTCAGAGCTGCTTATCACACTTCAGAGAACCAGTGCGAGCACAGCAGAATTTAATTTTCTTCCACAATCTTTCACTTTCACTGCTCAGGAAATATCATTAACTTTATATTCAAGTAGCCGTTGTTATCTAGCGGGCTCCTCAAGTGCTCATCACTTCTGAACTTGATGAAAATGCTATTAAAGTCAGTGGAACTTTTCCCATTGTCTTTAAAATGGACTTTTGGATTAGTCCTTGTCTACCTATCACACAAATGTAATAAAGTCATCTCCACAGTGTGACAGCATCAGCCATTGTGGAATAAGGCACAGGATTTTCAGCAGGATCTTGTAGAGGAATTACCAATGTTTTCAGCAGCTCATCTGTGCTGTGAGTTGGCCTTTAGGGTCTGTAGCTTGTTTATAACTTTGTGAAGATCAGTCAACTCGTTTCTCAGGGTATTCTCTCTCTTTAGGGACAGCTGTGACAGAGACTTCTGACAGCTTGCTGCTGTCATTGTTATTTTCTGTAGCATTTTGAATGCAATTCACTTGGCCCTGATGCACTGTCAGCTCACAGTGGTTCTAATTGCCATCCTCACTGTCATTATCCTAAAGATATTCTAAAACTACATTTTCCTCCAGTGGAAAGCTTCCTGAATGTGACCTTCATCTGCTTTTTGTGGATGCTGAGATAAGAACTTATTCAAGTTCTTGTCACTGTCAACTTCATCTGCATGTGGTTTCTTTTCTGGCCCTTCCTTCGCTGTTTTAGCTGACGTGTGTGTGAATTTGCTGTGTTTAACACGTTTCAGAGGCTGCATAGGGGAGTGTGGGCCGGTTTGTTCCTCTGCTTCTCCTCCTTCATGGGGAGCTGGGTCTGGAGTGGTACCGCTCCTGCTGACATCAGCTCTTCTCTCATCAGGATTTAATTCCAACAGCAGAAGCTGCACGTGGCCTTTGCATCCTTCTGTGATTTCACCACTGGTGCTGGCCGGGCTCGCAGGGCAGGGGAAATCAGTGACTGATGCTCGGTGCAAAGCACATCTGAATCTCAGCCTTTCCTCTGATAATCCCTTGTCTCTCTACTGTCCCCTGGGGACGGCTGGGTCTGAAACCGAGATCTAACAAAGTCTGCTCAACAGCAGCATTTATGCTCTGATGGAGGATTTATGAATTTATGGAGTTTATTCCTGAAAGAAATCACCTTTTTCTAGACTTACCTTGGAGGAGAGGTAGTAGGACGAGTCTCTACCTATGATTAGCCTGGTATAGTTTTCCTGTGGGAAAGCTGTTCTTGTTTTCATGCTTTATCAATTAGTAGCATAAGCTGTTGTACCCCTTGATTGTTTATTTGTTGATATATTTAGATAGTTTGCAGCTGCAATGGACTTCTATCTCTAGTCCTTGCTGATATCATGTAGACTTTGTGTTGCAAAGCTGCATCGAGCTATTCCACAGAATATCCTGAGTTGGAAGGGACCCCTGAGGATCGTGGAGTCCAGTTCTGGTTTCCCTTAACCCTTTGAATTTCAGTCCTTGGGAAGATACAGAAAATTAAGCTGGCAGAAGTAACTTTGAGTGTCTCTAGCACATGATGCCAGTACTACTTTATTTTTGTCTCAGATGTCTTCTTGAGTCAGCAACACTTAACAGCAGTGGAAGTTTTAGTACAGCAGCATAATGAAGATCTTAAAGGGCATGGTGTTAAATGTGCTTTTAGCTCATCAAAATGTCCTTGAGGTTCAGGGCAGATCATTGGTTTTAATGTAACCTTTTTTGGAGGCTTCTTTCAGAGAGTGGACTGCATAAATAGTTTAATTTACTGTATAGGTCTCAACCCTGTGTTGTGAGGTTTATATTTGTCATGTCTGTGGATGCTGGTCAGAGGTGAAGAGCCTTTTTTTGGAAAATGTTGTGTTTTCTTAACGTGGAATTGTACCACAAAGGCTCAGGTTGCCATAATGGTTGAAGAACTTACGTGAAATAGTGTAAATAAACTGTAGTTAGATTTAAATTAGGAAACTGAAGTGGTACTTGTTATAGTAGCGAGTATATGGCTATTTCCTTGTTACTTTTTCTGTTACCAAATCTTGTACCTTTTAAGTTAAGCAAGGCTTTTGGATGAATGGTATAGACCTTAGGTCTGTCTTATTTTGGAGGAAAAGGTTCTTTTTTCCATGTGCCTCAGTCTCAACCTGTATGTGATCACATAATGCTGTACATGTGGTTCTGGAGTCTCAGTGATGTGAAAAAAAGATCATAGAAATCATCTGCACTGTAATTTTCACTCAGATTGCCAAGTGACATGAAAATTTCATACCTGTGAGAAGTTCTATTTAGTGTTTCTAAATTTGAATATATTTTATATTTATACACTGTAACTTTTTTTTAATTATATAGGAAGGGTTTTGTGTCACCAGTGTGTATATTATAGTATATATTATATACATAAGTAATATATACATATAAAAATTTTATTAAAATACTTAATACTATAAAAAGCTAAGTTGAAGTATTAAAAAAAACCCTGGGCTATTTTTCAGTGTATTATTAGGCTTAATTATTCATTTTGCTAAAAGATTAGGAGCATTTGGAGTGGGTGGTTGATAAGACTTCCACATAGGA
>VZRQ01000108.1:262501-318226 GCA_013397975.1 Machaerirhynchus nigripectus | reverse complement strand
TGTATGTGTGTATATATATATATATATATATATATATATATACACAAAAAATAAAAATGTACCAATTAAATTTGAAGTGTGATTTCCAATCCCATGAGACATGTAAAAATCAGTCCTCCCCAAACAGGCAGATATAAAGTTGAGAAAGGAAACTTGTATATTGATAGTATTTCTCATGAGTGGAATTTCACTGCAACTCTCAGCTGTGGTATTCATTACAGCAGCCATCTGCTTTGGCAGTGCTGTAATTTCTTTTTTCAGTATCTCAGATGAAATTAAATTCATCATGCAGTGAACACTGCTAGGAAAGTAAAAATCTAAATATGAGCTTGGTATTAAAGTTATGGTAGCTCATTGCAATTTATGTCCTATTTGTACAGTGTTCCAAAAATAGAAGAACATCATTAACTGTTTTGAATATTCAGAGAAAGGCTGTCTATTTGGGTGGTTTTGCTTATGTTAGTGTTCTGGTAATTTTTGCGACCTTACAGTGAAATGGGATTTAAGAACTGGAAAATGTGACAAGCAAATGAATGGGGAAAAACACAGAATCAGCAGAGGTCACAGTGAGGAACAGATTGCTCTTCTCTCCTGCTCCCTTTCCTATTACTGATATCCAGTGATATGTCATTCTTAACTCTTCTTTTTACTCTGTCTCTTAATAGTCTGGCGCTTGCAGGTTTTTACATTTATCCTAGTAGTTTGTTATGTTCTGTCAGGAAGCATTCCCAAATCCGTGCTGTGTTTTCTGTGTATGCTTCCATGTGCACATTAGAAAATACCAAGTTAGATGAGAAATCTCACCCCTGCTTCTCTTTGTTCCTATTCCACTTCTCTAGCTTTTCTCTTCTTGGCTGTTTTCTCTACTTCGTTTAGGGTTTGTGGGACTTTAACTTGGTTAGTCTTCTGCCTTCCCAGATATAATAATGCACTTACTTACTCATTTAAACTTCCTTCTTGTTTCCTCTCCATCCCTAAGAGAGAAAGTTCCCTTTTCAAATGTTTCTTGATCTCAAAAAATCCTCACTTAATCCATATTCTGCCTACTTTATTATTTCGCCTCTTGCCACAGTTAGTAATATCTGTTTTCATTATTGCTTGTCTTATATTTGCTAGTTTTGTAGATAAATCAGTTATAACCATCTTACGTGTGTTCCAGCCAAAGAAAAACGGGAATTCCGAACACACAGCCTCTCTGCAGTTTCTTGTGGTTTGGCTACAGAGTGAGACTGGAGCGTGCTTAGGAAGTATTAAGCGTGAGAAGATGCCTGATTGCAGAACTCCTGTGCTAATTCTGCTGTTTGTGTCTAAAGCTCAGAGGTGTTAAATGACCAAAACTGGAAATATTGTCTGATGGACCGTAGTTCTATGAACTGGCCAGATGGTCTTACTCCTGCCAAGTGCTGCTGTATGTCGTGAGCTGGAAGGGTAGCCCACTTCATTCCAATTCCTATAAAGTTCTTGCCGCTGGGATGGGCTATCAAAAAAGTCTGAGGCTACAAAAAGTTCCCATGTATAGAAATGGGCTGAAATATGCAGAGTAAAAAATGAGTACAGTAGATGAAAAATGCTGGCAGCTAAATTTGGTCCTCACTTCCACTCTTTTATGTCTGATAAAGTACTCCAAATGGATAGTGGATAGCATATCTATCAGTCTATACATTTACTTAAATAAGGGAAATGAAAGTCAGTTCCTGAGCTATAGGTCTCTCAGAAACGTTTGAGACTTTTTCTTTTTAACCTTGAGGTGTTATATATGGTAGTATATTAAATTAGCATAAAATGTTATGATCATTGAGAGTGATATATGGTCATGTGTTCTCTTACAATGCATCAAGAATAATGAGTGGTAATTGGTTCAGGACATTGATTAAAGAGCTGTGGAGACATAGTTTACTACACAAATGGCCTATCAAATTTCATCTCTGTTGTACTTGCCTCTTTTATTACTCTAACCTGAGAATATTTCATGGAAGTATGCCTGGACATATATATATATAAAACTTTTGATACTTATTCAGTCAAAGTGTGGGAAAAATCCATGTTCAGAGGGGTATGCTGCTAACATCTCCAAAAGAATTTTCCATGGAGGATTTTACTGGAAGTAGATCTTTCAGTGTCGTGTCTTTAATTGTGGGGGGTCATGGGAGGTCACAGAAGACCTTTATTTTAGCCTCATTTTGGTGGTAATGTCTCACACCAAATAGGTAGGTTCAATGAATTCTGTTCAGTCTGGTGTGAACAGGCTGAGTCACCGTCCCTGGAGGTATTTAAAGGTTGTGTAGATGTGTCACTTCACTTGGGACATGGTTTAGTGACAGTGCTGGCTTTATGGTTGGGCTTGTTGATCTTATTGCAACCCAAACAATTCTGTGGCTCTATGAAACCTCTTGGAAATGGCACACTAATCTTTCAGATAAAGTAGTTTGGAAATAATGATTTTTGTTATTTTTAGTTGAGGAAGACATATAGAATGCACTGTAAATTAATAGATTCTCAGAGATTTGTGTTTCTGACATGTTTCTCATTTATTTACGTGATAATTTATTCTTGTTTTATCCTAACAAAACATAAATTCTGATATGCTGAAGGAAAAACACGGTTCAACAAGAAGCTTTTATTTTGGAAGTGTCATCTTACGTTAAAAAATTGTATCCTTAAGTTAATCTTCTATTTTTTTGGGATAAAATGCTTTGCCAGCTCACTTTCTGCATGCCTAAGAGCAACACACTTGTCTTGAATAACCTTTGCCTTGCATTTTTTTCTATGAGCAGCATATTAAATGACAACACTATGTGGGTTTGCTCTAATAATAATAATGGGAAAAGGGGAAATCATTCTTTTTCCATAATTCTTAAAAAGTTGCATGAAAGTATCTTAAGAAAGGTGGGAAAAGACAGATTGCCCTAAGTCCTTTGCACGCATCTGCAATAAATCAATTTGCCATGGAGACTGGAAAGTGAGCTGCCATGGCCTTGCACAGGAGGGTGCAGAAGCAGTAGTCAGGATATCTGTGTTAATGTGTCTTTCTCCTGACAGTTAATCTCCATTGGGTATCTCAGACTTTTCATGACTTTTTTTTTTTAAATTCTCTGAGCAATTTTTCTCGCCATTGCTCAAGAAGTGAGGAAGACCTTGAAAAGATCCAGGGAGATTGATGTGCTGTCTCATAAGAAGAGCTAAAAATGCTTGGTTTGTTTTATAAAAGGATGAGGTGAGGCAGGGCTTTATATGCTAAAGGACAGTGTTGACATGACAACAAAGAAATGAAAGTAAACTACAAGGCAGAAGAATAAGTCGAAAGCGTTAACCTCCAGAGCAGGGCAGTTTGGGGTCAGTCTTCCAGTGGCAGAGCAGAGGCAACAACCTGTGCAGTTTGAGGGGGAATCTTATACAGTCTCTGCATGAGATTCTGGGAAAGTCTGGGGTTTGAGAGCGGTGGGATGCGTTTGATAGAAGAAAAGTCTCTTAAAATCTCATTTCTCAGTAGTTGTGGTAGCTGTTCCAGTGGTTAAAAAACAAAAAAAAACTTTATCGAATTTTAAAAAGTATAAGCTGATTCTTGCATACTTTCAGAACCAAGGCGAACATAATGCAGAGAAAAATAGTAGTGAAAGTGGATCAGTTCTATACTATGAAGTAGGTGGACCATGGGATACACGAAAAGATTTCTATGTCTGATTACACTTGATCCCTTTGATCTTCTGACTCTGATATATTCCTCCCTGATGACTTCCTACTTTCGAATGACTTGCATTATTTCCAGCACTACACAACACACTCTTGCCCATCTCTGTGCCGTTCATGTGTAATCTTTTACCGTTCCTTTTTTCTTTTCTGTTTTTTTTTTTCCTTAAAACATGTACTGTAAAATTTTTATCACCCAAATCCATTCATCATCAAAGTGAGTTAACAAATTAATGTTTCTAAACAAACTTTTCTGATAGTGGAATGAATTTCCTGGAGCTCTGGTTCAGTGAATTCCTGCTCTGTCCCACTGTTTTCACTGACGTAGAAGAGGTTCTCTAACTTCCTGGGAATTTCAGGCAAAAAAATTTCTCCATCTTTTCAACTTGATTGTGTTAGTCAAGGGAAAGGTTTCAGTACCTTAAATGAAACAAAAATAACAAATAATAGTGTGAAGTCTGTACTTAGGGTTTTTTTTCCTCCATCTCAGGTTTTGGCAGTGGATAAAAGTGACTGTATTAGGGAGAGCTGAATCCAGTCAATAGACTCAAAATGTACCAAGACACCTAAGCAGATTAAATAAGTTTGAAATCAAAGCTTACTCAGCAACACACTTTATTGTAGACAGGGAAAGGTGTATCCATAAGAAGACACTGAAAACTGTCATCTAGATCTTGTCTTGGATAAACAGAGTTTGATCTACAGATATGAGCAGAGTTAGGATGAGTCTCATCTCATTCTAAATACTTAATCACTTAAAAGATTGTATTTACCACAATGTCTTCCAATAATTATTTCCAAGTGGTTTAAGAATGTATTTATGTCATGGCTTTGGTGTACTGTTTGTATTCTGAGAGCTGTTCTGTCTCTCTGGTGTCCTGGTTTCTCATACTAGTTTGTATCCAGTCTCTGCTTTGGAATAAATTGAAAAAACTCAGTTGCTGGGAAAGGGTAGTTGTGAGTCTTGACATGGATGTGACCAGCGAGAGCTTACTTGGCAGGCAGTGAATGTAGCAGGAATGCAAAGGGATCATGACAAGATTTTTGCTCTCTTTGGTCAAGTCAAGGGTGACCTGTGCGATTTCTGCCCCTCTGCTGCTCTCTGAGGCGTGTGAGCAGCTGCACTTCGCAGTGCTGTGCTGGGCTGGCACTGGGAGCACTGGGAGCACTGGGAGGTTCAGTGCCGTGGCCACACTGCTCCCCTCTGACATGGAGAGGCAGGGACTGACCCTCAGGTCACAGGTGGTGTGAAGGATGTCACCACAAAGGGCTGCCCTGCCTTGTGCTCCTGCCTAATTCCCCTGCTTCTCTCTCCTATATTATCAGATATTACTGCAGCTGCCATTAAGTGTTACTGTAAAGTGCTTAAGATTGATCAGGGTATTTTTTTTTCCTCTTTTCATTTTCTGCTTATTGCTTAAACATGGTATCTCTAGTTCCTCCTGTGGCAACTAAAACTTGGAGTGGCACAGTAATTTTAACAATATAAGGTCTTCTTAATGCACTGGTGCACACGATCTGTTTTGCCTTTTGTTCACTTGCTTTGGAGTAGCAAATGTAAAATTCTACAGGACAATATTTTGTATTGATTTTACTTATAAAATCAAGAAATAAAAATAATTTGGCACAAGTGGGAGTTCGATTACAGTCTTCATGGAAATTGTTGGAAGACATAATAAAACCTTAAAATGAAGTAATATGTGTACATAATCAAACAGTGTTGACTACATCTTTATGAATGACAAGCTTATGGTAGAAAGTAGTCTCTTAGTCCTGAAGGTCTTATTTTTATTTGTGACTCTCTCCCAATTCTCGTGGGCATAGCACATAAAAATGATGTATATTGTTTAGAGAAGTGTCAGGAAGGCACAATCTTTCAGAGAAGCCCTAAAATATGCTCCTCATTTCTCTTTTGCTTGTCTGCAGCTTAGTCTTCTTCTCATCATACGCCCCAGCTCTTACTGATTCAGTGGATGCAGTCAAAACTATTGTCCTGAGCTAATTGTCAGTGGGTTTTGCTAGAGCTGCTCTGTGGCATTTGGTTCAAGAAAAGCCACTATTAAATAGGCTGAAAAAATTACTATGCATAGAACTCTGGCAAAAATTAAGATCTAGAGATACAGGCCAGCCTAAGTGCAGTCAGGATTAGGTAAAGAAGACTCTGTCTGGAACAGCTGACTCACTCTAAAATAATTTTGGGGCTCTTTTGGCCAGTGTGGTAACTTTGGAAAGTTACTACTTTGCAAAATCACCTGCAGAATTTTTGTCCATTTATACATCTTTTTTTTCCCCCTCACCCCTCATTAATTACTCATTACATGTTTATAATAGCTGCTTACATAGAGAGGAAGACACGTCTCTCAGTTCCATGTAACAGGTGAAGCAAAAAATTGTGTTTCTTTTGAATGTTCTCCTGTCTCTGAGAGTGTGGAGGATCAATAACATATGTAAGGGTTAGAAGAATTTAGGGAGTACAGAATATAAAATTAGGATCTTTATGTATCTGTGAAACATGCACCCAGAATTGTTCCACACCAATAAAATTGCATCTCTTATATTTATAATTATTTAAATTAAGTCAGTTGATACATTATATAAATCAGGAATTTGCATTTGATCAAAGATTTTATCATATCCTGAAGTGTGCAGCCTAAGATCTTTATGATTTTGCAGTCAGGCTTCCTGAGAACTCCTTTATACCAGAAGAGGAATACTGTGTAATTACAACTGAAGAAGTTCATATAGGTAGCACCAGTTTATTGTTTATCTGATGTATCTCAGGTTTTCCTGCAGTTCAAATCAGTCATGGTTCATGGGGCAAAAATAAAACCCTTTAAAAAAACCCAAAACTGGGATTTGGGTAAGGTGTGAAGGGGGGAAGATTTTACCTGTGTTTGATGTGTCTCCCTCTGCCCCCAAGGGTGACTTCAGAGTGAATCATGCAGTGAACACAAGAGAAACCTATAAGGTGTGCCTGATAGTTTTGGGATTATTTCCACTGTGTTGCTACAAAACAGAGTCCCACCAAGTCCCCTTCTGTAGCTGACAACTTGATTTCTCTTTCTTTTAGCTCTAACAAACATACAGGACCTTGGTGTTTGAAATGTGCTTGTCGTTTACAGCAGGAATTCAATTTTTTTCTCCCTTCCCCTCCTTGTGTAAGTTACTAGACTGATTCATACTTAAAATGTTTAAAGTAAGCTCTCACTTTATTCCTGATTGAAGAATAATTTATCATGTCCCTGCACAAAGGAATCTCCCCTTTGGGAATCCAGCCATTCTGACAGGAAGGGAGAAAAAGTGAAAATATAAATGAAGAGTGGGAATGTTGCAGCTTCCATCCCTACATCCAGTTTTACAGTGTTACATTGTCTGCAAAGAGCAGGGGCAGGGTGGTGAAACAGGCAAATAGGGGATGAAAATGAAGAACATTTCAGTGATTCAGCATTTTACTTTTTTGCAATATCAGGCAGGGTATTGCACATCCTACAAATCAAACACAGTAATTAGACCCACAGAGATCTTAACCATGACTGCAGAGAATATAGAAAGCTGTCAGAGATCACAGTCATTCAGGAGCACACTGCCAGTGCTTATTCAGACACAAAATGATGCAAAATGTGAAAAGGAATCCCAACATTCATAAATTTAAAACCAAGACAAAAGAGCATGAAGTTCTCTCCTGTTGCAACCTCTCACTTAAAATATTGTCCTAGCAATTAAAATGTACATTTAATGAGAATAAAGGCATTTTTAAAAGGAACCCATAAACAAAATGTAGGTTGGATTTGGTATAATAAATCTTACTTTTCCTTTTCTCTAATGAAAAAAAAAAAGACAACCTTAAATCATAAGTCTTGTCTGGAATATCTACTGTGCTGATATCTTGAAATTTTATTTGTGCTCTGCAGGTTGAAGTAGTCAAGCTGGGTGTGAAAACATCTTCATTTGGAAATTTTAACATACTATCACTAAATTAAGTGGTGGTTGAAGATTGTGGTTGTGAAAGGAAGGATAGGATTCCTAAATGTAAATTAAATCTACATGTAAATGAAAATTAAAGCTTCTAATTATTCCTGAATGGGAAAATAGAGAAGCATTTTAGTAAATCCATGCCTGCATGGTATTTTTCACTTCTTGAAGTTCCTCCCACACATGATGTTACCTTTGTGTCCTGTTACAGTTGTCCTCTTTTGACTTAACTAGTACATTTCTTAGGTTCTTAATATCTTAGCTTTTAATAACAAAACAAACAAAAAAGATGTTTTGAGAATTTTGCCCACTTCTTCCACTAAGAAATAGCAGGTTAAAACCTACCTCTGACTCTAGTGACGTGAAAGACATTGTGGCGCTCGTTCCAGCGGAAAGCAGTTGCAAGAACAGATAGACATTTCAGTAAATTGTTAATTGTTTAGGTTAATTGCTTTCCCATACGTAAATTAGAGAATGTTTAGAGACATCCACGTTGCGGACAGCAGATGTGATAGGGGTACATATGCAATTGGTATGCAATTTTTATAAAGAAAAAACACACAAATATTTTTCACCATTTTCAAGCGTCATAAATGCTTTTCTGTTTTCAAGAGTGAGGAGGTGGTGCTTGTATTCTCTTTTTATATTCATACAAATCATATATTTAGAAATAATCTTGACGTCCTCTTGTGCCTGCTGCGAAGTGACCTGTGATGACAACCAGGGGAGACTTAGTAGTGGTGAAAACTGGCGGAATTAAGCTGGACAGGAGGGGAAAGAGGGGCCTTTAGAGCTGGGAAAGTTTTTCAGTTTGAGACCCGCAATTTTAATTTTTATTTTTCCTTAACTGAAAAAAAACCCCAAACATTGATTTCCTGCTAAGACATTCACACTCTAAAGCACTCCAGGTAATCCATCTAAAAGGCATGCAGTCAAGCTTTTTGTTTTGTTAGGGATTTGGTTTTTTGGGGATTTTTTTTTTTCTGGTAATAGATGCAAGTAGGTGTTCAAGGTGTGGAGAGGCCTTAGCGAGAGGGCTGATGTGAGAAGCAGGGAGCCCTGAGCACAGTCAGCTCTTGGACTGTGCGACTGAAATGAGAAAATGTTGCAGCTCCTCAGCCTCGTTGTGTTGTACTGAATGAAAATGGTGTGTTGAAGAAATATTCAAAATGGGCATTTGGTAGCTTTTATGTTTCCTTTGACTATTAAATCAAAACTAGTTGGTGAGGGAGGGCCCCACTCCATCATGTGAGAATTCCACATGATTGAGTTCCTATTGAGCACAGCAAATACTGATCTTGAGCCCTCAACTTCTTTCTCCCCGATTCCAGAGAAATGTGTACAGCAGAGAATAATAAAGAAGTAGTCCTAAAAGGTGTTTGATAAACACCAAAATTAGGAGAAAAAAGAATACACAATCAAATGTACTGATTTGTTTTTAAACCAGTATAGACTAATTACACCTTTATGTCTGTGGTACTTGCACAGATATTTGTTCAACAGAATACACATGTTGCTATGGCAGTCATTTTGTTTGTCAAATGCTAAAAAACTCAAAAAAAAAAGGCAAAAAAGGCCTTTTTTTTTTTTTTTTTTCCCCTCTGTTGTGACTGGTATCTCCAGCCCACACACAGCTGCTCTAAAATAGCTCAAAGTCTTCTGGCACAGAGGCTTCCCAGTCTGGCAGGAGCATGGCTGCTGTCAGAGGGGTCTCTGCAGCGCTGGGTGTCTGTGCCTGTCTGCAGCACACAGAGCACCCCCTCCTCCCACGCTGTTTCCCTGCGTGCTGCACTTGCCTGCCTTCTTTCCAAGGGCACAGCCCAACTTCCCCACGTGCCCAAGATCCCTTGAAGCCCTGTGGGGTAATTCCCTTTTCCTCCTGGCCCCAGTGGGAAGGGTGTTCTAGCCTGTCACTGCACACAGGCTGCAGAAAAAGCACAGAGCTTTGTGAGTTTGTGGCTCAGGGGTGGAAGTGTTTCTTTGGAGAGCTCCGACTGCTTGGCTCGTCTGTTTGCAAGGTGGGACGGGTGTTCAGGTTGATTCAGTCCTTACATTCCATGTCAAGGGTGGAGACAGCCTGATCAGATCCACAACTGCTGTTCACCCACAGCTCTTACTGCTATCATCTCTCCTGGGAGAGTGACCACAGTGGGAAAAGATGAAAACTGATGCTTGGCCTGAAATTTCCTCAGAACCTGTGAATGCCAGTGGTAGGGATTGTTTTCCCTGTCTCTCCAGCAAATAGTTTGCAAGGACATACCTGACAAATGGTGTCCATGGAAAGGACCTCCTTTTTCAAATAAAATGTTGCAGCTCCGTTTTTACAACTGCTCCCTTAAATTTTCATCTGTGAAAAACATGTTTTTATAACCTGTGACAACACACTAAGAGTAAAACATTTTGACTGTTTGTAAGAACTTCTGGTGGACATCCACCAGTGACAGCACAGGTAACTATTTGCCTATTTCAAGTTCATGCTTTTGAGAGCAATTCTTTGGTTCTCCTGCATCACAGCCATTTTGAGATGTGCGAGTATGATGGCTTTTTAAGAAGGAAGAAGTAGGAAGCTGCAGCATAAATCCCTTATATGGGTTCTGTCCTTAATGGATCATGTCCAGAATCCTCCTTAATTTGAGGATCTAGAAAACACTTGAGTGCTGTTGCTCCCTTTAAATAATAGCAGCCATGTCAGCACTTACTTGAGTGCAGCAACATTTTCGACAATTCCATGTCCATGACTGTACCCATAATTCCACAACTTGATTCTGAAATCTTTGGGAGATGAAAGCTTTGTCTCACACAGAGGAAAGATCCTGCCAAGAAGTGCATTGACTGCAAAAAGTGGAGTTCATATGTCTTAGTTAGAAGTAGCTTGGACGCCTGCCTCTCTCTTCTCCTGAAGATTCCAGTCCCTGCTCCAGCCTGCCATGGCTGTGCAGAGAGCAGCTCTTGCCTGGATCTTGCTGCTCAGAGAGACAGAAAAAAATGAAGTAGCAAATTGTCTGTGTTTGACTTCTGCAACTCAAATTAGACAGATTTGACAGAAATCTTTATGTTTTGTGTGGAGTGATAGGGTTGTATGGGCAAGAATCTACATTCAGGTATCTTGAACTTTTTAGGCATCTTATAAGGATTGCTTTAAGCTGTAATTTTTAGAGGAAGATACCTTGGGATAAGAAAGGTTGCTCTGATGGAGACACAATTGGTGTGTAGGTTGGAAAAAAAGAAAAGTTAAATACATCTATACAATATGTATGAGAAATAAACAAAACTGTAGTGCCCAAAAATAAATTACGTCTGTTTCCTGCATCCTCGCTTAATTGAACTGTTCTGGAAGCTTAATTTGGAGAAGTGTCTTTTCTGCTGTGCTCTAAAAACGAAATGCAGATATTTTGATTGGCAAAGAAGACTTTGTACAATTTGTATATGGTGAGAATTAGCAAACTCTCAGCCTTATAATGTCCATTAATGTCAGTATGTCCACTTATAATGGACACTTCTAATCTCCACTAATGTCAGTATTGCAAGCCAAGGAAACTGGAGGAGGTGAGAGTTCTGCCTTAGCTGGGCTTCGGCCTGTACCTACTGAAATCCTGATCCTACTCAAGCAAAATTCTAAACATTTCAGCAAGGTGATCATTGGACTGTTTGAGCTCTGGATATGAAGGCTGGTCTGATCTGTGCCTAGGATTTGGGAAGGGGAGAGAAACTCAACACCACTGCATCAGGTCCTGTGTGGCTGCTTTTACTGAGCTGGATGGCTTCCAGCTGGGGTGGTTATCTGGCTGTCATGGTCACACACGGCACAGCCTGTTCCTGCTGCCAGCCTTGACCTGACACCTTTGTGTTTGAGAGGGAAGCTGCTGTTGGCTGGTTGCTGCTCAGGACAGTGGAAGAGCCTTTAGGGTGGCTGATTTTTAAGGTTTCTGATTTTGGCTTTGATAAGATTAACAAAAAGATTCCTTCAGCACCAATGCAAGGGCAGTTCAAGGACTTGATGATGTTTGGCAGGGCATTGAAGAGACCTCTGTGTTTTCACCCAAGTGGAATTTTTAAATGTATATGCTAATAATAGCATTTTTCTCTGTAGTATTCTCAGATCTTTTTGTTTTGTTTTTGCTCTGCAGTCACATTGTGGGTTTGTTTCGTACTTAACAAAACTGGCAGAATTTCAAATGTCATGCAGGAGGCGTTAGCAGACAAGCTATTAGCTGGGAAGTTGCAGACTCTGAATGCAAATATATACATAAATAAACAGAGCCTGAAAGAAGAAAGATGTCAGTGGAAAAGGATGGGTGCAGTGGGTTTTTAACTGTTTATGTGTGGGTGCAGCTTGCACTTGGTAAAGATTTCAAGCTGGCAAAGCCCTTATTCCTATCATCACTATTCCCTGTTACGATCATCAGCCTCACAATAGAGCAGTGCAGGAAAGATTTTTACCTTTATCTTCTGAACTCATGGACACTTACAGCCTAAATATACAGGTTGTATCCACTGATCTGCATAGTATCTGTGGGTGTGTTGGGTGCCTCATAGAATGGAGCCCATTCCACGTTGCTGAGCTCCTGCGTGCAGAGCACCTCTGAGCAGGACAGGCGATACAGATGACAGGACTGGGGAGAGTTCGTGAGCAATGTTACATATTTTACCATATAATCGGTGTACCAGTCTTTTAGAGTTTGTAACTTGTTTCAAAGCTCTCTACTGGAGGAAACCAGTGTGTATTGGGAAATGAAAATGACACAGGGAGAACCCATCCTGCATTTCACTCGTCACAGAATCACAGAATGAAGTAGGTTGGAAAAGACCTTTGAGATCATCGAGTCCAACATATGACCTAACACCTCCTCATCAACTAAACCATGGAACTGAGTGTCACATCCAGTCTTTTTTTTAAACATCCAGGGACGGTGACAAGTCAGTTGTCTGTATTTCTTTAATGCTCATCTAGGCAATTTTGGGGTTTTTTTTCATCAAAATTTGCTAATATCTGGTTATTTATTTTTTAAATTAGTGCCTGCATAATCTGCTGTGGATACTGGACTCTGGTTTTCAGGCTAAAATATGATCCAAATACCCTTGACTTGAGCAGAGATCATTATTCTCAGTACCTTGTCCAGTTCCACACTGTGATGATGTCTTTGACATCTGGGATCATTTCAGCGTTTGACTACTTAGGTTCTAAGCACTCAGAAAATAATGTGATTAAGAGCTGGTTCCTGATTCCATTGTCTTCATTGACTGGATTCAGTGGTAATGGATCAAGCTTTTCACATGCACCATAAGACTTTAAAACTGTTATTTATACTCAGCTGATGGGAATCATTCTGAGACAAAGTGTTCTTGAGGGGAAGCTCGACAGACGGGAGAATTTGAGGGGAGTCAAAGAGGAATAGCTACCCAACCTGCTGTCTGCTGCCATATCAGGTTTGGGTTTGTCTGCAATATTCAATCTGCTATGAAAACACCTAGAGACAGCTTGCAGGTTACAAATTACTGTACAAAGTGAAAGTAATTAATTTTAAATGGCCAGGGCACTGTTTATAAGCTGTTTTCTCCCAGTGATAGCAAATCTTGGAGAGCTATTGGATTCCTAAATTCCAGCCAACCCACACCATCCATGGTCTGCTGTGAGTGAGTTCTGGAGAGAGCAGAGGCTGTGAGTGTTGCCACTTACAGGATTTGGGAGTCCACATTTCCCATGCACTGGAGACTTGTCTCACATAACAATGAGTTACTGAAGAGCTTGTGTACTAGAATAACACAGGTAGTTGTAGCAGAAAAATTCTATTAAATGTTTTTCATCAGAAGTTTGTTCACAAGGCAGTTGTTGCTTTCATTTCCAGGCTACTGGAATCTTATTACAGAACAAAGAATCTTAAATGAAATCTTAATTTGAAAATCCTTGGCTTATCAACCAGCAATAAGTTCAGGTCATCACAGTTGAAATTCTAGACATATTTTGCCAGAACTGGAAATGAAAAAATGCAATTCCTTTAAGTTAGCTGTGCAACAGAAACAGCATTTAATGCTCAATATGTACGAACTTTAAATCACAATAAGGCTTTACAATGAAAAGCTTGCATTAGTGTGATACGCCAGGTTCCTTGAGGGATCGGTTCTGACTCCCAAAAGCAGGTGTTGACAAAACAGAATAAATAAATGCAATTAATCAAGACATCTGGGTGCTACTCTTCATTTTAATTAACAGTGGCCTTTGGCATAAATAAATTTTGATTATTTACTTCAAAATCAGATTATTGGTAACTGAACAAAATCAAAGTATTAAAGCTGATAATGTGTAAATGATTGTCAATCTTACCAGGCTGAACATCACATGTGTATTTGTTAAATATGCATAAGCAGTTCAAATAAGTCTGCCTTGGTGAAGGCTTACTGCTTTTAAGTGTGCTGAATCCTGCTTTGTAACCTGGGCAGGTGAGGGCCTTGCTGCAGGGCTGCTCTGAAGAAAAAGGTGCAGATTCATCTGCCCTGTGCCTTGCATATTTCTCTCTGAAAAGTCTGAAAGCTCAGGATTCCCTTCCTTTAGTGAATTTCTCCAGGCTTTCAGTTCCACAGGATTTGAGAATTTTCATGAAGGGTGTTTTGTAGTATACCTTTTAAGGATTTTACCTGGATGCATATTGTGTTCTGCATTACATAATTTGTAACATTTTAGCTGCAAATGCCTCTTTGTAGCAATTAAAGCTGAAAATGAATCTGGCTACCTGGCCTACTCTGTAAATTCCCCAGGGGAGGTTGGTTATCTTTTTCATGAGATTACTTAGTAATTCTGTGCAATTCCATCTAAATTTGAAACAATACACCCAAGAAATAATTAAGTTCTCATTTTTTTGGTAATGGCTTTTATCATGTGGAAGTCTTCTCTTTTTTTTTCCTGCCAGCTTGCTATTTACATATTTCTATGACACTTTTTATTTACATATTTCTATGATACTGGGCTCTGTTGTTTCCTTCCTTTTTTCCCCTTTTCTTTTTCCTGATGTAGCAGGATAGAAACAATGACAATTTTCATGAAATGTTTTACAGTTATTCCACCTGTTTTATTTTTCCTGCTGAAATTAAAAAGCTTATCAAAGTGGTCAATGTTTCACATTTTTAGACTGCTTTCTTAGAATAATGAAGATTTTGGGGCATGACCATCCAGTTATTCCTCCTGTCCCATCTCCCATCAAAATCTTAATATTTCTTATCCAGCTTCTATGAAATAGAATTGGGAGTAGTAGAAATGTCAAGATTGCAAATGTTCCTCAAGTTTTCCTCTGCTCATCTTTGCATTTTTGCCGAGGGATACAAATTAATGTACCATGGGTAATTCTGGGGGGGTCCCAAACCAGCCCCTTTTCTGCACTTGACTGACTTGGCATTCCTAATCCACAGGAGTTCATAGGTTTCATGTTCCCACTGGCTGTGGTCGGTCATCCTCTCCAACCCCTCACCTTCTCATGCTGTTTTCAGGATGCACCTCGCTTTCTGTGTGGCATTACCAAGCCACCTTTACTAAGTGATGGGTTCATGAGTTCTGTCACCAGCAGTGAGGAGAGGCCATGAGACAGTGACAGGTTTTGCCTCTTTCACACAGGGTCTCCTTTAAGCACCGTTTTGTATTGATTGATCTCAGCTTTCTCACCATCTGCTGCCGAATTAATTTTCCTGTTTCCTTCTTTTCCTTTAGCATCTTACCTGCATTTTGTTCTTGACCAACCTATTTGAATCGTACTCGTGATATTTCTTAGGAACCTGTCTGTGCCAAAGGCAGATGTTACTTGGTGATGCAGAATTGATTCAGCTTACATCAAGGAAGTGGGTTTTGTTTTATTTAATATTATATCTCTGACATAAATTGCAGCATTGTCAAGCTACAGAACGTCATTATTCCACAGTGGGCAGAAGAGACCAATTTTTAGATTGCTTCCTTAGTTAACTGAAATTTTACCTGGGTCACGCCTGCCTTGCCTTTGAAGTCCAGGATGTAAAAAACACCAGGTCTCCCTGACTGAATCACTGCTAAGTCGTGTATTTGACCTAAAACCTTTGACTGTATCCTGTTAAACCAGGAAACTGATTTCTTTGTTTGTTTTCTAGGATACAGGAGGTTGCAACTGGCTGTTTACAGTCTCCTAAATACCTGTGTTTTTTATGCACTTGATTTAGTTCAAGTTCATCATCCTTGGTGCTTCTACAGCATTCTCTGGCTGTTCTTGTCTGTGCCAAGCAGCCTGTGTTGGCAGCGATGTGAATTAGAAGTTATGTCCTGTAGTAAAGACTGTGATCTCTGTGATTGATGTGGATAATACAGGTTATTAACAACAAATGCAGCTACAAATTAATAACAAAGTTGCACTGATTTGTAAATATCTATTAAGATATGCAAGACTTTACAAAGTACATACTAGGTCCCAAGAACAAGGACCTTTGGGTAAAACTTTTAGAGGCATCGAATACATAAAAACTATGTTCTGCTACATAACTAATTATACCTTGGCTGTAGGTATAATTTTCTATAATAAAACCACGTACCTTGTTATTCTTGAATGCTGGTTAGAAGGTACATGAATGAATTGACTTCTAGAGTCAAAGTGAATTAAATGTAAAACTCTGTGAATTTTAATAGTAATTTTGTACAAGTTCTGTACTCGTTCTTTATGAGCTTTATGCAGTTAGGCATTTCTACCTGTCTTTTTTCAGTCTTTCTATATGTTTATGTATTTTTAACGTCTTTTGGTTTAAATGCTTCAAATAATCTGTTTCATCATCACCTGTTACAGAAAAAGAATATGTGCTTAATTGAATTTAAATTCTTTTAAGAGTCTACAACCGATAACCATCATCTACTAAGACAGAATTTCCAACTTGTTGGAGTTAGTAACTTTAAATTGACGTTTCTTTTCTCTGGTAATGATTGCAACTGCAGATTCTGCACAAATGGCATTTACATGAAGTGAAAATTTAATTCCAAGGGGATACTTAATTGAATATTTCTGTTTGACTAAAAATAAAGAAGCAGGAGCATCTGTTTGATTTTAGTCAGGCCAGATAAAGGCTGTTGAAGTACTGCTGTCAGTGAATTAAATGTGCAGTGCTAGGATGGGCCTTCTTTCACTGCGTTTCTCAAGGCTGAGCGTGGGCTGCGGCCTCTCTGCTTTGGTTTCTGCTCTGTGTGGCGTTCAGAGTAGTCCAGGGCAGACAAGGCACAGGTCACAAGGCATCTGCCACAAACTCTCTCAGCTGGTTGTCAATAGATGATCTTCAGACCAGTGAACGTAGCACCACTGCTTGAAGGAGCAATGCAACAGACTGAAATGGTGGAAAGGATGAGTACTGACCTTTCCTCAGACTGCCTGGAGAAAAAATGGCCCAGCAATTTCACATTTAGTGGGTCCTGTTTACATCTTACGTAAAATAATTTGAGTCCAACGTGGCCACAGAGAGCTCAGTAAAATCACCCCATGAGGAAGCAGCAACAAGAAACAAGTTGATGAAAAAGATTGGCTTTTTTAAAAGTGTATCAGAATTTCAGCTTTTAAAATTTATTTAAAATTAAAGATACTTAAAGCATGTCATTTTTTCCCTGTTGTGACTGCAGATTGCTGAAACCTGCACAGCCCTTTTTGCCACAGCGACATCTCCTTGCTGGGCTTTCTAACCAGTAAATTATTAACATCAGAGAAAGCTTGATCTGCTGCCAGAGACAGGCACTTTTTCTGGGCAGGCTGTTTATGGCATGTAGTCCCCAGATGGTTATCATATCACTCAGCAAACTGTTGTTCCTGAACACACCCATTTAATAAATGTACAGGATTTTTTTTACTGGCAAAGATACCTTACCACATGTTTGGGTGCACAGGAACTAAAATACAGAACACTGCTGAAAATTCAAATAAGTGTCATCTGTAAAATTATGCCTGGTAGTTACTTTGCTGAGCAAGAAGCTTTGAAAAAACTCCTTCTAACAGAAGAACTGTAACTGGAAGTTATCAGTGTCAAGCTTTATGTGTTGTGTAAGATGTGCATCTCCAAAATGTGCTGTGTTTTACAACATTGTTATGGGATGCTGTTTCAGTAAGTAAGATATCCTAGTAATTAAGAAATACTCCTGAGTAACCAAACCCATTTTTAAGTGCTTTGGCTTCCCATAGAATTTTTTGTCAATAAAGGTATCAGTCTTAGGGCTAGCATCTCGCACAGTTACAGATGTAGATGTGGTGTGATGGGATCATATCTTATACCTAAAAGAGGTCTGTATGATCTTTTTTTTCTTTTTTTTTTTTCATTTTTTTTTCTTTTTTTTTTACTCAAAAAAGTACTGTGATGCACAAAAAAAGAGTGGGGTTCAATTTCTAAAACGAAAAGATATAAGAGGGACAGAAGAAAATGGTTTTGATTTTCAGGGTACTATTGAGCTTCATAGGCAGGTGCTTGTAAATGGGTACTAGTTTTCCTACAAATTTAAGAATTTCTGGAAATAATCATATGTAGCTGAGCATTAGCACTGCTTGATATTCTGATAAATGAAACTGCCCTCATGATGATGCTTTTGAATCTGCACCATAGGAGATTTGGACTTGGTGGCATATCTGCACTATAACCCATGTATCTAACCCATACCTTTTTGCTGTAAAAATGGAAATAGAAACCTTGCAATTCATCTGAAACTTACGACGGGGCTCCCAGTGCATAATAATAGCCGGATGGAGCTGTATGTGAAGGAGGAGAAGCTTCTGAACTTTTCAGTAGGGGGTTGAATGTATATTATGGCAAATAGATCATTTTAAACTAGTGTTCTGTACATTCAGGATAGAGTGTATTTTTACTCCTGGATAAAGTGCCTCTGAACACAATTCAGAAGCCCCATCTCTGACCTAGCAATGAACATTTCAAAAAAGTAAATTAATATCTTCACGGGGAAGAAATATGGTTTATTATAGAATCACCTGCAATTGCCACTATAATTATGGCTTTGTCAGTATTTCTGTGAAAACTATTTATTAGGAGTTTTGGGAAAATATTCTTTCAGAATAAGCTGTAATGGAGGGTGCAGCTTTGCAGGCATCGCCTGAGCCTGAGGTCTGTCCTGCACTTGGGGCTCTGAACAGACAAGTTTGACTTTTCTCCTGCAAAAGATCATACACAAGTTGTCAGGAGAGTCCCAGAGATGCTGACTTTTCTCTTTAAGTAGCCTTTTTAGTATCTTAAGCAGGGAATCATCATGCTTAGGATGCCTCTGGCAGAGGTCTGTTCTTGCTGACAGCATCAGTCCCTGGAATGTGGGTTGTGCCCTTCCTGCAGGGCTGGCAGTGCCAGAGCAGAGGGGGAATTGACCTCTCCTCATGGGCTTGGCAGTCCTGGGTGAGTGGTTGGACTTGGTGACCCTGGAGGTCGTCTTCAGCCTAAGTGTTTTGGTAATCCTGCAATTTCTTTTCTGTCCTTACAATAAAAGGTGGCAAATCTGCAATTAGCAAACTGTTGCTGTATCCACTGGCACAGCAAAGATGTGTAATTCAGTGTCAGTATTTTCCTCAACGCTGGTGCATACAGATTAAAAGGGTAGTAGTTGATGCTCTAAATTGAAAAAATAAATTAAATTCAGATTTCAAAATTAGTTATTAGCCCAAGAGACCTATATAAGTTTGATAGGAAGTTTTAATATATTAATAGGATGCTATTTTACCATGCTGACTTTCTGCTTCAAAATGGTGACTTTAATTTTTATCTCTTCTTCTGCTGGCAGTCTTGACTGTTTTTTTAAACAACCTTGTTGTTATGAAGAAGTTCTTCTGAAACTAATAGAATGAGAATTGGGGTAAAAAGAAATTATTAAAAAATAGATAAATAAGGTTAAATAAATGAGATGGAAAGCCAGACCTCCTCAAAGAAAGATACTGGAAGTGTTGACCAACTCAGTTAGTGTGAGAACACTGATGTCTCACAATATTCTTGTAGTGGGAACTAAATTACAATCAGGAAAAAAATACTAATTTAAGAAAAAACAGTGATCTTGCTAGTTTAATCTGAAGTCAGGCAAGCAGATTTTAGTGAGCCAAGAGTGTTTTTCAGGATAAATATAGGTACAAGTCCTTGGGTCAGAGGGTTAGGGCAGGGAGAAAGTGCCTCTTACCCACTTTCGTGGGCTTTGTGTCAGGGAGTAAAGAAGGAAGAATTAAAATTCTTGCACCCCTCCAGCAGAGATTGTTATGTGTCAGCCCAATGAAGCAGTTCTTTCATTCCAGAAATGTAAAGTTATAAAGACATTCACAAGTACAATTTTCCTACTCAGCTGGTAATGTCATTTGAGTGTTACCAAAAAGAGTGTTAATGAGTGATTAAAAATGGGCATAATTTAGTTTTTAAAAGTCCTACTCACTCACAATTAGCAGCGTGTGTGTATGTATTAGTAGAGCTTAATCACATCAGGAGGAAAGGATTTTAACTCAGAAGAAAGGAAATCCCACGGGTGGTTTTTCAAAGCAGATGTGAACATATATTCTCATTTTAGGGATTACCTACACAAGACAGGATTCATTGATGCTGTGCCTCTGGCTATGGAAGGAAGATGGGCAGGTTCTAGATTCTGTCAGTGACTCAGTGGTTTTCTTAAAGGGTTGTTCAAAATCATACAGAAATTTCGGGCATGACGTGTCAGTCGTGGGGTGATACCTGTCGTTAGCATGAGGTTGGCAAGAGCTCAGAGTAGGTGATTATAATGGTCACTTACAGCCTTAAAAATAGAAAAATGTAATACTGTTCTCTGTATTCATGCCTGGTACAGAAGCTGATTTCCCAGCTCTATTTAGTCTTCAAAAGCACCAGAAACTGGATAATTTTTTCCAGTTCTATTCATTGCCTGTGGAGAACTGTGTTTTCCATCCCCTTAGTAGTACGTCTTGAGATCACAAATAATCAGTTTGTACAGTCTTTCATTACCTCTAATCCTTAAATTACACCCACACTCTCACTAAAAATCATTGCAAGTGGCTTTCATGAATACAGGAGGGCACAGCTCTGTAGAAAAATAGCATTGCACTCATGAAGGAAGCACTTGGGAGGGAAAATGTGTCCTGTAAATGGCCAGGGCTACTTCCCCATTCTGTATACCTTTAGGAGTGTGTTTATTCTCTGGTAATGCCAGCTAAATAAGCAGCATTAGTAGTTAATTAAGTGACTATTAAATATGAATAAGGCTGCCATAACCTGAACTTGTAACAGAAGAAATGGAAGACAGAAAATGTTGGTTGAAAATGTAACATGAAAATTTCTAGGGGTAATACCTCAGAGTTTCATAGTTTGTATTCTCTTTTGTCACAGATTAAGTAAAGACTGATGCCAGATCTTAATAGTAGCATTTTATACTCATTTTTAGGAGGGAGTGGTTTTAGTAATCCAGCCCTTACTTAAAGTGAGATGAGAATATATTATAAATTTTGCTTAATTTCTACATGCTTCAGTCATCCTCAAATTTATTTAAAATAATGAAGCAGTGCCAGAATCCCACACTGTGTGTCACAGTAACCACAAACCAGTGCAAGAGACATATCAAACAGGCATTTAAAAAGTGTAGGACAGAATTACGAAAACTCAGCAATACTTTTTAAAAACCTTTTAAATATAGGCTAATAATTTTTAATACATAATGAGTGATTGGGAAATTTTGAGAGTAAAAGTGAATCATCTGTCATGTGTGAAAGCACAAAAATTTTGAGAGTAAAAGTGAATCATCTGTCATGTGTGAAAGCACAATAATTTTTAAATAGTAGTAAAAAGAGAAAAAAAAAATGAAGTGTTTTAATGTCATATATGCTGCTGCTTTTCCGCATTCCTGCTTCAGTGAAGAGTCAGGCCATGCCTGACAGTAGATTCTTAGTAAAAATGTGTAATTCTCTTCTTACTAGGCATTCATTATTACATTTGAGATATTTCATTTCACAGCAAAGGCAAAGAATCATCTTAGGCACGGTTATCACGGTAATGCTTTGAAATATAGAATGACATTTGTGGTTTTTGCACATTCCTTTTGTCTTCTGCAGAATGGGCTATGTCCTGTATGGCTGCGAGGGCCTCTGGCACTTCCACGTCTTCCTCTTTGCTTTCCTAGGATAACAGGAATTTGTAGAGACTGTTTTACACAGTGGTTGGTGTAGTGAGTGTGGTGCCAATCGAAGGTGAAGCTTCAATTCCAATTTATCTGTGTTTACTGATGTTTCACTGTTAGAAGGTGGAACATTAAATAGACATATACACATCATCAGTTTTCCTACTTTTCTTTCTTTTTTGTAACTTTTTATACCGTTCTTGCCAGATGTGCCCAAAATACAGTGGAAGCTTTTAAAAAGAAATGAAATCACTGCAGTAAGAGCAGTCTCAGCAGTTTGTAGCAGATTGTACCCAGTGAAGGACTGCAGAACCTGTGATGAGCGTACGCATATGAGTAGGTAGGGAGCTCTCCTCTCTCCACATTATCCTTTCCCTGAGAAGAGATTGATAAACACAATTCCTTTTTGCCTCTGTGGAAAAAGAATGGATGAGTTTCTCACTCCAGCCCAGGCAAATTTGGAGTCTCATTTTGTGAGGGTCAGAGCCACAGGCTCGCAGGTGTGTGCAGGCTTTTGACAGGGACTGAGGAAACCCAAGGACCCAGAGCTGCTGCTGGTGCTTTGAGAAGTCTCTTGCTGCTGTGCCACAGGCTGTTCTCCTCCTCTGCTGCAGCAAGAGTTTCCTAGGTTTGTTCTCAGAATTGGCAGAACTGCTTTTCCTCAGTAAAAGCAGTTTTCTCCAGGAAAAGCAAATCCCGTGCATTTTGCTGGAAGGCCCCTGTACTAAAAAAAGGCCAATGAAAATACCAACGGTTCAAGGTCTGCCAGTCCTAAGCATGTAAAGCAGTGTTTCAAAAGGTACCAGCAAACTGTAGCTGCAGGCAAATATTCTATAAAGCAACTTGTACACCTCTGTAAAATATTTATGTGTATTTGAAATGAGGTTGTTCCTCATAATGAAGAATAAGTAGCCAACATACCTGCTCTACTTTGCATTTTAACTTTGGAAGCTTTTTTAATATGAAATCAGATGCAGATTTTTTTTCTTGTCTCAGTATAAAAAAAAAAAATCAAATATGGGCAAATCCATAGACTTTATCCTGCTATTAGATTATTTTCTCGACTTTCCTTTCAGCTCTTTCTACAGAATTCACACTTCGAGTGGATTTAATTCTGGAAAGTTACCAACTTTATTGCATAACTGTGGGATATGCTTCTCTAAATGTCAGGTATTATCAGAGCACAGCACATTTAGAAGAACTCAGACTGTATAACCCCAAGGTTATATGTATTTAAATCTGACTTCATTACATTTTATACAAGACAGACTATCTCTATCCATAAAGGTCTGTGAGATTTTTTTCTCCCATTACTTGCCACACTTCAAAATCAGTAGGAAAAAACCTTGAAAAGCAGAGCTGTGAGGGTCAGAGCTGCACAAAGCACTGACATATTAAAGTTTGCATGTGTTTTATTAACAGTGAGATACAACACTCTGTTATTCATCATGCCAAAAAATACCTCTTCAAGAACAAACTAATTTCTTCTCTGGTAAGGACTCTCAAAGGATTTAGTCGTTCTCAGTGGGCACAGAGTGTTTGCTGGAGGAGGGGAGAAAACCTCCCTTGGCCCCAGGGTTGTGCCTTCTGGAGCAGCATTTGGAAGGGCAGCAGGGGCTGCTGGGGCACGGCGTGGGTGTGTGCAGTGAGTGGTGGTCTGAGGATGCTCAGCAGAGCCAGGAGTTCAGCTGTTGGGGGTATCAGATGCATTTTATGTGTGATAGCAGAGCAATTTAACACCTGTTTCAAAACTGCGATTTTTTTTTCTTTTCTGTGTGTGAGGAATTTTAATGTTAAAAGGACACTCCTAGGAGTAGTCAATAACTGAGTTTCTACCAGTGATTCTTTTTCCCCCAGGGCTGCAGTATTGGGTTGCAGTGCCTATGATCCACTTTACAAACCCGAGTTCTGTTTACATCTGGCTCTTAAAAATGATTCTGAGAAAGGCATCCTGCATTCACATAGGATTCCAGTTAAAATTAAAAAAAAAAATCGACCTCATGGTGGAGTTAACTTTAGTAATGTCCATATGAATCTTGATGTACGGGCTCTTAGCTGAGCCACAGAACAAGCAGCACAGTTGGTTTAAGCTGCATGAGTAGTCTGTAGTTGCAGAGTAATAGCTGATTCTTTTTCTGCCCTGTTCTTCTTTTTTTTAGTTTTTTTTTTTTTTTTTTAATATGTGTGGGTGTGTGTGTGGTTTTTTTGTTAGTTTGTTTGGTGGGTTTGGTTTTTATGGGGGTTTTTTTGAGCAGTAGCTAGAAGTCAGACTCTTGCCTGTTTTCATTCATCATCTCTTTTGTTTGTTCTTGAATGGGCCTGCCTGAAAGTCTTGAGAAAATGTATGACCCAAAAAAAGAAACAGATCCCTTAAGCTGAATTTTGTACAGAAAGAGAATAATGGGAGCAAGTAGCGAAAATCAGTCAAATACCACAGCCAGGGGTGTGAAAGCTGAGTAAGAATTGCACTGCAGATGGGCAGGGTGATCAGGAGAGCACCTTGCTTCCCCTCCTGGCGCTGTGGCCATCCCTCCCACAGCACTTATGAGAAAGGAACAACAACAAGGGAGTTGCTGCTCACTTGGGATTTCTGTCAGTGTGTAGTTGTGGCATGGCTGGGATGCAGGACCAAGCATCTGGGATGTCCTCCTGGGGTGACTGAGTGAAGGTAAAGAGTCCTGAGAAAGTGCTTCAACAAAAAGGACAATAAAAATGGGGGGAAAGTCAGTCTGTCTGTTGGAGAGAGGAGGAACTGCTTAGAGCAGTGAAGGTTCAAGTGTTGTCTCTTCTGCCCCAGTGTTCAAAAGCAAGGTTAGCTGTGACCTGGTTAACCTGACAAATGCTTAGATTAAGATAGGGAAAGAAAAGATTAGAATTGCCCTCCTGGCCCTGATAAAAATTGCTGTAGGGAAGTACCTGAGGTAAAGTAATTGTGACAGTTTTTAATCTCTGAAGACATATGGAAGATAGACAAGATCCTTAAAACTGAAAAGGACAGAGTGGTTTTCCCCCAAAAGAGAGAAAATATGAGTTTCTTAGGAATTTTGGTGGAGAAATAGAGTAAGATTGATTTTTTTCAGAGAGGAGTTAAAATGCTTGAAAATATCTGGAATTTAACAAAGAGTAGGTAACTGCCAAGATCCATCTGTGAAGTTCAAATCATAACAAATCAGTTTAATTTCTCTGCAGTTGTACAGAAAGCCTGGTGAGTAGATAAGGAGTGAGTGGCCATGGTGTTCTCACCAGGGAGATGAGGAAACGTGGTCTAAATGGGACCACCATAATTAAAAGCACATTGCAGTTCTGTGCTTGGAGTGAATGCTGGCAAATAAATGGTTCACTGTCAAAAAAGATGGATTTGTATCTCGTAGGGCTCTGGCCAGAGACCAGTAATATTCAGCATTTTGATAGTTTGGATAAGAGAACACGGAGCACATTTATTTAAATTACCAGATAATATCAAAGTGGTTACCAGCGGCCTCAGGAACAAAATTTGAATTGAAAGCTATATGAAAAAATTGGAGAAGTGATTTGTATGTGCAGGTTTCAATTCAATAGATACAACTACAAGCTCTTACACTGACTAGGGAATAAACCTAGCAAACAAATACATAATAGGCAGTGTATTATAGTCAGTAGTATTGTATAAAAATGTATGGGGATATGGGTCAGGGAACAAACTGAACACAAAAGTAATGTCCTACTCTTTAGGAAAAAGAATGAAGTATCACACTTTAGTGTATAAGCACGTGGTTTCTGTAGGACATGCGAAGTCTTGAAAAGATTGTCTAGGTCAAGAAAGAATTGGGTTTCCTTAGCCTCAACAAGAGAAGGCTGGGGATACAAGTCTTCAAATACATAGCAGATTCCTGTGTACAGTGAGATGATGAACATTTTTCTTTTATATTATTTTATGGTGGGAGATTAGGATTAGAAAATTAATTTGTAGCCAAAGAGATTTTGGTTGGAATAAAGAGAAGCATTTCTAAATCATAAAATAATTAAAAAGACAAAGTAATTTTTTTAGAAAGTTTGTAGAGTTTCCTCATTTGGATGCTTTTGCAACCTGATTAAACCCATACTTTTTCTGTGCTTTAGTGGCAGCTCATTCTGTCTCTGAGGTGAGACTATGGCTGGCTCTCAGTCAGATTTTTCTCCCATTTTTCCATCAGGCATTGATGTTTTGGATACTAAATCCCACACTGCTTAGTATTGCAGTCCCCTACTCAGTCTGTTTCAGTGCAGGGGATAATCCAATAACAGAGAAGGTCTATTTATGCTCATCTTTGAGACTTAACAAATTCCCTTTTCCTATTGATTGCAAAACCTGTTTAGGTTGCATTAAGTATGACCAGAATGCTGATAAGCTCTTCTGCATTACCAGGTAGGGTGGAAAAATTCCTGTTTCTTTATTACACTGAGCTCTCTTCTTGTATTAGCGTGTCATAGAAATACATATTAAGCCAAATCTGATACAGTGTGGAAGACGATCACATGATTGGTAAAATCAGGTAAATAGAGGAGTAAAAAAATGGCCCAAAGAAGTAATTTAGAAGATCATGAAGTAAGCACTGTTTACCTTCAGATCTAAGTTGAAAACTTAATTTAAAGCTAATATTCTGTAATGAAAGTTATTAAAATTTGGTGTCTTTCCTACTGGAAAACAACATGCATAAATTTCTATATTGATGGAATATAGAATTATAATTTGGTTTTAGCTGGCTCTAATTTTTTATTACTTGAAAATATTTAAAATGAAGTTGCATGTGAGAAGTCCACTCAAGAATGTCAAGTTTCAGGCTTTTGTTATTGGTTGTTTTTTTTCAAAACAGGGTGTTTTGAGAGTTTACACACAGCAATTTAATGCTCAGAATTAATTGCGTACTCATTTTAATTAGAAATGGAATAATTTGTCAGTGTTAGAAAGTTAAAGTTAACTTGTAGCTTACTGCTAAGACACTGTGCACAGAGCAGTCTACTCTCAAACCACTTTATTTCCCACAGTGTATTTATGGAATATAATGCACCTCTTTGCCGAGTGATAAATACCTTCGAGAAGATGTTAAAGAATTAAATGTGTTATTATCAGCATGGAACAGAACAGATAACCTTGCTGGATACAGTCTTGCTGTACAAAGCATTGCAGTGTCTTTATCTCATCTTTGTGTTGCAGAGCTGCAGTCACCAGCTGGGTAATTGCTCCAGAGGTTCTGAATTTCAGTGAATTGTGAATTTCAGTGTTACATGCTACAGCTAATGATGGTCTAGTAGAGATTCATGCAGCCAGGAGCTGTGCCAGAAATGCAAATGGAGGTTTGAAAGGGCCTGCTTGGGAATAATGCAAGTTCTCCTGGACAGAAGTAGTGATAGGACCCTGGTTTGAGTCCAGTTAGATCAGCTCCACCAGAGCCGTGCACGAGTAAAGGGAGCAGCCTTCTGTGGGAAGCTCTACGAGTTAATAACGGGAATGGATGATGGGAGAGTTAAAATTTCTTCGACCAAAGCAGATCATTAGCTGCCTGATTAACTTTACTTTTGAAGTACTGATAGAGAAGTGTCTGCTAAGAAGAAGAGCTCAGTAGCATTTAGTTACACATGCCTTAGCTGTCAGGTATCACTGACCTAATTGGAACAAAAAAAAAATATATAGGAGAAAAAAGAACTGATATCTAATAAGTTCTTAATAGACCCTTATAAATTCCTAACCCACTAAATGAATATGCAATTAGTCATATAACTTGCACCCACCTATAAACCATTAGCAGGCTACAGAGGTCTGGCTGTGTCCTGTATTACCTTGATGGTGCTGTGCTTGTGGGGTGCATTGCTCTTACTGGTGACCATTCCTAATACTGAAAAAGAGAAGAGAATGATCAGCTTTATAACAAGAAATAACTGTTGGGGTCACATTTAATGTCATTCCCATGTAATCCATGTATGTCTGTGTTCATTTAATATAAGCTGGAATGGGAATGGTGCATAGTTAAGGTCACTCCACAGACTCCTATGAAACATTTATTTGTTTAATGGAAACCTGCAGTCTATGTGTGAAACAGATGCCTGACATGGCCCTTTGTGTTTGTGAGGATGTCTGTGCTCTGTACCACTGAGCACCACGATATTTTGTTACTGAGTTGAATCAGGGAAGATCCAGATCTTGAGGAAGTATTGAACGAGTTACACCAGTCAGTCTTGGGCACAGAACCAAATGTGGACTACCCTTCACCCCGAGAGAGGGTGGATTTAATGTAAATCCTATCCCTCCTCAACATCTACAAAGCTTTGCTGCTTGCATAATCTAACCTTAGATTATATAATTGCATCATCTAAGGGTTCCTATCCTTGAAAGAGTCCTGGATCAACATATATGATTCTGTTTAAATTTTTTTTTAATCTCAGCTTCCTCATTGAATTTATACTTCTTACGCATAAAATTTAATTCAAGGGTGTTGAGTAAGAGTCATTCAAACTAAAGCACCATTACTGGTAACAGAGATTCTGTAGTGACTTTGCTAAATTGATGACGAATTTCTCTAAGGGAAGAGGAGCTTTCAGGGAACTTTACGGTCAGTATACAGATCAAAGGGCTGTTCTCCTTCTTGAAAATGTGACCTGTTGTGCATCTCTTGTGACAAATAAACCACAATTAAAAAAAACCAAAAAAACCCCCCCAAAAACCAAAAGACAGAAATATTTTAAAAGAGGATGTAGATGTTCAAAATGGGCATAGTGCAATAGTGAACAGAGGTTAGAAATCATTACAGCAACTGAGAATCTGGCCAGTGGATTATAATCAAATAGCTACTGCTTATTTAAAAATCTAAGCGCCCCAATTTGATTTGAGTCATTATTATTTTTGAAAGGATACAAATGTGAACTTTACTAGGTAGTTCCTCGTATTAAAGGTGCTTAAACAGTTTCATAACCCCCATTACTTAAATTAAAAAAAAAGAATTTATCTGTTTTTACTCATTCTGTACATAATCATTTCAGGTTTAATCATTTAATTCTGCACACTGAATTGTAAAGAAGATGAATTAAATATCAAATAAGTGGTTATAGTATGGAATTTGCTCCACTTGAGTATGTGAGAGGAATATAAGCACTTCATATTAGGTATTTGATGTAAAATCTCTTGAATTTCGTTGTTTTGATTAGAATGGCCTTAGTGCATGTGGGAGGAGTAATGACAACAATTTCTGTGGTCTTGTGTGTCACATTTATGGAGGTATTTGAATGCCTAAAGATGCAGCACCAGAGATGGTCTTCAAGAATCATGCTGGAGGTGTGCATCTCATTGACTTCTTGGGATCTCATTGACTTCATCTGACACCCAAATGCATCCATCTTTAGAAAGTTTAGGATTCTATTCCCCACATATGTTTTATGCAGAGGAAGCACTAAAATCATGTCAAATATGGCCACAAGGGAACCTTGGTGTTATTGCTGTTCCTGCAAGAGAGCTGCATCTTAGAATAATCTGCTGAAGTTATAACCTACCCTCATGGGCTGTTAACTACTTAGTTTATCTTCATGAACAAAGAACTCTTTAGGGTTTCATAGGTAAAACAACTGAACATCTGCAGTTTGACCTTTGCTTAAAAAAAAAAAATATATAGATATATATATAAAACATACTGTGAGCATATATATCAAATGAATAGTAGTGCATATTTAAATTGACTACTTAGTTGTTTCTGGATACAAATCACACATTAATGAACTCAACAAAGTTTACAGAGGTCAATAAAAAGTTCTCATCATAGATGTCTTTTTGTAGCCACCTCTTTTTGGAATACATCCACATCAAAGGTGGGAGTGGTCAACAGGATTAGGCAGTAGTTTTTATCAATACCTAGATTTTCCTAACAGATTTCTTCTGTCAAGAGGCTTTTCCTTTCATGAAGTTCATCGGCAGAGCTTTTTTTAAAAAAATAGTTTTATTTAGTGGGGCAGAGTCTTGCAAAAGCAAAACGTCCTTCTGAAGATCACATTCATAATCATGTTCAACTCAGGAGGTACAATGATAAGTACATTTGAAATTAAGCCTGCTGACCAGGAAAACATTGCAAAATGAACTTTCCATGTAATAAATCACAGAAAGAGCTGGTTTGTTTATTTAACAATTTTTTTTTACTTCCCTGAAATCACTGGCTTTCTCACAGGCATTTTGGGATCACAATAGAAGCTGTGGAAATGTGCAAGTGCTCTGTCAGGAGGTTTTGAAAATTGAAGAACAAATCCATCTGAGTCCTTTATTTGAGGTAGTGAAGCTGGAACCATTTTGCCATTCTTTAATAAGAACTAATATCTGATGCAATTCAACAAGTGGCCTGATATGTTCTGTGACTGTACAATCAGAGCAGAAAATAGTTCTCTGGGAAATATTCAACATCAAGAACAAAAGTAGTAGTTAATTAGTTTTAAAATAGAACAAAATTTTTGTAAGAACGTTCTACAAAGGAGAAGGATGAACATAAATTAAAAATAATAAAATGGAAAACACCCCCCGCCCCCCACCTCCACTCTGTGAGTCACTTCCCCATACAGAACAGAGAAATAAGGCAGTGAAGTATCAAGCTAGCTCCTTCATCACTGGAATCTGGAGTTGCTGCTTCTCATTAAAGCAGGGACAAGTGCCTTCATGGGAAGCCTGTGCCTTTCTATTATTATAAAATTACTTACCCTGAAGGAAAAGGGTCAGCCTGACCCAGGCCATTGCTTCAGAAATGCTAAGGCAGAGTTTGCATTCACTTGAAACACCACTGTACAGCATAACTGAATCCACCATGCAAGTGGATGTCAGTGGGGATGGTTGGCACTGCTTGACTTTTAAGAAGTAATACATAATCCTGTGGCTGAAAACTTATCCCAGAGCAAGTATCCAAAGACAAAAACAGGCTGTGTGTTCTTCCACTATTTTAACCGTCCTGTCTCACAATCCTTTTCTCATAGCCCACTGTATGGCAGGGGTATCTCCCATCTGCATTATGCATGAGGAAACCATCCCATCTTTGTCACAGAAGAGGCATTGGCCCCATTCCTGGCTCCTTGATCACCAGAATGTTGTTTGACTGCCTCTTCCCTGACTAGGCCAACAGGACAGTCGGGAAAGCAGATAAATCTGCTGGCGTTGGCATCTCTCAACAGTGCTGAAAGGAGCATTGGACAAGTGAATTTCCATAAATGAGAGTTAGCAGTTACTTTGGTACAGATAGAATCAAAGAAAGATCTTTTAAAATACATACATAGAGTTGAAATACCTTGAAGTAGGTGGCAAAGACTAGACCTTTATGTAACTGTCCCAGAGAAATGTTTTAAGCCGTCTTTGTTGCACATCACTCTTTAAACCAAGCTTCCATCTCAGGCTATGAGGAACACTGGCAGTGTGACAGACCTAACAGATCAAATGGTTGAGTCCACTTTTTAGAGAAATATTAAGATATGCCCCTTTATTATCCAATTTTTGTGTTCTTTTTAAGTAAGGACAAGTCTTTTTGGGTATTTGAGCATGAAAGGTTTAGCCTGGGGTCTTAGGCAATAAATTAATGTTCCAGTGAAGGCAGTCAACCACCTGCACAAATTTAGCCTTTATAATTCTATTTATTGTCTGCAAATATAGCACCAGATTAGACTTTTCCTGGAGAGACGAGTTTGGTGTGAGGTATTCATCACTTTGTTACAGCTTCTTTGAGATCACCATGAAGTACTCCCTTGTACTAAATGAATAGCTCTCTTATCATGACCTTTTAATCACTCCATCATGAAGAGGTCTTTTACTTGCTACAGGAGCCTACTTCATGATACCCCCATCAAAGGGACTGTTATATCATAAAACGGCCACAACAGAGACCAGCACAGAAATATGGCACAATACGAGAAAATTAGTGAAGGTAGACCTAGTTGGCTGCAAGCAGCATCATGGCTTGCTAATGGGAAGTGCTGAAGGGGATAACTGGCTGTGAGCTCAATTGTTGGGAGCTGCACCTGGAGGTGATATTTTGCTCAGTTTTGTAACAGGGTAGTGGAACAGAAGGGGAACAGTGTAAGCCTGTTAGCAGGGCCAGCAGCACCAAAGAAATCACGGAGATGTGGGAGATGAATAGGGCATGACCAAAAAGGAAGTTTAAAGATGAAATTTAGCTGTAGTGGTACTTGCTGAACTTACTCCTATGGAAAAGATTTTCTTTTCATGCTGTATTTAAAACATGAAGATACTGGAGTTCACACTGCAGTACAGAACTGATATAAGAAAGGGAGGAATCTAAACTGCGGTGTTCAAATTATTTGAAGAGTTTAAACAGGGTTTCTGGAGAATGTCTTGGAGGGATGGAGTCTGGGCCATGTTGGTTACCTGGAATCATAAAGGCTTGATTGCAGTACAAGACCATTTTAAATATATGGACTTTCAAAATTGTTGCAAAAACTGTTCATAGCTCAACCTACAGGTAGATAAATGCTTAAAGAGAAACAAACAGTCATTTTATCATGAGAACGCTATAAAAGGCTAAATAAGGAATTCAAGACTACTTAAAAAAACCTCCCAGTAGCATACAAAGATTCCCTGGACTCTCCAACACCCAGAGTTACCATTAAAGGTGTCTTGATGTCACTGTGGGAGACTAGCAGAGAAGAGATAAGAGCACTCATCATGAGAAACACTCACTGCATTCCTGCTTTTCCATGTGTTGTATCCACACCAAGCAATTAATCATGATGGTAACCAAGGCAGTGAAAGGCAGGTAGTTCATGTACTCAGGTACTGAACCATCAAGTTCCTTAGAAAACTGTTTTTCATTCATGTCTTCGATCCTCCAAAAGAAAAAGGCTCTAGGTGCCAGTCTATTCTGCCTGAATTCATTCGTCACTTCCCTGGGCCTGTGTGTAGCAGCCACCATGCCCACACACTTGCAGGTCTGCTCACTGCTTTCCCTCCCTGCTGCCTGTTCTCCTTTGATCTGATCCTCTTCATTTCCAGCCCTTTAAGGGTCTCAACTCTGTTTTGTTCTGGATTTGTTCTTTCTTTTGATTATGTCTCTTTTTTCCCATCCTGTTATTTTTAGCCCTGTCTTTTCGTCTTCCGTCTTTCATCTTGCATGCTTGCTGGTTTAGCCATCTGCCTCTCTCAGCCCACTTTTCTTTTCCATTTTCCCTTTGCATTTCTTCAGACCCACAGGCCATTTATCTCATTGCTTCTCCTTTCTCCAGCTCCACAGGGTCTTTTCATCTCCTCATGCAATTTGTAAGCAAACAGCAGACGAGCATCCGGTATCTGTTTCCTAACTGCTGCCTGAGTGAGTCAGATTGTCTGGAGAAGAAAAAGAGATACTGAGACTATAGTCTTTACTTCGAAACTGACTCGTCTCATGCTTTGATTTCCTTTTGTATCCTCATCATTTCAGGGCACCTTCAGTTCTGTTTAGTTTTGTGCTTAGAACCTGGACATTTCATTTATATGGAATGTTAATTTAGAAAATATTTTCTCAATAGCTTTTTTAACCATTTTTTTGCTTCATATTTCACATGAATGCATTTATGCATATTTCTGTAAATATCACAACATGTAGAAGTGTGTCTCTTCAAAACAAGGTGGTGTTTTTTCTGCATTTGGCAATTTTCTCTTTAGCTATCTGTTTGAGTAAATAAAATATGTGACTCACCGTGGAAAAACTGAAAATAAAACCAAGTCTTGACTTACTTCTTTCTTCCACAAAGAGCAATTAAACCATCCCAGAGCACTCTGAGGAGATTTGATGCAGCTGTACCTTTAAGAATCAATGTTTTAAAATATATTTTTTTCTCAGTTAACAATTTTCAATGTGTGTGGAGATACTAAATCCAAATTCCCTCTAGAGGATGCCTTTTGTATGGGATATCAGTAATTCATAGGACCCTGTAAAGAGATCAGACTGTCTAAAGTATCAGGCATATTAAAGTACTTCATATTTTTTAAGACAGATTTGGATTCTCAGCTGCACTGACCAGAGGCAAGCACCCTCACCAGCCTCATATTTGCACAGAGATAAAGTTCTGGTTGTGCTGTCAGAATTTGTATCTTTTGTTTTCCCTTATGCTTGTCCAGATCAAAATACACATGCACACCGTGAAGCTGCGTGCAAAACACTTCAGGAGAACAGAGGTTTCTATAAATCCCCAAATACTCATCAAGTCCAAATTTTGATCACACTGGATATGAGTGTGAGCATGTGCTTGAAAAGGATGTGCACGTACCTGTGTATCAATACAAAAAACCCACACGTATTGTGCTTGAGGCTTGAGATTGACCAGTTTCACTGGTGTGTAACAATGATTTCGGGGAAGTCATTCCTGGTTTTTTAATGCTGCAGGTGAATAAGCCAGAAAAAAAACCCCCACATATAAATTTTTGTTGTAAGTCATCTCATACAAGACTCAAGAAACATATTTTATGTGATAGTGTAACTAATAGAATTTCAAATGACAGTGATATGTGAGGCTTTCAGGAGTGGCAATGCAGAGCATTCTTTCTTGAATAATTCACTCATCTGAAGTTATTATATATTCAAAACTGATTGAATTGCATATCCAAATGATGGTCTATCAGCTGTTGATGTAGGAGAAGAAAAAGAAGTTTCTGCATTTATTCTGAACTGTGGTTTGTCTCACATTACTCTTGGTTATACGAACTGAGTTTAATTGGTTGTGATTTAATTTACATTCTGCAGTGGATGTCTTGTTTTTGAGATAATTAATCTTATTGAAAAATTATGTGTGAACAGTTGAGGCTCTAACAGATTTTCTAGAGGTGCTTTTTTGTTTAGGCTTCCTTGACAGCCTTTTTTCTTACAGATAAATTACGTGTCTCGAAATGTCTTGCCTTTATATTTATTTTGGTTTGGCAGCATTGAGTTGTTATGGCTGGCAATATTTCATACCCCAAAGTATTAATGCTAACCATAAATTAGTACCAGTGATATGCAGTGGTTCTTATCAATCATGAGAAATAATCAATGCTGATTGAAACAAATAAATATGATACTTTTCAAAGTTATAGCCTTGTCATATAACTTCAGTGCTCAAATGCATCAAGCTCTATCTTAAATTAACTCTGCAATTATATACAGAGTTTTCAGAAACAAGATATTTCACCAAAAGGGCCAAAATTTTGCAAGATTATATAGAGATTTAGACATCTATAATGGCAAAATTTACCTCTGTTATTTTTTTTTGCTTCCAGAATTGGGTAGAAGTAATAGGATTTACAGACAGGTGGCAATTCATCATCTCAGTACTACAGACTCTTCAGTTGATTGTTTTTAAGAGTTTACTCTGAAACCAGTTGAAGAAAAAAATCATACTACTTAAAATGAGAAATCCCATAAACTTTGTTTCAGATGTAGTAGGTCAGACAAAATAATCATGTCAGCTCTTTCTAGCTGCATGAACCATGAGTTAATGCATCATTAGCTGCCGTTTAAAATTAAGGTAAACTGAAAAGATTTACTGGATTGTGTTGAAAATTCACCATTTGTGGAGTTAAATTCTGTGCCTCTCTCTACACCCAGATATAATCAATATGAAATCAGTCATTAGCTCGTGTGGCTTAACTTAGTGACTCTAACACCAGGAAAATGCCAGTTACATACTACAGCTCCAAGAGCAAAAGGTGCCACTCCACTGGTGCATGGTGTGAAGCATTTCTGGTGTGTATCCCAAAGTGAGCTGAGCTTTGGTGTCAATGCATAGCCTGAGGTCTCACTGTGTTTGTTGCCATGGCATGAAATCAGCAGAATTACAGTCTTTAATCAATATTACTCCCATGAATATTCAGAGGCCATCATGTATTGGTATAGTGTGTGGTTTTTCAAACCCTTCACTAGTAGCACAGGTGTTATCCAGTGGTTTCATGTCCCTCTGTGGCTCAGAATTCAGGGCTGCAGAGCTCTCTCTTCACTCTTTGCACACCCAAGGAACCAATTACACAAAACCAAACTATGGCTGTGCCATATTTAGCTGTTTAATCCCATTTAGCAGCAGTTCCTGTGCTGGAGAACACTGTGGAGTCAGACTGGAAAGGCAAAGGGGAACATTTGAGGTGAATGATAATGGAGTTTTAGAGAGAGTTGGATTTCACCATAATGTTATTGATGCCATTAACATTATTAATTTATTTAGCACATAAATTGCAAAATGGATGGAAGTTTCATCCAGCATCTGTGCTTTGCCTTTGGCAGTAGTCATGCTGCTCCTAATTTAATCTTATTAACTCCCTCACAGGTTTTACTAACGGGGTGCTGAACATCTTGCAATACAAAGATAAGAAAGAAATACATCTTTTTTATTGTTTTGTGATCAGCACATTAGATACTGATTGCATTCTCTTTGCACTGGAGTCCCAGCAAGGTCACGTGTCTTAAAGCTCATAAAAAGGAGATGAGGAATAGGAGTTGGTTGTGTGAATGTTAATCTGGTTTTTTGGAGAACAAGAAGTTGCTGCTTGGAATCCTGATGGCATAGAGCAGAGACTGGCCCCCTCCTACTGTAACTCATTTGCTTTCAGCAGACTTCCCACAAAGGAGGAAGTTTGGCCACAAATAATCTGGTGTTCTCCAAATGTGTAGTAGAATAAGGAGTTTGTATACGACATTAAATACCTGCTCAAAGCCTTTTCTCATTTTCATTGCTGGAAATCTGAATTACACCAGAAGACTCCGAGCAAAATTGATAGTAAAGTATCACTAACTAGAGGAGAAATAATTTCAATAATTATTTGCATAATTTATATAACTAATTACATAGAATTTGAATAATTTAGTATAATTTGTATAGGCTGTGGTTTTTGTATGGGGAGTGAACTTGAATATGCGTTAACTTACTAAAACTATATAATACCATTATTTTTTTCTGGCCACAAGCACACTGTGTTTATATCAGTAATCCCTTCAAAATATCTCCATAACCATTCTATGCCTCATTATGTCCCCTCATATTCTCTGCACTCTGCATCTGGTCCTTGCTCATTATTTGTAGCTCATGGCATGTTCTGGAGATTCCATTTTTCTTCCAAGGTACTTTTATCCTAAAGGCAAAACGGGAAGCAATATATGTTTGCATTTCTTCTTCTAAATTGCATTTTTGAGCCTTTAGTGAATGTTTCTTAAAAATTTGGATTTTTGAATGGGATTCTGTGTGTCGTTGTGTGTGGGTACTTCATTGTATGAATGGCAGGTGAATGATTGGTTACTTTTTGCTCGGCCTTCAAATCACTTTACCATGGCAAAGGCTTTTGGTTCCGTTTTCAGCATAAGGAGATTTCTCAGTAATTCTTCAAATGCTTAATTCAACTGTAGAAAAGAGGATAAAGGCAGAATCCTACTCATGTTGCTGTTTTTCACACTGTGCATGACAGCCAGTAGCTCCTGTGTCTGGCACCCACCGAGGCAGTTTGGAAACGTGCCAGACCATTTTACTGATGTATTATGAAAGATCTTCACAAGTGAGAAGGGCCATGGATGAATGGAGAAGTGAGTGTCCTTGGCAAGATGTATTCCTGTTTACTTCCCTGCTTCACTGTGTCCCGTCCCCTGATTTCTGGGTTCACATGCATTTTGTGATATGTACTGTGATGCAGTTTATTGATTAGGAAGGATTACTTTTAGTTTTAGGTAGTCCTTTTATTTTCAGCAGGGCTTAGGAATGTTTGTTTCTCCCTAATATTGTTGTTACAGATGTGATGGCCTGAAGAGATAACTGAGACAAGATTTGTGGGCAGAGGTAATATCTTTTATTAGGCCAACTGATGCAGCTGAAAAAAATAGAAAAGCTTTCAGGCACAGTAAACCTTTTCCAGGTCAGGTTCTCTCATAGCTTTGAACTGCCTAATAATTGACTTGTGCCTGTGAAGCAATAAAAGCAGGTTTTTTTTGATCTCACTCTTTTTATGAGTAATACTGTTTGGGAGGCATCCATATATTGCAGGAGTTAAAACTTTACACAGCTAAGGCTGATTATTCTGCTTTCAATTCTGATTAAATTCTTTAACTCATAGAGCAAGAATATAATCATTTTTCATTCAGACTTGTAGTCTCTTAAAATACTAGATTTTTTTTTTCAAGGGATCGAAAGTGTAAATTAACCCATAAAAGATCTGATACCTCACTGATGAATCAGAGAGGTCTGCATGAACCTTATCTAAGAAACTGCCTCTCTTCCCAAATCAGGGTATGTGTTTGGAGATAAGTGGGATGGGAATGATGGCAAACACTGCAATTTCAGTTATTTAAAGAGTCTCTGCTTCCTTTTTTTTTTTTTTTTTTGACAAACGGGAAGGGCATGGCTTTTAAATAGTATCTTTGTTATATGCTATGTACAATACAAATAGGTGGATATCTATGTTGTGTGCAAGACATGGACTCCATTTGGCTGTTAAGCTTTGGAATAACTGGAAGTGTTACTGCAGGTGCTGAAATTTTCAATATATTTCATATGCTCCCACTTTTTTTTGTTCTTTCTCAGACTGAGTGCTTTTGTGCCCTGTGAGATGTCTTACTGGAACCTGAAAGAGTTCCAGAGTGCAGCAGCACTGAGAACTGCAGAGATGAGTTCAGATAACAGGTGTCTGTTTGAGTAAAAACAAAAATACAGGACGGTCACTCCCTTACCTTGCAAAAAGCTGTGCTAGCAAGAAGGCATCATTATTGCACTAAATAAATAGCACATGAAAGAATGTAATGGGTTTATAATGCAGGAAATGGATAAAGGATGCATCAAGGTGTTTGGCATGCCCAAGCATTTTGAGATTATAGCGCTGCGAGGTTCTAATGTCATCAGCTCTCCTCCATTTCCCTGGAGCTGAGAGCTCTCATCACACTGTAAAACTACTGCTACTGAGGTTTTCTTGGCAGCATTTTACCAAAAGCACTGTTCAGCTGAGAAATGTTTTCCAAATTACCCAAGGACAGCGAACTGGATATTTTCTGGAATGTATTGCAGAATTAGTGGAGTGTGTTTTGGCTGAGTGTATAAGGCACTATTTTCCTGTATCTTTTTGGGCTGTGCATTGAGTTCCCTGGAATTACTTCGTTTTTAGAAATTGTAGAAAGAAAAAATAATTCCTTGAAAGGCAGAGAATAAAGGACACAGGAAAATCCAGAACTCAGTCGTTGAAAGAATCACACCTCCATCTAAATGTGTCATCTAAAAGTTCAGATCATGATTGATAAGTGTGTTTTTTATTGTTGGCTGTTAGCTGAGTAATGGATTGTTATTTCAATACATTTTGACTGGAGCAATTTGTCTTGAAATACTTTGTCACCCCTTTCTTTTAGGTCCTTTGTAATGGAGTTCTGTAATTTCATTTTTTCATACACAAATGCAGCTAACTTTTTCAGTGTTGAGCAGCAGCCGATGAAAGCTTGTCATCACTTTAGAAACTGATAAAAGAAAGAATTCAGAAGAAATATTTAATATGCAATGGTTGTTACCAACTGCATTCTGTGGCAAAAGAAAAATTAAATAAATTGTACTGAGGGGGAGGTGTACTGTCTGTCTGATCTAAAAAGCCATTTTCACAGTTCTTAACATTGCAGGGAACATTTTCCAGCTTATCATAATAGAAGCAGGCAAGTTATTTCCTTGCCAGAAAGGCCTGAACCCTAGCAATCATACATGCTGCTTGTGAAGTTAAGGCTTCTCACAGTGCCCAACCTTAACTTCTATAATTATTTTAATAAGTTATACCAGGCCACTTTCCTCTTTTTGTTTTCCTCAGCTGATATGACAGTGCAGAAATTGCTGTAATGCATTTAATATTTTAAAAGGCTTTGCTCTCCTACATTGCTTCACTTCTTAAAGATGTTTTGTGTATCCATATTCATTAATTGAGTCTCTCTGTGCTCAGTAGGAGTATTTTTCACCAGAACCTTTCTCCCTTTTCCTCAGTTTCATGCCTCTTTTTTTAGTCAATTGGAGCAGTTCAATGTCCATGTTTGAATATTAGTCTTCATTCAGTCTTTTGATAGCACCTCGGTTAGAAGGCATGGAGTACACGAAATGTTTGAAAACATTTTGGAATAGGAATGATAGCGCTTTGGATCTGAATGTTGCACACAGTAGCCAGCCTTCTTATCTTTTTATTTGCATAAATTACCAGGGTTTTCTTCTGGTTAGTGCACATCCTACAAACCAGGAGCTGCAGGGCATAATTCCTCAAGCCTCTTCCACAGAGGACACAACTGGTGGCCGTGTGGGAGGTTTGATCCTGGTGTTTTGAGGGTTGCTGGTGCTCCTTGCGGTGGTGCCAGATGTTGTATGATGATGTCAGGGAAGAGGTGTGCCCCAGCCACTGACACGGCTCTGTGCAAGAGGAAGCCAAACAGGTTAAAACTACAAAAGCTTCAAGACTCTACAAAACTCCAAGAGCTTCCTAAGAACTTTCTGTAACAGCCAGACTAGAAATAGAATGATTTCCTACATCCTTTTTTATTGATTTCATTTCAGTAGTGATTGTGTTTCAGTGTGTGTCTCTTGCAAGCAAGATGAATTAAGAAACTTCATACTTGTAATTTATACATGGTGTTCCTGTTAAGAACTAAAACTAACATGAGTAATTTGAGAAAAATGTCAGCATCCTGTCTGAAAGTGACTTGACTGTAGTGCTGGTCTCCACTGGAAGTGGAACTCCTTCAACTTTGAACACAGATATTATTGTTTTTGCATAAATGTTTAGACAGAAATGTTACACAAGGCACGAGGAGCGTTTCCACATGACATATGAAGTGTTGTTGTTACAGCATATTTTCTGTTTGATCTGTCAGAATGACTTATTAGTTTAGCATTTCTTGTTGAAATATATTCTGTCTAATAACTTACATTTTAAATATTTTTATTCTAAATATTTATCAGCCCTCCACACATTATCTTTGATACAGTTTTCCCTTTTCCTGCAAGGGCAAGAGATCCATTTCTCTTCTTTGTAACTGGCCTTTAAAAGCTGCTGGCAAGTGCCCCTCTGGGTAACCTCTGTCAGTGCACACTGAGCAGAAACCACCATGATTTAACCATTTGTCTCTGTTTCAGCCACACTTCTCAGAAGAGGCTGGTACTTTGCATGACCAAACAGTTTATCTTAAGCTGTAATATAAAGTATAAAATATAAAATATAAAAAAGTTTGGGGCATACTTACTAATATGTGTGATTCTTACTGAAGCAACAGTTTTGATGTTAAGCGCAATAGACTTGGAAAACGGAAATTATTTTTGTCTCAAAGGGAAATTTTATAGAAGGGGTGTTCAGCTGTTGCACAAAATAGAGTTACTCATCATAGAGACCTTTGTGGGATTCTTGCTGCATCACCCAGCAAGGATTTAGGGCATGTTAAATTCTTGGCATGTTTTGGCAGGGAACTAGTAATAAAAAGGGAGTCAGTGGAAGGATGTTTCAGATGACTCTGTTATTGAATGGCCTGCAGACAAAGTAACAACCTCTGAAACCCTCTCATGTGCCACAGTGACAAATTCCAGTAATTCCAGTGGCTCTGTCCATGTATGATCCCCCTTTGCCTGTTCTCTTTGAAGGAGATGCTGGAAGGTTCCCAGTGCAGAAAATATAACCTAAAGAGCTCCCAACACATGTATCCATGTCCAGGTTTTGGCTTTACAGCTGTGTCTGTCCCCATCTAACTGGGATTAGCCTGTCCAGAAATAAATCCTTCATGTGCCAAGCAGAGATGCTGTAAACTGTAGACATGAAGCTGCAGTTAAGTCTAGCAGATATCATCTAATGTTTCTTCCTAACAGAAAATTACATTAAAAAGAAGAGTTTTGCTTAGTTCAGAATAATTAGTGAAAAATACATTTTATATTCCAAGACCATGAAGTAATTTCAAATGATACTAAAACTAATACTATGGAATTATGCTACTTTCATGATGCAAGACAGAGAGGCAACAAATGAGCTCAAAACCAATCACTCAAGCCTGGAAGAGAACAAAATGTCTGTTTTTCACTATCTCTGTATAGATTAATGTTTGACTAGGGAGAATATGTAATAGTTTGCTTTGGTTTTAGCCCTTTGGTGTGGTAGCCCATCACATTATTCACTGTAATTGCTTTTCCATTTGGAGAATCCTACAGGTTTTGAGTCCAGAAGTCACTGGTAACTTGCTGTTGAATGAGAAAGGTTTACTGAAAAATAGTTCTTTGTTTTACCCAAAATGACAAAAAACCTTCGACGAACTTTTCCTGAAAAACAAAGGGAGGCAGCCAAAATCAGACTAAAACACACTTAATGAAAGCCACAAGAAACAGAGCCTCTCTAAGGACAGTTCTTCTGTTCTGTGAGCCGTACCCAGGAGGTCCTTCAGGCTGTCCATATTAAGTGGTCAGAAAAATACCATATGACCCTCTATTGGTCTGCATTTCAACTAAAATAGCTATGATGCCTGGGCAATCATGTTGACACAGCTTGATGAAGAAATACAGAAAAAAACCGGGTTTTTTCCTACTGTATATTCTTGGTGGGTTTTTGGGGTTTTGGGGGCAGGGAGGCTGTTTTTGGTTTTCGGGGTCTTTTTTCAACTGGAATGCAGATTTTTCTGATAGGGACATTTTCTGTGCAGTTGTGCTGATAAAGTGTCTGGTTAAATTAACAGATGAATGTGTGTGTTCTTTGTGCAGCATTCAAAACCTGATTCAGGTCTATTGGTTATAATTAATTCAGTAAAACATTCTTTCAGTAATAAAGGTATTGGTGTTTACAGGGGTTGAAAGACTGTGACTGCCCTAATGGTAGCCTGTATCTAATCCTGTATTTTGTCTTGTAATTCCTTACTTTTTTCTTTCTTTTTTTTTGACAGGTTTTTCATTATTCTTACACAGCTTCATATGTGATTTATAACATACACACAAGGTAGGTCACATTGTTTTTTCAATACTGTGTCACTGTCGCTGGCTCTGTGCATTTAAGGTGATGCCAGTGTGTTCAAGTAAAAATGTTTCCCTTTTTTCAAGGGAAGTTTGGGAGTTAAACCCTCCAGAAGTAGAGGATTCAGTTTTACAGTATGCAGCCTGGGGCGTTCACGGACAGCAACTGGTAAGCACAGTCATGAAAAATGTGTGGACTGAGGTAAAAACAAAACTGAAAGCTTTAAGATGAGTTTCGTATTTCTGCACTATGCTAGAATGCTCCTATTATAGCTTTTAGGAGAGCTCTATTTATTTATTTATTCTTTTAATAAAAAGATGTTTTTCTGGTCTGACCCCCAATAAGCAAATGGTACAATTGTTGAAAAAATCACACCTATGTCTAAATATGCACTCAAGTGATTTTCAGGATAACCATCTCTATGGCTACTGCTATGTGGGAAGGAAAGTTAAAGGTGAAGAGAAGTTTTCTTTCAAGTGCAATATCAATGAAAACTGTTCAGAAGCAAAAGCATAGCATGCAAGTGTGATGTGATGGATTTGTGAAGAGTGATGTTTTCATTTCAGTATGAAAATTACTGCCAAGGTCAGCTGTGCTGTGTTGAATTCATAATAAAACAAGAGATGCTATGTTGCATGTAGCATTTTTTTCCAGAAGTTTTACCATTTTTAATGAATATAAATCCTCCATGATCATCGTGACCAACATCAATATGAGAAGAAAAAAATAGTGGTTTTAGAACAGCAATGATTTTAAGCTGACCTGTGTTGGTAGTTGAAGGCAGGAGACTGATTAAATCTTCAGTTCTGCATAAGAAATTCAGATAATCCTTGTTACAGTGTTCTAATAAGCTCATTAATGTCCTCAGGCATGATCCCAGGGCCTCCTTGCACATCCAGCTTGTTCATGCAGAGAGGCTGTAAGCTGAATGTCTGGAGAATATACCCTGTTGCTTTATATCGTTCATCAAGATGATTGGAAAGTAAAAAATGTTTCTGGTTGGAATGTATTGCATTAAGGGAGTGGAGGCAGGTGAGAAAAAGTAATTGGAACATGCTTGGTATGTTTTAATAATTAACCACATTAATTTATTAATAATGAGAGCATGGCAACAGGATTAATGGTAATAAATACATAGGTTATTTACCAGGCAGCGTTACGGAATGTGGCAAACCATGTAGGTGATAGCAGAAAGGAGAAGCATTTACAAAAATTGAACAGATTTAAGAAACATGTCAATTAATTTGGAGTTTGTAAGATTTGTCTGTGCTGTACCTCTGATCAGTAATCTAAAGTAGAACTAAAATTAAGTGCAGTGATTACGGAGAAAATATCTTTTCCTGAGATGTCTCATAAGAACAGGGTCAGACTTAGCAATCATAAACCTCAGAAAAATAAATCAGAATAATGCTATCTTTGTGTGCTTTTCTTAAAATGTCATTCTGAAAATATGTATGGGTGCTTTCAGATACAGGCACAGGTGGACTCCTGTTACATCTCAGAACTGCAAAAAAAATAGGCGATCATTTAAGGTACAACCTTAATCACCCAAATTTGCAAACATTGGCATAATTCATACTTGAGTGAGGATAACATTACTCATCTTTGTTAATGCCCCTAGTAAAGATGATGTCATGCTTTAAAAATATCTGCTCTACTGTGGGTTTTATGGTGCCATATGGTCTGCAGAATTAGGAAATAATAACTTTGAACACAAAATCTTCTGTGCACTCTGAATGACACCGAGTGTTGCCATAGAGATGTACACCTGCAGGAACAGCCTACTGAAGGTGACTTTAGGAATTGCCAATTAGAAGCATGTCCTTTTCAAGCCGTTCATGTGGTGAAACGAGGTTTCCAAAGTGACAGAAGTGCCTTGCTGCATTGCCCTCCCACTTCAGCAGCAAGCAAAAAATATGGGAGCATGAATGAATAAAGACTGTCGTGAATAATGGTTTTTGCTGCTGTCCAAAGGAACATCTGCCTCCAGCAGAAGCAGGAAAGAGAGTTCATTCCAGCAGAACAGGTTAGGCAGAGGAAAGATGTGTGGCTGAGGCATTGCCACAATGGTTCTGTTATAAAATTTGTCATTAAAACAAACACTGTATTAGTGGGTTTTAAGTAAAACAGTACAGGAAGTAACCAGCAGTGAAACAGGGTGTAGAGAAAGGCGAAAGGGAGAGATCTAATGATGAAAATCCACCAGTAGCTATCAATGGACTGTACCTGGGTGCAAACAAAAACCTTTTTTCAGATCCATGAGATTGAAAATGGATCCATGGATCCATGCTGCCAAACGCACTGTGAGTGGCTTACCTTCCTGAACAAAACTTACATGTCTTTTCCATGAAGTAAGGAAATAGTGATAATTCATGAGTAAAACAACCAGTGAAATACTTACTCAAAATAATCACAGTGTATTAACCTGGGTAATCTCCAAGAACCTGTAATCTCATTACAACTGAAGAACAAGTGGAGAACAGTTGGAGAACAAATTAAATTTATATACAGTAGTTTGATCTAGAAAGACCTGTGACACATGCTGTGTGCCATCATGGAAACAGAGCGTATGAAGTTCTCTAAAGTAAAGAGGAATAGCACCCTTCCATCTGTGGTGCAGAAATAAATAGCAATACTACAGCCAGGACTGGTCTGCAAAATTAGCACTAAATTTGAAACACAAGGCACAGATATGTCAGACTGAGCCCAAGATCCCAACTTTACACTATAACTATTTGGAAAGTCCTGGAAATAAATCCAAAATATGGGGGTTGACACATGGACTTGGATCGACTATTTCCAGTAGTTAGGCTATAGTGTAAAATAAGATCTTTCCAGTCCACAGTTCTGCAGAAGATCTAAGTAACAGTGCAGCCTACATTGTTATCTTAAGTTCTTCCACTGAGGAGGAATTGGCAAGATGTTCAAACAGATAATACAAGGATATGAAGGGAAAAAAAAACAGGAAGGAAAATATGTGTGAAGCCACAAACTGCGTATTGCAGAGGAGGGATATGGCTGCAGTGAAATCGAGTATATGCAATACTTTACATCCTTTTGGAAAGCATGCATCAATCTAAGTTCACTGTTAGGAATAATTTCTGGGGCTGTCTAATGGGCCAACATGCTCCATGTGGCTAGTGAAGAACAGAGGTTTAAGTCAGATGCCAGGTGGCTGAGCCACAGTACCATTGTTTTCAAGCTACCACAGTGGTTGCAAGTTATTTCAGTTTCTTGCTATTTACCTAGAGTAGATGGTTTTGTAATGATTAAGAGGAAAGCTCAGAGAAACATCTGCTGTTTGAGTCATGACATTTTGGTGGTGAAATTGAAGATGTTTGCCATTGGGGAGAAGAAACTTTTGTCTAATGAATTAATGTATGTTAAGGTCACATAGCTCTTAAAACAAGAACTGTTTTCGAGGTCACGCTCTTTAAAATGCTGCCTTTTAACTGTGTTAGAAATGTGCCAGATCTAAAATACCATTTCTGTGTCGTGGTATGTTAGGGAGCTGTTTATGTATTTGCCAAACATTACTCATGTTTGATTAAAATTGTACAAGTCATTAGTTGATTATCTCTTTACCTCGCCTCCGTACAATCTATCACTGCAGCATTAAGTAATTCCAGGAAAGACAAACCAGCCCAACTAGAGATCTAATTTGTTTCATCAACGTTTTTCTGCCTCCAGTTTATTGATTAGAGACCTCACTGCTTGTGGATGAGAAAGATATATCCCATAACTGGTGGGAAGGCTTTGCTGAGAAGAAGAATGCTTTGGGGTTTTTAAAGAGCCTCTGTTGTTGAAATACCCAATTTTTTATCTGGTATTTTTTGTCTGGTATTTATTTATGCCTTCTTGAACCTTATCTTCTCCATTAGTTTGTAGCAAAGGTTTTCATGTGTTTGTGCTGGACCTGGCTTGTATCTGACATGGGAGAGACAACTCTGGATCTGCCTATGGGGATGTATTGCTATAGGAGCCTGGATATAAAAATTCAGGCTGGAGATGTCTCCAGTGTTTGCAGTGTTGTATTTAAGCTGTCGTGTTCTTCTGCAGTGCTCCTTGTGATACAAATAGTTCTTCTGATCAGTTATTGGGTGGGCTACTTCAAGTAGCTCCCAGTGAAGCATGGTTAGAAGTTGTTCAGTTTGACATAGCTTTTTCTTAAAAATTATACTTTTTTTTTTTTTCCTGCCTTGGTGGTGGTACATGTCGTTTATTTTATATAAAACACTTTACTCTATTTCAGTTTATTCTGTGGACATATATCCATGCAAGTCACTTTGCCTTTGTATTTATAATAGCTGTTTTATGTTATTTATTGCAGTAAGCTCGCTTTTCTTTTGAATATATTAAGTGGTTCTGAAGGGAGTTTGAGTTACGTATTTGGATGGATCAACATAAATAATGATCTACTGACTTACAGATGAATATCTATGCATAAATTAATATATATTTTAATCAAAGAGAAATCAAGAAAATAATAAAACTACCCAGAATACTAAAGAAAATGATTTTTTAGGAGCTTTGTCAAAAATTGATGCTACCAACAAAATATAGCACTATCAAATGGTAGGACTGAAAGTGAGCTTTTACTATGCTTTGCTGTAATTTAGGTCATCGTTGAGTATAATCACCTATTAGGCTGTATACACAAAGAACAATTTGGTGACTGTAGCTGAATTGTGGATTAAGGATGTTCTCATCAATTTTTAGAAAGTACTTCAAATATTAGAAATCTAGAAGTTGCCCTCATCTTCCAAAAAAACAACCAAAAAAAAGTTTACTCACAAATAATAGATCTTAGAAGCTGAAGCTTTTAAATAGAGAATGAAAAAGATAAAGAGGACCTCACCTTGTATTAAAACTACCTTAAAACCAGCATACAAACAGAAACCCAGAAATAAAACAGAGCAAAATCTGCTTTAATTGCTATTAATAAATATACCATTTCAAGAACTCTCTGCCCTTTTGCTTTGTGATCAGTCATCTTATCTTTATCCTTTTGTCATGTTTGGGGGTTCAATTTCCCTTCACCCCCCCATCAGTACCTATTGCCCCGCAAAAATGCAAATATCTCTCAGACTGTTGAATTGCTGGATTAAAATGTCATTACTTTACAATTGCCTTTTGTCAAAATTTTAGCCTTTTTTTTCAATGGCTTTCAAAGACTCTTTTAGATAATTATCTTTTAGATAATGCAGCAGCAACAAAGTTCTTCGATGTTGTATTATTTTCCAAGTACCCAGATAAGCACTGGACTAATTTAGTAAATGAGGAATTAGCAGGATTGTTCTAGGACAGGTACCTTGCTCAACACATGCTTTAACAGCCATTAGCTGCTGAAAGCTCCATTTACTGTTTGGTCTATCAAGGTAATGTACAACTGCTATAAAAAATGGTAATTTATCTTTCTGTAAAATATTTGCCATGTGTTTTCTTTTTGCATAATTAGTGCTGTGGGTACTTGGCACCCCCTCCTGGCAAGAACACTTGCATATGCAAATGAAGGAAAAAGCTTAATTAATGCTAATGAAGTAAGTCCTAAATAAATATATTTCTTCTGCTGTTTTTATCTGCAAAGTCTTCTGCTCTTTTGAGTTACTGTATTTTAGACGAGTAACTTAAAATCACATATGGAAATGTCAAGGCTTTATTTCATCTTTCCTTTTAATGACTATGCTAATGAGGCAAATGGCAGTGAAACTCAGAGGAAAATGTCTGCTTGAAATTATTCTGAAAACTAGAAATAAACAAGAACACTTCAACATGACATTAACCTCAGGTATGATACCTCATTTAAAATGTGTGAGGAGTTCAACTACCAAACTTCTGTAGTTGGAAGCATGTTTGGAGATCCTTTGTCCTGCTGAGGATGTTTCTCTGAAGGAAGGAAACTGTGGTTGAGCATTGCCCACCGACCTGAGTCCACAGAAGAATTAGAATTACGTAAAAGACTTAGTTAAACTGTCTTCCTCCTAAGCTGCTGTTACACATTGGATTTTTCTTTTGGATTTGTCAAACTATCATTGTAAAATCTAAATGTTTCTTGCCTTTTCAATTAAATTGTTTGATTCACACCATTCTTCAAAGAAAAAAAAATGAGTGGCTCTGAAGGTAATCTACTGACCTAGTTTACATTTTTCATTATCAATTTCTGGGTGCTCACTCCACTTAAATATGGATTGGAGGAACATTTAATGCATGTTCTCTGGTTCCAAAAGTGATGCTCTATCTGAAAACTTTTGTTCCCATCTCAGAAAAAGGGAATGGAGAATGCAGCGAGAAAATACTGGCAGTTTGGCAAAACAGGAAAAATTACAGTTTTACTTATGAAGTCTGGGTATATTAAACTATGTTGTGAGCTTTAGGGATCACTATAACATAAAAAATGGAACATTATAAATGGAGCAAGGCTAAGTTGAGCAAAGAAGTTTCTTCATCAATTTGCTTGGTGAAATACAACAAACATGTTCTGGTATCAAAGGCAACTTAAAATTATGGGTATTAAGGATTAGATATTGTGAGAATAGCCACTTGGCTGCATCGGAAAGAGGTGAAGAAATAAAGAGAAAATCATATGTTTTATAGGAGCATTATTGCTCTACTGTTGTTTTTCATGTGGAACAGTAAAAGGCCCAGCAGCTTTATAGTGAATAAATCCAGAGAGGAGATAAAAGATGTTTCCTCTCCCTGGTTCTTATCCTGTTATCACTGATCTAGCATGCAGCTAATGTTTGAGTCAGTATGGAAGCCCTGCACACAAGAAATGCCTTTTTTTTTTTTATCCAGAAGCAAATGAATTGGAAATTTGATATATCATTGTGCTAAAACTCAAATTATTCTTTCACATGGTTACCTTTGTGGGNAATTATTCTTTCACATGGTTACCTTTGTGGGTTCATATATATATATATATATATATATTTACATGCAGTCCCACAAAGGCACAGGCAAAGAAGCTTAGACACACTTGTTTGACAGGAGCAGTCATCAGGACTTTTCCATGCAGCAGCCTGCAGGGAGCAATGAAGAGAGCAATAGGCACCTCTCCAAGTGTTGTTCAACACGTCCGTGTGTAACAAAGCATATCTGAATATTCACACTTCCGTCTGTTAGCTAATATTAACTGCAGGTCCAATGGCTCATAAAATAGGACTGCTGTGCTTCTTGGGTGAAAAATGTGTGGCTTTCTGTAATGCAGAAACATGAAAATTGTATTTCAGAAGTCTAAAATCCTTTGGAAATAGCCACCCATAAAAACTGTGAAGCAGAGGTTGAAATCTGATAGCATCTTTAACTAAACTGTAGTTGGAAAAGAGTGAGTTTTATTATGGACTGTATTTCTATATAATTCCAAAATCCTGACAGAAACCACTGCATGCTTACCTGTGTCCAGGGACCATATAATCATGCAGTCACTTCGTATCTGATGATAAAATAAAGGCTATGATCCACTACAGGATGGGATGGAAAATTTGTTGTATCCATCATTTGGTAATGTAATGTAAATGACACTTTTAACTGTCAGATACCAAAAAAAGGTAAAAAAACCCAAGAAAGCAACTATATTCTATTCTCCTTAACACCTTGGAAAAGAAAGAGGAAAATTGACTATGGTAAGGCACCAAAATGTCAAAACAGAAGAGTTTGAAGATTTCTAATGTCTTTCTGGTTCAGGTTCTTTGCCAGAGATTGTTCTAATCAATTGTAAACACAAATTTTGTTTACCTTTTGTACAGTGTTTGGCAGAGGACTTGTAAAAGACTTTGGAATCTCTGCAATTGTACCAGTGCCTACAGAGTTTTGCTAGGAACAGGTTGAAGGGACAAAACCAACTTGACACAAACCCCCCTGAACTCTTGCTCTGTGGTAGGGTTCCTCCACCTCTTTTATTTATAGGTTCTGGTTGCTGTATGTTAGAATTGAATCTCTTGTTTGGCATATAACATCCATCAGAAATATAGACAGGTTTCTGTCAGTGGAAGTGATAGTGACTGTCCTCTCAGCAAGGTTTAACAACTCTGGCCGTGTTCAGGTCTGGCTCTCTCTATTAAAGCCAAGTCCCTCTTGAAAAAGAGACTTTAAATTCCATCATCACCAACCTGTAAATGTCCTTGTATATTTCTTTTTTCCCTGCATTGGGGTTATGACATCCCTACTGTATTTGTGCTGATGGATCAGAGCTGATTAAACTTTTTCTGCACTATGTTAGAGTGACTTAGGCTTTCATGTTGGCTCAGCCTGAGCCAGTCAGTGAAATGCAAAGAACTGTGGATGTGTAGCTGTGGGGAATGTACCTCCACTGGCAGCTCCAAGGCCTGAAGAATAAGGATTAAAAATGTAGGTGTACTGTTGATATCTAAGAGAAAACAAAGCATTGATTTCCTTTACCATTTATGGCAGGTGACTGCACTTTTACAGAAATAAAAGGGAAAAGCTTTGTGTGGAAGGAAAGTAAATAGTTATTTTCAAGTGTTGTTTCCCAGACTCTGAACTGTCCCAAACAGATGTGCTGTTATAAGAGCTAGTCAAAATTTCCTCTTTGTCTCATTCCTAATGAGATATATTAAGACAAACTCTTTTTCTTGCATTGAATGTGCTGTGCGGAGTCTGTACAGGTGGATGTCATCCGCTAAAAATTTGGCCCATCATAAAGACAGCTGGCAGCTTGAACTGTGTGCGCAGTGGGGAGATGAGGGCGCCTGCCCATACAGCAAGATGGGCTGGGTCAGCAATAGCAGCTGAAAAGACAAAGCTTTGTGTTAAACTTTGCTTGGGTTTCTCATGTAGGAGATGCTCAGAGGCATCCTGGTCTGTTGTATTGCATACAAAGTTCTCAGGGATTGCCCACCACCCTAAGAATAGTAGAAAATGTAAATACAACTTTACAGCTCAGAATTTTCCGTTCTGTATCTTTTTACTTTTGTCCTTGCTGTTAGAATGCTGCTTGCTTTCATTTTGTCAAAGAAAACAGAAGATTTCTCCTCTTATACCAAACCCTTACAGGTTCCTCAGATATTTTTCTGTCTCCCAGTATTGCATTTTTTCTTCTGGCGTACCTGGGTTGAAAATTTTTCAGTTTAGCTTGGTTCAGATTGATCAGTCTGGGCATAATTGAATGCTTGATATCAGTGTGAGATAAGCCTGAAATACCAGAGATCATTTTAAAAGATTTTATGGTAAGGACAGATTATGATTTTATTATAAGCTCCATGCTGGCTCATTAGTCAGAAGTGATCAGTAAGTGAGGAGTGCGAGTTCCTGGGCATGCACTGGTTTTGGATAAGTCTGTTCTTCACATCACTTAGACGAAGATCAAAGGGCTGAGCAGCCCAATCCTCAGTGACATTTTGCACAGTGCTGCAACCAGCAGAGCTCTTCAGGCAGCTCCGTGGGAGGAAGCAGCAGATCCAGACCACAAGCTTGGGGGCAAGGCAGGCTTACTGTGATCTGTGCAGCAGATTTATGAAACAGCTTTTTGCGTAGGTCGTAGTTCAGATGTTGTATGTGATTTTATTTATATAGCATATTACACTATGTTTGCTCTCATGGGTAAGCTGTCATGGGACGAGGCAGGGTGTGAATTTAGTGAGCATCATGATCCAATATCATTGGAAAGGCAACATAATTAATGTGTGTTGAAACAAAAGAGGGCAACACTTCCCTGCATTTATCGGAAATCAAGGACATAAACATCAGAGTTACCATGGAGTTGCTGATAGTCTGAGTTCATGTGCTGGTTTATGTCATGACATTAGTAACTAATCTTATAGCTGCATTATGAGTGCATCCTCGCTATTGTTTACAGTAGATTTATAAACTATCTAAATAACAATTAAATATAATAGCCTTGTAGATTGTTTGCAGTTGTTCTGAAACGATTGTGCTAACACATCACTGTGATGCAGTGGCTTTAATCTAGACAGAAGTGGTGCTTCAGTGTTCTGTTCTTCCTGCTTTGTCTGCCAGCTTGATGACTGCAAAAATAAAATTAACATATAGTATCTGACACCGACAAAAAGACAGTGTATGACATTGGGGTGTCTGTGCTCTGAGGTCTCCATGTCTTCTACTGATCAACAGCTACTTCCTCTCTGCCTTAATTCTGATATCATCAAAACGTTTGAGAGCTTCCTCTGAAAGAATTGCTGTGTAGGTCAACCACAACCTTTAGAAAATTGGTACCTTTGAGAGTGAATATAGTTATTATTGCTCACAATTATAATATTTTTTTTATTATCTATTATTTGGTTTCCGCCTCATTTCCAATGTGTCTGGTGATTTTTGGAACATGAATCATGTAAGGGCAGATTTTTGTCCACTGCCATGTATTGCTCAGGTAGCTCATGGTGCCTGTGGTGCCCAGTGCCTGCATAATTTAGTGCTCTGTGGTGCAAGAGCTGGAGCAAGTCAAAGCTGAATGGCTCTGAAAATTCTGTACCAGTATAACTGACCTGCAAAAGAAAAGAAAAAAAAAAACATCTGCAGAGGAGAGATCAGACCCATTATGCACTCCTGGAGACTTGCAAAGCAGCTGTATTGCAAACTAGATCAGACATTTCAGCCTGCAATCCTGTCTGTGAGAGCTCACAATCTAAATAGACTACAGATATAATGCAGGGGAAAGGAATGTGAAATAAAGCTGCTTTGCAATACAATCCTATAAAACTTTCCTTGAAATTGTCATCCTGTGACATGTGATCTGTGATAGATCACGATATGTGATCTGGATAGAAAATTTGTAAGACGTGAGGAAAAAAAAGGCTTTTGGAAGAAGTCTGCGTAATTGTAACTACTAAGTCACTAGTGAATATTCTAACCTTCTAAAATTTACACCTATAAAAGCTTTATAAGAGACTTTTCTATGGTTTATATTATCTGAAATATCGCAATTCTCCTAAGTTTCAGAGATGGCTGTGGGACCTGTAAGAAAGACATTAGCAGAATAATCAGTCCCACCAGTGAAATGCATTATGAGTGTTTTGGGTGGTAGTTTGCCACCTTGCATTTCACTTGCCTCTCAATTGTGAGTGTCCTCTTCATTACCATGGAGCTTCCACACTGATTCTTCCACAGCTGATTACTGTGGGCAGGAATGGCAGACACTGACCCTTGATGCTGCTCCTTTTCCAACAAAGTGCAAAGCACCTCCTGGACATGTGGTTTTTCAGTGTGGCATTGTACACAATGTGTACACAGTTCACCTGTGTGGAGCAGTCAATCAACTCCCAGTTTGGAAATGCTCCAGAGCACTGTCCCGGGAAGATTTGTGGTGTACCTGTTGTCCTTACCATGGGCAGTCTTGGGTTACATTGAAGATGAGTGTTGAGTCTCCAGCTGTAGATAAAAATGAGCCCAATGGCATCACACCACCAGGTCAGCACAGAGCACAGGAAAAGCCGCCTCTTTCCTGCTGCCAAATAGAGCCCTGAAGGATTTCTGTGGCTCTCTCCAGCATGTGCCCTGTGGCTCTTGGCCACAGAGGAGCTTTGATAAAGGGCAGGAAGTTTGGATTGCCATCATGGAATTTCTAGCATGGTATAGCAAACAACTGTTCCTGTATAACACTGTGTGTCCAGTCCTCCTGGATGATGTTTTCTTCCCCAAAGGAGCATTTATCTTTTCTCTGAAAGGAAAAAAAAAGCACGAAAACAGCAGTTACACTCTTGTTGCATTGGCGCACAAAACACATACTCTTAACTACACCTTGTTTTTCAGCAGGAATCCGCTTCAAGTAAATAAGATTTTGGCAAGGAAAAAGGGCAGGAAGGGGTACTCATCTTCTATAACAGTGGGTATAATAATGGTCTGACAATCTCAGTTTAAGTCTGTGAGTCCCAGGGGTATAGTAAGTGAAATCACAGATGACAAGAAAATGTTTGCTCAGTTTGGACTTGAAGAAGAGAGCAGATATTACACAGTGACTAAAAATAACGTAATCAGTGGCTCTCAGAAAAAAATTGTCTGTTAGACTGTTGGAGGATGCTGAATAGTGGTAGAGAAAATGCCAAGCTGGGTATTCAATTGAAAGCTACTGCATTGATAGATACTATGGGAGATTTGCAGTATTTTTTAAATTGGTGAAAACTAATTGTAAATTTCTGAAGTGGAGCTATGTCTATAATTTTTTCAGATCTGTGAACCAGAAAGTAGAAACAAATACTTTAAATACTTAAGAGAAAACCAAACTTGTTACCTTAACAGCAGCTGTTGAAAACTGGCAACCAAATTCTGTCAATGTGGGTGCAGGGCTTTGATTTTAGTTTCTTTCTGCAATCCAAAGTTAGTTCTAATATTACTTACAAGTCAAAGGAAGTGCATGGATATGTGCATTTTTTCCATAATTATGGTGAAAGCAATAGTAGGAATTGAAACCACATTTTTAGTATAAAAATTACTTAAAAATAATTCTAAAGTTAATTATTTCATTTAATGTGCCACTTATTTATTTTTTCCTATGTAAGATCCTTGCTTGTGCTGGACTTTCCATATGTTCAAGAACAAAAGGGCATCAACTCTTTGGATATATACAATATATATGTGTGCATACATGTTATCATGCAGTGCAAACTTGGTGCTGTACCTGAAACTGGAGAAGTCGTGGTTTAATCTCTGAAGAGCGAAGTACAATATTTGCAGGGCAACAAAGAAAACATTCTTTATTTGACTTCGTTCTGCTCATGAATAGCTGATATTATTTGTATGAAAGGTTTTTAGTCAGTGTAGTGGTTTTGCTCCCATCTTTTACCTTCTGTGAGATAAGAATTAGGAGGAATGCAAAGCAGGCTCCAAACTTAACGAACATAAAGAAGTTTATTAACAGAACTAAAAGAAAGAAAAAGATTAATAATGGTCGAAACAAAACCTTCAGAACACTTCTCTTCCCACCATCCTCCTCCCAGTTACAACATAAAGACACAAACTTGGGATTATTTCAGTCAGTTTACCACCTTTATAATAGTCTTTCATCAGTTCACTTAGGGAGAGGAGTCTCTTTTGCCCATGCTATGGGGCTTCTCCACAAGAAGGAGTCCTCTCGTGGCTTCCA
>VZRQ01000108.1:195354-262162 GCA_013397975.1 Machaerirhynchus nigripectus | reverse complement strand
TGCCTTTGCCTTTCCCTTTCCTCTGACCTGGGAGAGGATTGATGTCTGCAGGTCTCATCTCTTCTGGGGAACTTGCAGCTCAGACGGGGTTAATCTTACCCGGAGTTTGCAGCTGGAACTTACCTCTCTGTTGGTCACATGATCTCTGCTGGGCAGCGCGGCCGAGCTGGTCTTGGACAGAGCTGTAAAAGTTCATTTCGGCCTCACTGGAGAAGGGGCGGCCGTCCCGGCCTGCACAGAGCCCCTGGTCATGGCCCGGCCCCCACTGCCAGGGCTGAGCGGTCAGGCCCGGCCAGGCCTGGCCAGGCCCAGCCCAGCCCGCCGGGCCGAGCGGCCAGGCCCAGTTACCTGTCCAAGGGCCAGAAGCAAGAGAGAGTTTCCCAGGCTTCCACATGGTTTAAATATGTAGATTTCAAGAAGCGTTATTGGTGTAAACAACTGTCCATCAACTCAGGTTCAAACCACCACAGTGAGAAAACATATTTCATCTGGAAATCTTAGTGAATGATCTGACTGGGGGCAGCTGGATTTGGCCCTGGTTAATGTATGGTAAGACAGGAGACAGAATAAATGATAAGAGGCAAGCCCAGATGGAAAAGCATCTTGAAGCTTTTGAAGAATTAATTATCCAACTAATTGGCTGGCAGTCTCACAAGAAGGGATGGAATTTTGCTGAATGCTTTGCAAGGCTGGCGGAGTATGTGCTGAGGTGCAGCCATCAGCCATGTGAGCTGGTAGGCCGGGCTGTCTGTGTGGGTGCTCAGGGGGACACTGGTTTCTGCATCAGTAAAATTCTTACCCCTCTGCAGAGAGCCAGAAGTGCAGTTGGGGGACAGAGTTGTAACTCTGTTACACGGAATGCTGGGCTCTGAGCACACCTGTGCTGGCCCAGAGAGGGGTGACCTGTGTGTCCCTGCCAGGGCTGCACAGGAATGCAGCCAGGGCTGGGCTGCCTGAGGAGGCTGTAGGGCGATGTCTTTAGCGCTGTCATTAGCAGCTGCAGCAGTTCTGCAGCAGAAGCATTTCCTGAACGCCTGAAGGTCTCCTTCTGGGCATGATCAGAAATTCCTTAGTCTTGTCGTAGCTCATATTTTCAATGTGAAAGTTAGGGAAGTGTCACATTCTCTGGGGTATTAAGTGGGAGTGCTGAAGTTGTTCCAGATTGGAGTAGTTATTTATATATTTGTTGGTGCAAGATTCTGTGGAAGAATCTCATGATTTTCTTGGATGACAGGTAGAACCTGTACAGAAAGAGACCAGTGCTTGTTGTATGGACTTTTTTTCTAAGCAAAGATGTATTGATACAGGTGACTTTTTTGTTTCCTTTCCAGCTGCATCTGCTCTGTAGCTTTAGAGTTTGGTTGGCACTTTCCTTGAACAAGGTGTTTATCCTGATAAATCCATGTAACGGGCAAACACAACCTGTAGCCACACTCCACAATTTCTTTCCTTCCTTCCAGTTCCAAGTCCCCACCCACTTTGGGTGAAGAAACTTCTTCTAATACCCAAGCTAAACCTCCCCTGACACAACTTCAGGCCATTCTCTCAGGTCCTGTTACTGGTCACTACACAGAACAAATCATTGTCTGCCCCACCTCTTACCCTCACACGGAAGTTGTAACTGCAGTGAGGTCTCCCCTCAGTCTCCTCTTCTCCAAGCTGAACAGAACCCCTCTGCTTTTCCTCCTCCTAAAATACCTGGGCTTTGGAGTTGACCTCCAGCAGCTCTGGGGAAGCTGCTGCTGCCCAGCTGGAGCATAAAAGGCTTGTGCTGTCCCTGAAACGCTGCCCTGCAATCAGAGGAGGGATTGAGTGTGGATGTGCCATGAAGGAGGCTTCAGGGGAGCAGTGAAAGGGAAAAAGGAGAGTATTTTTCTATAATTTAGTGGCTTTTCTCTGCCTGTAGTGTTTGAAATGATTAAAGACACATGGGGGGCCTCTCCAGCTACTGGCACTGGGTTTGCTGTTCAGCTGGGGGAGTGGATATCTCTGTTTTCACAGCTGTCTGCCATCTGGAACTAGCTGCTCGGACTGGGTGCTCTGCTCCAGACCTCAGCTTGAAAGAAAATCCTGTAACTGCAAAACATGTTGCAAGCAGTAAATAAGTGCTTTGGAAGGAGTTAATTTAGAAGAAGGTTTATGAAAAAGTGGTTTAGAGGCTGCCAGATGTGGAAGAATGAGAAGGATTAGTGCTGAGGTAGAACATTAGAGCAAGCTGGGGCCTCAAATTCATCACAGTCAGTTGAAATAAATGTAATCATTATCAAGAATTAATATCTCACTAATCCAAAACATTCTTGCAGGTCTTCTTCATTAATAGGAAAATACTTAATAAAATAATTACTGAAATTCTGTGGGGTTTTTCTCCATTTGGTTTAAGACTTGGTGTGCAAAATCTCTAAGAAAGGAAAAAGTCAAATAATCTTGAAGGCAATAGATTTTGACATTTATCCCCTTTTACAGCATTATTAGCTGAGGGTCTCAGCTAAAAATAGTTCTAAATTTTTTAAAGAATACTCATGAAAAATGGGTAGAAAAGAAGAGGTTAAAAAAAGCCCAATGATAATTTTCACATACAATAGCATATCCTGGTTCCACTTCGTGCCTTTTTCAATTTATTTTCTTATCATCATACCTGAAAGCTGTGAAAGCATTTTGGGAACAAAGCCACTGATGTATTCTTGAAAATACCTGTCTGATACACAGTTAGCAACTCCTTTTTTAGCAGTTTGGGAAGATTCAGTAGTTGCAGTCAACATTTTAGTACTTGTGATATAGTAAATAGCCCCAAGTGTATACTAAGAAAAGCCTTTTACTATTACTTGCTCCCATATACCTGAGTGGAGAGAGACTAGCAAGGGAAATTTTAGGTTTATGTGGCTTTGCTCAAAACACAATTTACAAAGTGATGAAGTATGTGCAGTCCCCATACTGGAAACTTTTGGGCACATCTTTAGTTCTACTTGCTGAAGTCGGGTAAGGCGCATGTGTTTATAAGACTGAGCTCCAAGGATTTGTTTGGTTTTGTTTGTTTTGATCAGTTATTCTTATCCCAGGGTCATGATTTGTTATCTGCCTTGCAGTGCTTGAGAGTTTCAGTCTCATAGGAAAAGCAACAGTATGAGTTCTCTCCCAGCCACTTTCCCTCTCTTTCACTCAATTTTGAAAACAGAGTTGTGGCTCCTAAGTTCAACTTCTGGATATGGTTGTACTGCAAGTAATCAGCAGGAGCAGCCGCCTCTTTAAAAATAAAAATTTTCATTGAGTCTCTGTGTTTTTGAAAAAAAGAGATTGGAAATACATTTTAATGTAGCATAAAGTGGAATTGTAAGGAGGAGGTTTCATCAGAAAGCATTGGTGGCAATGTTTAAATTGAGCAAGAAAGAGAAAAATATATGAAGCCAAAAAAAGGAACTTGGGTATTGTGCAGGGAGGGGAAGGCTTGGCATTTAAGGAGCTCCTCTCTTGGCTGGAGTTTTTTTGCATGTTTCAGCTGAGGAATGGTTCCATTTCTACTCTTAGTTTGTGGGCTCATGATAATTCACATAATATCAGTGTCTGTTTTCCTCCTAAAGCCACTTCACATTTGACACCATCTTTGGCTGCTGGCTGGTGTTGTATGTGCAAACACAAGATGAAAGCAAGCAGGATCTACTCACAATCTTGTGACCAGAATTAATCTCAAGGGGTGATCTATTAAAATTTCAGTATTTTAGACCTACATGTAAGGTGCATTTGTATCATGTAAGTATTGTATTGGGATGAAGAATTCACGGTGAGTCTGCCTTTTAGAAAGGCCTTTCTTGGCTGCAAACTGATGGGAGATTGGTCTCTGTGGCTACACAAAGTACTTGTGCTTAATTGAATCCACTGCCTGCATTCACTGAGAGAGAAGTAAGAGCCTCTCAGGCCATGACTAAGTAGCCTTCCCAGTAATGTTACCACTCCTGTTACACCTCTGCTGCCTGTTTTGCTGCAGAAATCAACATTTTAACTCCCAAGTCCTTATTTCCAACGGGTGAGTGGGTTAAGTAGTTACAGATGAGCCCTTTGGCATGGTCAGGGATGGAGAGGAATGCAGCCCTGGCTGCAGGGGTCAGGCTCTGTCACTGTAGGAAGGTGCAGAGGCCATTCCTGTTGGTGCAAACAGCAGTCCAGGGGCTTCCTGAGGAAAATGGCACCTCCTGAAATACAACAAATATTCAAAATTACAGATGAGATTTGATGACTACCCATAATGGTGAATCTTTCTAAAATGTCTTTACGGGCATGGGGATATTGATGTTTTGCAACGCTGCAGGCAGTGTGTGCAGATCACCAACCCCAAATCATCCATGTGCACTTAAGTGCAGTTTCGTTGTGTTGAGGAACATGAATGGCTGTATTTCATAAATGTTCTGCAAAGGAACATAAAATCTTCCTTTTTAATGTTAAATTCAAGTAATCAGTGAGCTCGAGGCTTGCTAGGGAGAGAGTTGCTCTGTGACTTTGAAGTTTTTCAAGAACTTTAAAATGTTCCAATAGGTACATTCAAGAAAAAAAATTTGGGTTTGGAGCAGCTTGCAAAGTTGAAGAAATATGTATCAGTAGTGATGAGGAAGGAAGGGAAGCTTTGGATGATAGAGTAGACTAAGAAGATTGTTCATAGGGTGACTGAGAACTGGTTGAGGGTGGAGACAAAGCTGCTTTATGAAATGAATCTGGAATAAAGATGATGCAGCCACAGTCAGTGGCACAACAGTGAGTATCCTTCAGAGATATTTACTTATCTGAGATCTGTCAAATGAAATTAGCAATGCCTGCTAAGTATTAATAACAGGATTAAAAATCTTCTTAGGGTTCAGTCGTAAAATAAGTAATTCTTAATCCTGTACTTCGGCTGGCACTGATGACTTTAAATGAAAGTTTTCATTGCAGAGACAAGACAATGTAGGTACCTCCACCATTAAAAACACAAGCAGCCTAAAGAGGGGGGAGAGAAGCAAAAATTGTACTCCTGACATTCACAAATGAGTTGATTTCATTTAATTAAAGAAGCTTAAATAAAATAGAATCACTTGACCAAGTAGTCTTTTTTGGTAACCTCTTGAAAGCTGCTGTTTATATAAGAAGAGATTGTCAGCTTTAAGAAGTTGCTTCATAGAAGCAACAGTCATTAGAGTGGTTCACTACTTAGTCTACCTGTAACGTGGTCTGATAGCAATAGTTTTAGTTCATATAAATGACAAATACTTGGCTAAATGATTTTGGTTTTCTTGGTTAAGCAGCTAACCATGCCCTGTTATTGCTTGTATTCATATCTTTTACTTCAGAAAAAAAGGTGCATTTTCACTGTGTACATATCCATTTACAGGAAGTTTTGTTGATATTATTTCAAAAGCTTGATACGTCCAGCATTCTATAATCCTTGTTTTCTTCTGCTGTTGATGTTGGGTGATACAGCAGCTTCCTAGAAATTCTCTGTACCAATATAAAAGCTCAGTACATTTTGGATTATTCAAACTGGATCAATTATTTTTGCTTCAGTTTTGAGCTCACTGCCGAGCTTTGAATTCTGACCATAAAGGACTTACTTCCAAGTCACCCCTGGTTCCCAGTAATGGTTAAAATAATTTCACTGCTCATGGTATGAGAAAACCTCAGCTTTATTGCTTTCTGCAGCAGAAATCATGAAGTGGCTACTGTTAAAAATCATTAGTTTGGGGAATCATAGGAAAATCTATTGCAGACAGTAATTTAGAAGCAAAGGGAACAGCACTAATGGTGATAATAAAACTTTGCTCTTTGGTTAGTATTTTCCCATAAGTCGTTTATTACAGAAGTGTGAGAGAATGATAAATGACCAGCTCTTTTAAATGGTCTTTGGTGGAAATACACTTCCTGTTACACTGCCCGAGACACTATCAGTGGACAGTGCTGAAATGGTGTAACAAAAATTTCTGTAGCATTTGGCTTCTGTAGTCCTGTCAGCTGCATTTTCTCAGTGTGAATTGAGATGGTGCACAATCTTGCTGTTACTTTGATTTTTGTGTTAAGCTGTGGAAGTGCACACATGGCCATTGTAATTTATTGCAGTTTGTCATGGAACCTGGAGCTCAGCCTCACAAAATGAGTGAACTTGGTAGCCTTTGCAACAAAGTGAGCAGGGAAAGAAAAGCAGACAAGGCTGATGAGTGGCAACGAAGAAGGAAAAAGGAGGATGAGGAGCCCAGACTTGAAAAATAAAAAGCATTCCTATAGTGCACTTGGGGTAAAACATTGGTGTGTCAGTCAGAAGTTGTCAGCAAGCTGAGAAAAGTTAACTGCAGGCTGCTCTTTGTTTTTGCTTCTCCTGTGTTCTCACACCAGGATATAAAGCTGTAACTTATATTTATGATGTATGTACTATGCTGTATGTCCTTGCAGAAGTGTGTCTCATTTCACAGTTAGAAAAACAGGTAAAATTTCTTTATCTATTCAGCTGTTATAAAACTTGTCTCCTGTATGATTTTGAGGAATGTAATAATATTTTTTAACATGAATAGAAATATTTCAACTGGAAAGACAATTTCAAAGGAAGGATTTGCTTGCCATAAGTATTAAAAGTTTGCTTCGTTTGTCCATATTTATGATAAAATGGAATATGAAGACAGTGTTGGTGGGAATTCATACTGAATTATTCTGTAGACTGTTCTGAGCCTGAGGAAATTATGTATTCATTGCTGAACTTTCATTTATATCTACCAAGATGTTGTTTTTTCTCTCCATCTCTCTTACCTCATCCAGATTTATATATTTGAAAATAACATCTACTATCAGCCTGATGTAAAGAGCAGCTCATTGCGCCTGACATCCTCGGGAAAAGAAGGAATTATTTTTAATGGAATTGCAGACTGGTTATATGAAGGTAAGCTGGACGAATCTATCTGTTTATTAAAACAGATGAAAGGTCCTAGTACAGACCCAACAGCATAAATCTGCTCATTTCAGAAAATGCTGAGGTTGGGTTTGCTCCTTCCCCTTCTCATTTTCCTGCAAGATTGCCTTTGTATCTGTTCATTCTTGGTACTGGCTGCTGGTTTGCATATAGCAGTGTTTTCTGAGAAAGAGGAATTCATTTCCGCCCAGAATGTAGCAGATGAACACTTGGTAGCAAGTAAAAGTCAGGAGGGAAAGGGCTCAGTTTGCTGCTTTTAGGGACAACAGGGATGACCCATTTACAGTTAAAACATCCCCATAGAGGAGGGCACCCATATTTGAGTGGGGGATAGCTCAGCCTGTGTTCTGCAGCCAGCACCACAGAATGTTTCTCTCTGCACCCAAAATGCTTTTAACATAATGATCAGTTTAAGGAAAAAAACATTTAAAAGGGAGCAGGTTATCTAGCTTGGTATAACAGCTTAAAATAAATACACATTTCAGTTACTCTTTCTATGGGACTCATGTATTCTAAAGATAAACAGCTTGGTGTTAAATACTCGGTCACCTGAGGTACAGAATTTCTTGAGTGAAGAGTTTTTTTAGGAATGGTGTTAGTGCCATACAGCATGGAACTTCGTCTTAAAAATGGTCTGTCCACACCTCTTGGCATTGCAGTAGTTATGAGCAAACAGCTCACCTTCTCCTTTTTTTTAATCTCTGCCAAAGTGAATTCTGAAGTTAAAATGGTAGTCTGCATCCCTCAGCCTGTATCATTTCCAAGGTTTCCATTAGTGTTTTGAAATGTTTTAATGTGGCAGCACATTTCAAAACAAAAGAACATTTTTTTAGATGGAATATCATTTTATATGCACCTAATATTCTTAAAATCACGACAGCATGCAAATTGAAGAATTTAAGCAGATATAGCTCATTGAAGTTGATGTAGTATGTCAAGTTTTTGCTTAAACAAAGTGAAGTTAGTAAGAGTTACAGCCAGGAGAAGCAAAAGTTGTCCAGTTTGGGACTAGAAAGTTTCTGAAGTGTTGTGGGAGATGATCCCAAAGCCTTCCTCATGAAGCATTTCCTAAAGCCTTCTTTAAGTGACTTTGCTCATTATTGTCCAAGTTTTTTGATGCCTGGCCCAAGTGGCTGTTGCATTTCCTGACTTGCAGAGGACTCACTGGGTTCCCAGGGCTGCAGACAGGCAGTGAGCTCTTCTCAGCTACAGACGCCATGGAAGTCAGGGTGAAAGGGAATTCTGTCTGTACACACCGGAGAACCCCAGTGTCTCTTGGCATGAAGGAACACCCTGCTCCTTGCCCATTAACCTAGAGCAGTGCTCCACTTTCAGCAGAGTTTTTTAACAGCATCAGAAGCTGAGCAGGGTGAGCATTGTCCAGGTGAAGTTGAGAGATTTTCATTGAATCGAGCGCTCTTCCTCCTTTGACCTCATTTGTTTTCTTTTATCATTTCATGAGTTTGTTACTAGCATTTTACCTTACAAAGCATTTGGGAATAGCTTTTCTTTGTGTGAATAACCTTGCCTAAGTGCAAACAGTAATATTTTAAAGCAAACACAGTTGTGATTTTTGCTATCTGATATTCACCATTCGTTCTTTGTTCTTCCCCTGTGTAAAAGGTTTTAGTTATCCAGCCAGGGAGAGAAGCATGACCCAGAACATATGACTGTGAATATAGGTCCCAGCTTCATTTCACCTAACCTTAAATAATTCAACCCATTAAGCTGCTTCAGAACTCTCAGAACCCGATTAGCATCTTGGAGAGTCTCTATTGACAATTTAAGTAATTTCGTTAGGCAGGCTCTCAAATTAGCTATGCAGTCAGGCCTTTTCCCTTAGAACACCATTCTCAATTAGTTTTCTAGCCTAATTCCTCAGATTTAAATACAAAATCCTTACTAAGCAGGCCAACATATCGAATACGTAATGAAAAAGTCTAAGTCTTTGCACAAGTGTTAGCAGAAGACCTGTACAGGGTGAATTTGGAATTTATCAGGAGCTGCTGTACTGGGATTCCAGAAGTTTGGGTTCTGTGTCTGTGGTTGTTTCTGATTTGTTTCTTTTGACTTTGAAATGCAATGACAATAAATGTAAGAAAGTATTCAGTGACATTTTTGAGGATTGCTTTCATTTGGAAAGCAAATAAAATTTGGGTAAAAATAAAAGTTGTCTGGATTTTCAGAAAGTTACACTCCAGGAAAAATGAACTTCCCAAGAATTAAAGCTGTCTGCTAGACTGAGACAAGAAAGTCAAAATATTGCACTCCAAAAATGATTCCATAAAATCCGTGTGTGAGAATCTGCATGTTATCAGGTGCCACAACGCAGAGAAACCAGGTTCTGAAGTTCTGTATTAAAAGAAGAAGAAAAAAAATTGGCAATCCCAAAAAATACCTCAAACCCCCGAATTATTTAAAATTACTTAAAATTTAAGTAAACACCTGGATTGGAATGTAATAGATCTAAGCATATGACAGTAGCAATCATCTTTAACATCTAGATGATTTATTGATGTCAGTGGAAATATTCATTTGAGGAAAATGGTTAAAGCTTGGTCCTTCAATATTCCTTGTTATCCAACCATTCAACCCGGGATGATGTGAAATTACTGAAATTACAACAGACACATTTCAAGTTGGCACAGGGAGAGTAACTTGGTGCCAGCTGAATAAGCTGGATGCTATGTGATAGTTTTTTTACGGACCCTAAAGAAATCTGGTTTTGCAGAGGAACTTCTTCATTCCCACATTGCCCACTGGTGGTCTCCAGACGGGGAAAGACTGGCCTTCCTGACCATAAACGACTCTCTGGTACCCAACATGGTTATTCCCCGGTTCACGGGAGGTCTGTATCCAAAGGGAAAGCAGTATCCATATCCTAAGGTAAGATGGGTGGGAATGCAATCCCCACCTCCTCTTCTGTGTTCACTGAAAATACTCAGCCATATGGAAAGAGTGTTTCCAGACAGTAACAGAGGCTGATTTTGTTCATGATGCTTTTCAGGAAATAATAATTACATTTTTCTTCAGTAGATTGTAACATCTTTTGCTGAAAAGAAACTATTGGGTGAGGGGACAGCAGAGAAATTAATTTGAAGTCATTTCATCACTGATATTTGGCTTGGTAAAATGAATCCAGCACCCCAGAGAACAGGGTAATACATTTGAAGGACATCATAGGAAAAAGATCCAGCCCCAGCTGCACTGGAGTCAGACACTCTGTGTGCAGGGCACAGGGCAAGTTCCTTCACAGATACAGAGATCTCAGTAGATTGTATTGTTATTAATAAATGTGACAACCTGGCATTGAGTAAGATAAGTCACAGTAACATATTTTCATGGCCATCAAAAAGAGAAAAAAAAAAGAATTATTACTGTGTTTCCGAAGATTTAGAGAAGGGTTTTTAGATTTGTTTTGGAAAGTCAAAGAAGAGTCCAGACAGGGGTAATGCCTGAAATCACTTCTCATTTTCTGGGGATTTTCTGGTGAGGTGCCTCCAGATCTGTTGTTTTGATCTTTCAGCTGATCAGTTTATCCAGCCCTTGCATGCAGTTTCAAAGTGTCTGTGGGTTCCATTCTGGCAGGTCCACATATATTGTTTTCCTTTGGCATTTCAGGGGAAGTTTATTAGGAGCTTTAGAAAATATTTCTGTCACCCTGCTATTCCTGCTACTGTTTTTTGGTGATGAAGCTTTATTGTTGATAGCTGAACAGTTAGACTGTACCAGGTACTATGAAAAAATAGCATACATTATATAAATAGACTTATTTGTGCTATGAAATAATACTCTGAAATAATGAAACAACAGTAATTTTAGAGGCAGTTTATATACTTTCATTGGCAAAAGGCCTTGAGTGACAGAGCAAAGAAAAAAATAAGGAATGTTTTTAAGTCAGCTTTGTAAACGAAAAAGGAGTAATTGTATTTCATTAGCAATTCAGCATAAAAGTGATACACAATGCTACTTCAGTAATCTCATTAATGAAAAAACATTATCTTTATTTAATGTCTCCATTTAATACAAATTTAGCTACTCGTTAAACATCATCAATTGGTAATGAAGCTGGTGATATAGCCACAGAGATTACAAAAAGATTTTGTCTTTATATTAGAGTGCAACCATCAGAGAAAATTATAACTAGGATTAAAACATAAAATGAAACACACATGTTTTTGTGAGCACTGGGACAAGCTCATCCATGTCTGTGTACATATCATACACACAGATTGTATTCAAAAAAAAGTCACTTTTTAAAACTTTTTCTTTTCCTAGCAGTGTTAAAACCCAGAAACACTTCCTTGTCATCCATACCACTCAGAAATGAGTGGATACAGCATTCAGACTTTATTTTGAGACAAGCCCAGTTTCTAAAAGGAATTTGTGAGTGTATTTCAGTTTGTGAAGAGCCGAGTATCCAGCTTTGCTGTTTACTATGGTAAATATGTAGATTCAGTGATTTTTACCTTTTCCTGCCAATATTAATCAAGAGTCAGCCCCATTGAGGGCCTTTTCGTTCTTTGTATCTCAAGGGTTTTACGTAGTGCAGTGTGACTTCTGTGACATGAACCAGAAACTTGGGGATGGCGTGTCTAGGACAGGGAGGTGGGACCAGTGGCATCCTTGCAGCCCTTCAGAGCCTCGCTTTCTGTCTCCATTGCTTTCCCTTCATCTCAGGAACATCCCGTAGTAATGAACCATGTTATGGGAGAAGGACAATTCCCACCTCTCTGTAGATCCTCAGACTCTTATCAGACTCTTCCCAGTGGATATCTGTCAAACTGCCATGTTATTCCCCTTTAGCCACAAGAAGCATTTTGTTTCCCTTGGACCTGGCCTGCCAAAGCAGCTGGCTCCTGATCCAGGCCAGAAATTGAGATTTTCAGCTCAGCAAATAAGGGAAGGAAAACTGAGGGAAAGTGGTAAAGAAAAAGAGAGGAGGAAGAGGAGGAATGCGATCTCAGACAGAGGTAGTGCAGCTTTTCAGAAGGAACAATAGGATCTGAAAAAGGCTTTGCTGGAGGCTGGATTTACCTGCAGATGTAGGAACTGACTGCGTTTTGGCAGCTGACTTTACTGAACTGGGCAAAGCCCCTCCTAGTGCTGGTCACTTGCTCTGCACAGAGGGTCTGCCATCAGTAAAGGGTGGTGAGACAATCACTCAACACTTCATATTTTTATTTGTGTGATTCAATATGGCTGGGAAATTAATTTTTCAGATTTAATATACTTTAATATTAATAACTTTTCATTTTCATAAAGATACTGAATTATGCTAACAGGTGAGTCTGCTTAGCTGTCACAGATTCAGTGCTTCTAAAACTCCTATTTTTTTTTTTTTTCCAAAGGCAGGTCAAACAAACCCCACAGTAAAGCTGTTTGTAGTTAATCTGTATGGACCAGCACATACTCTGGAACTGATGCCACCTGACAGCTTTAAATCAAGGTATATAATTTCATTGTTTTGAAACTTTTGTTAGATTTTGCCTAACTTGTCTCTTAGGCTAATCATTGCCCTTTTACATCAGCACAACACTTCTCTTTCACTGGAATGCTCTTGATCTCAGTCCCCATGGCTGAACACAGTGATAAAATAAAATGCGGTCGTACTGGAATGATGTTCCTCTTAAAAACCAGGGGGCTGGGATGTGCTTGTGTTTGATGTCTTAAAAAGCTCCAGTTTGTTAGAAATATATGAAATTAGGAATCCTAAGCTATGGCTAAGGGGAGTGAACACTGCCCTGCTTCTGAGGTTGTTACTCATTCACTCCCAGCCATTTCTTGCTGTGTTGCCAACTTGTTGCTTTCTGTTTCTCACGTGAGATTGGAGAAATGTCTTGCAGCTGCACAGAACAGAGAATCAATCAGGGTGTTCCCTCAGTTAGAGAGAATTATTCTGAACTTCTCATTTGGTTTCTCACCCCAGCTAAGAGGTGCAGTGAGGTGGCAGAAGGTGAGGTGCAATGACACCAGATCACATAGGTTAAGAAAGGCAGAGCTGTGTTTTTCAGGAGAAACTTCTGCAAAACCCCTGAGCTGATTTAACATTTCCTCTGACTTTGAGGCTGAGGTGATGAGGTCTGGCTGCAACTGGTGACTCTCCTGCTAAAGTTATGGTGAAAAGCTGAGCCCCTGATTGCCTGTCCTTGCTTGAGATGCCTGAAATTTTTCTTTCAGGGCAAGAAAATTTTCATCCCTTCCTGTATGTGTATTCCATGTGTAGAATTGCAATCATTCTGATTCAATCCCGATTGTGGTTTCAGTACATAATACTGATGATCTTCTAGCCCTAAAATGTTATATAATAAAGATGATAATAATAATAGTAATAACAACAATAGTTTTGACAGTCCAGATTTGGCTGCTGTCTAAAGGCCAGAGAAGTGCCACATGCTCTTTTCACTCAGGGCATTTTCAGATGGGGAATGATGGGAGAAGGATTGGCAGACACTAAACTACCTCTGGCTGAAAAAACCCACCTCTGCATATGTTATTCCAGTTCCTACAAACCCACAACTGTTTTATGGTAATTGTTCCCAAAATAATCAGGATGTTAACAGTGGCCACTTATTCACAACCGTTACAAACAATCTTAGGCTGGTGTAACTCTCTTCTACACAAACTGAGGTACTCTAATTTATTGCAGGAATAATTTAATAGTGGATTATGCCCTGCAATTATTGGTGTCAGCTGGAATGCTTACTGATTGTGTAGAGAAATTATTTTGAATGAGTTGAGCATTTTGAAGTATTTTCTTTCTATTGATGGATCACTACTGAAAAACATCATAAAATCCCCTGCTGCTTGCTAACCCTTCATTAATTTAAGCAGTGGTATAAGATCTGCGATTTCTTGCCATCAAGATTAGCATCTTCACTCTCCTTAATGGCATGAAAGTTGTCCTTTAAGTGTCAGAAGGCGCAAAGAAGTTAAGAGAAAAAGCGATGTGTAAATCCCCAAGGAAAAAATAATCTTGTAAATGTTGTTCAGATGTTATGGTTTCTCTTCAGGTTTTTCAGATTGATTCTGCTTCCCCAGCAGATGGAAAGTAATAGCAGACTCAAGTATGAATATAAGTACCTTAAAAACATTTTTTTGCATCTTGAAGCTGAAGCCAAATCTCTGGAGCATCTTTGCCAGACTTTTCAGTCTTGATATTGTTGTTGTTCAATTGAAATAATAATCATACTAAAAATTCTGGCTTGCTAGTGCATGAGAAGATTGAGGAAATCTATTTAAACCTGGGGGAAAAAAGTTAGTTTCTTTTTCATTTTAGCTATTAAGGTATAATTTCCATGCTGTAAAATTTAGAAAGATTCTATAATTGTGAGCCAATTTTACTTCAAATTGTGCATCTGACTTGGGATTTCAGTAACAGTCTTCGTGCTGGTCATCAACCCGTGTATGTCCATATATCAATAAATATAGAGGTATGAAAAATGGACTTTAAACAGGCTTTTTTAGAGTGGAAATCTCTGAAGTTTGTAATGGTTGGGAGATTTTTTTTCCTTCTTAAGTATTAGCTTTTTTAGTAAAAGTAGTAGCTACCTTTAGCAGTCAATTTATTTCAGTGCCTTTCTAATCCATTCATTATGGAGTCATTAGTAAATAGGTCTTTGGGAGTCTTTCAGAATTAAATTAAATGGTTCGTTATCACAGATAGTTTTAAGGATCTTTCAGGGCAGAAACATTTTAGAAACAGGTATTATACAGGTCAGAGCCAACTGCTGTTATGGAGAGAGTCACTCCTACACAGAAACCATAAAATGGGAAGGGAAGGAAAAAGGGAAGGGGAAAGAGGTTCTGTTAGTTATAAGTACAAAAAGTAACATTCAGATTCTTATCTTGTCCCAAATTGTGTCTGGTGCAGGACCTCTGAAGATATAAAACTGTTTCCCTAATTTTTAGGGCATCTGGGAACTTGATGTAAGATTGAAAAAATTGAATGAAAAATTCAGTGAATAAATTCAATGAAAAAAAGTTTTCTCCTTGTAGGGATCCTGTAAAGGTGCTTGGTAAGATTTCACAAGTTTTGTTCAGGTTATTCTGATATAAAGATAGCAATAACACTTGTAAATTTTATTCCTGAAAGTTTTGTTCTGTAGAAAAATTTACCATCTACTGTGTACTGTTAATGCCACGAAAAGACTGATGGTCTTCCTTCAGATACGTGGTTGTATTTCATGCAATTGCTGTTTCCCCCTTGGTGTTTCCATTTCATGTGTACAGTTATGTTTTCTTCAGTGGCAAACAAGATTTAATGTTTTGCTTCAGTCCTTTGTCCAGAATGCAATTAATCTTTCTTCTTTAAAGTGGGGTTGTGAGGAAGCTGGACGTGTGTAAAATGGATCAGCTGCAAAGGAGCCTGAAAAGCTTGGAGACACAAACTGATTACTTTCCTGCTTGTGTCACCTGGTGTCATGGCAGATCTTGTTTTGCTTGTGGCATGCATTTTTGCCCCTCAGTAAGATTAAACATTTGTTAAAGAAAAAAAGTAAGTATCAGATTTGGAATACACTTGAAGTCCCCTTTTCTGTTTATCCTTCTGGTATCCACATGTGAAAATATCTGTTTTACTAAAAGTCAGGTATGAAATCCAAGGAAAGCTGTGCACGCTGGGTTGTTCAGGTCTGTTCTGCCAGCACAGCACCGGGCTGGGGCTGGGTGAAGCCGCAGTCTCCTGTCTCCTGCCTCTCCTGTGTGCAGCTTTGCTGCTGCTGCTGCTGCTTAGCATCTTTGATCTAGTAAGGAGGCTTTTGAATGTATAATTAAAAGCCTGTTGTCAAAGAGTAATGAGATCTCTATCAGTAATAGATTAAAAGCCTAATTACATTCAAGCTAAGCCCCTTGTTTTAAGGGGGGGTCTGAGTTTCCAGGCAAGCTCGCTCCACTGTTGCACGTAACTCAGCTGGACTGTGAGAGCTGCCAGCTGCCACCAATGGAGAAGTGAAGGAAGTAGCTGGGCTGGGATGACAAACTGCAACAGGTCTTCCTCCCAACATCCCCACCCTGACAGCCCAGCAGGATTTTGGGAGGAGGGAGGCAAATCCTCCATACCAGGAGCCCAGGAAGCCTCATGTGCTCAGCCAGGGCTGTTGAGGGACAGACAGTTTGGCCAGTATTATGAGCTATTTGTTAAAACAGAAACAGGAGCGCACTGGTAGTGAGCGGGATTTCCCTTTTATCCAGAAGTCCCATTATAAAATACTTGTTATTTTATAATTTCGAAGTGGGCTCTAGCTGCACTCTAATATTACAGACCTACAGAACTTTTTTTTGTTTGGCTGGATTCTTCTGCAAAAATGTGCATCTTCTGGAAATTTTCCTATTTGGTGTAGGAAAATACTGGCTTCTGTTGGAATTCAGTGCTTGTTTCTAAGCTGGCTGGAAAGCACACAGTTCATGTGTATTTGCAAGCATATGTTTCACAGTTGGTAAAGGTTGTGTATATATGCAAAAATTTCCCAGGGGAGCATCGTGCTGAAGGACCGAGCCATCCCACTTGTAGGAACACAGATGCTGGGCATTTGGGGTTATTTTCTCCACCCCTCAGTGCTGGCACTGTCATGCAATACAAATTCAGCATTTGAATGAACTGTATATATGGGGTTTTTTTTTTACTAAACTCTAACCTGAAATATCAGTGATCTGAACTTTTTTTTTTTTCAAATGTTTTGCTTAGGGAATATTACATCACCATGGTGAAATGGGTAAGCAACACCAAGGCTGTGGTGAGGTGGTTAAACAGAGCTCAGAATATCTCCATCCTTACAGTTTGTGAAACCACGACTGGGGCTTGTACCAGGGTAAGTTGTTTGGGTTTTTTTCCCCAAGGTCTCTTTTCAAGGTTTCTTCTGCATTTTGTTTTCATATTCAGAAATAGATTTTTGCAAATCAGTTTGCAGATGCAGTAGTTGCAAGCTGAATATAATTAATCAACAGGGAGGAAATAGATGAGAGAAAATTCCGAATGTGGTGAAATGGTTTCATGTAATTAGCAACTTTGAGTGACATTTTCAGAATTACTAAGCTTTGTTCATTCATTAACTTCAGTGGAAACTGCAGTTGCTGAACATCGTGTACTTGGGATATAGCTAGAGCAGTGACAAGCTTGTCCTCTGACAGATATTTTCAGCTGACTGGTTTCTCCTCTCTCCCCTTTCAGAGTTTCATTTTAAATCTTTCTGTCTCTCACAAGTTACATATACTTAAGGAAAATGTGTAAAACTCTTATCTTCAAATTTGATAGCAGACTAATAAATTTGGAAAAAAAATAAAATGAAAGGCAACAGGAGTATTTCATTTTTGAATGTAAGCCAAGCTGAAATATATTTTTCTCTTTGAGTCCAGCCACATTCCACCCCTGGACCCAGACTTTGACTTCTGACACTCCTGCATTACATCTCTCCATTTTCACAGTCAATCTTGCATCTTGAATGCACTTGGCTGCTTTCCCATTCTGAGTCACAATCTCTTCCCAGAACCAGCTAAAAGTATAAATATTTTCTATACATACTGATATCAGTACCAACACATGCTCCAAAGCGGAGGGTATAATTTGGCAGTGTAAATGGTTATGAGTGATTAATGTTGGCCTCTGAGTCAAAAGGCTGCCATCAGTGTCTGCTACTGAAGTCAGTCATACTGAAGTGTTAGAGATTATTTCCAAGCTCATCTTCTTCCTTTGCTGCATACTGCAGGGTGCTTTTCCTCCCTCAGAAACTATGACTAAATCCCCAGAGTATGGATTAGGGCTGTGACCATGGAGATTTGGTTGCTTTTCACCTGGTCCGTGTGAGCCTTTTGTCTTTTTATAAAGAAAGTTGGTCCTGAACCACTGTGAGCAGCTGCTTCTGAGAGGGAAACCTTTATGTGCTCCAAGGTCAATTGGACTTGTTTGAAGTAGGTATCCAGGGAGCTGTAATCCAGGACATAATGTAAGAGAGAGAGACTGAGAAGTCCCACTCCAGAATACTTACAGTGCAGCAAAGGACATTTTTAGGAGGGTGAGGAGGGAAAGTGATGCAGTCTCACCGTTGTGAGCACAGCTCAAGCCTGTCATCATCCTGAAGGGTTCCTACACTGCACCCTCTGGGATAAGGTGATGCTCTTGAAATCACTAATGGATGAGGAAAGGCCTTATTGTGAGAATTTAGCATTTTATCACACCATTTGATTTCAGCTGTAAACCTTTTTTTTTTTCCCCTGGGATGTTGCACATGTCCTCAGTTTCAGAAAGGAGTGTGTAAAACCAGCTGCTGCAATAGCTACACATTTTCATTTTTCAGGCCATATATGTACATATTCTTCTATAGCTAATAAATTTTCATTGCTTCACTGTGACTATGACAATTTGCAGCAGTCAATATATATTATATCTCTTTTTTTCCAACAATGTGTGCATGATATTTTGTTGTTTTTGTTGGGTTTTTTTTTCAGAGACATGGTGTGAAATATGAGTATGAACAATAAAACCCAAGAATTTGTTCTTATTTTTTTTCTCATCACTAACGCCACACTATAACCCATTAAAGCACAGGATTGTGATTTGAAAAGGTCTCACAATTTGAGCTTGATGCTGGCTGTTTGCCCAGTGTTGATGATGGACCTAAAATATCCAGCTGTCAGATGATGCCTAGAGGTAAAAAACAATTAGAATTGCCTGTGTAAAGCTTCTTGATAGCTGATCAGAAATGACTGAAATGGCATTCTTAGTCCCCCTGTGGTGTTCTACCAAAAACTCTGAATAAAACAGCTGACTTTGTAATTAAATTATCATTTGTTTCAACGCAAATGCCAGCAAAGAGACGAGAGGATTGTAACACAGTAGAAAAAAACCCCACAAAATAGCTAGAGACCTTTTGCTGAATGTGGGAAATATTTTTTATCTATAGCTATTCCATAAAAACATTTTTTTCTTTTTTTTTTCCTTGTAGAAATATGAAATGCAGTCAGACCTGTGGCTTCCTAAACAGGTACAGTATAAATGTTATTTCCGCGTGCATAATGTGTATTGTCATTTTTATTTAACTGTGTGTTATTTTATAAGCTAATACAATCCTGAGACACCTGTGAGGGCAATATTCCCTTCAGTTTCTGGTCTGTCTGGACTCAGTTCAGTAAGCATTTAGATGAACAGCTGATTAACTACCGAAGTCTGGGATGGTTGATGACAGACCAGATGAATCCCATTCCAGGCATGTCCTATTTACTGTGATTTGTTTCTGATTTAAAAATGATCTCAAGAAATTAAAGCTGAAGGAGTTCAAAGATGAGAGGTCATATGGGCTATAATTGGAATGAGAAGTAAAATATTTCTAAGTTCATACCCAGAACAATATGTTTAACTAATATGTCAGCCAATTATTCCACTTCCATAGCTTCAGAAGAGCTGTCCAATAACTGGATCAAACACATTCTATTTAAACTACATTTCAGGCTTCATATTGCAATGTGCAAATGAGAAATCATTTTAAGAAAAAAAAAACCCTATGCTTTTATAGCAAGCCATTTTCATTTAATATTTCTGTGCAAAGTTAGACATGGAGAGATGGTATCACATCAGGCCACAATTTGTGGTAAGACCCTGATTCAGAATATCACTTCAACGTGCTTATTTTTTCCATACAACTTTATCAAAATCAGTGGGTGTCCAACATGTACTTAGTGAGTCCAAACCATTGAAACTTTTGTTCTCCTCCTCACCAGTAGGAGTTATCTCTGTCATTATTTGTATGTCTCTAAAGGACAATGCCCTGGCAAGTCCCCCTGCATTAGGAGTGAGATTACCAGGGCTTTCATGGTGAGGCTTCGTTCTGCAAGGGCTGTAACCCAGGCTTTAGGACAGGATTGCACAGGGCATGAACTGTATTCAGCTTTAGCCACCACATTTTTGTTAAACTTAGCAGAATATACTTAAAACCTAAGGATTTTTTTTCTTTAATTGACTTATAAGCACAGCAACTACCAAAACCAAGGAGAGAAAAAACTTTAGGCTGATCTTTTGTTGAGAAGTGTAATGAAAAGCGTGCCAGACTAACACATTGTCACATTGATAGAATGAAGAACCTGTTTTCTCCAAGGATGGCAGTAAGTTCTTCATGACTGTGCCGGTGAAGCAGGGTGGCCGGGGCGAGTTTCACCACATTGCCATGTTCATTGTGCAGGTAAGGCTCTGCTTCAGGCTGCTCTTAATATTCTACTGCTTATCTGGGACTTTTACTGAGGAGACGTGGCCCAGGCAAAAGCCTGCACTTCAGTTTAATCAGAACACTTGTGTTGTGGTCATTTGTCCTGTCCAGATTGTCCCTCAGTGCAGTGGGATATACTTATAACCCCTTCCAGAATAAACACTAATATTACCCTCTCTGTAGATGCTATACATGCATATTTTAAAATAATAAATAATTTTAAATGTCTATCCAGAATCTGCTCTTACACAAAACAGTAAAGGGAGGCAATACCCAAACTTGAAATTTGTGTGAAAAGTAGGACACTTTTATTAGCCTTTGCAACATTTTTCAGCAGCTTCCATTTCCCAGGGTCATTACTTTTTCCAAAGAAGAATCTGAAAGAAGATAAATTTGCAGTGTGACTTTGAAGGTCACCAGTATGAAGTTGTGATGAACTAATAAAGGAAATTATGCCCTGGAACGGAATACTCCAAGGCATCTATTTAAATCATCAGAGCATTAATCCAGGTGCTTTAGCAGAGCCATATGACGTAGGAGGGATTACCAAGGTACCCAAAACATCAGAATAACAGACTTGGTGCCAGGCAGCTCTGTTATCTGCCTTTATGACAGTGTTCTGGTATGAACATCGTTAAGTCTAAAATATGTTTACAGTGTACTGCACACAGAACAAGAACAAAAGAATTTTAATGAAAATTTAACCTGAAGAAACAAGAACAAAGATACTCATTCACTACAGTAAATATATCAAGAAAGAGTCAGTGAAGATAAAAGGGATCAGAGACATGCCAAATTCTATTTCCCAAAGAAAACAGTAACTCAGCTGACAGTCTGGTAAAGGTGTATTAATATAATAACCACATAAAAATTCACACCAGAGCAAAACCATTTAGTCAGTCAAGTCTTATTTTGGTATCTTTCACAGTATGAATAAGTATCTTTTAAAATACATGAAATAATAATGACCTAGACCTGAAAGTTCACTTGCAACATTCCCAAGGTTGATACAATCAAATTTGCCTTAACCTTGTAGGCTCTGAAATTTCTTGCTACTAAAAAGACCAGGAAACTTGATCCTAATTCAGAAAAATATTTAAGCAAGGATTAAACCCCCTCCTATTCAGTAAGGTAATTAAATATATGCCTACTTTTAAACACATCTTTTAATTCCAGCAGAATAATGTTTGAAGTCAAGCTTATGTTTCAGAATTTAGTAGTCTGTCCCTTTTAGGCAGAATTAGAGCTCTGGGTACTGCACAGCTCCAAAACTAAAAAACACTTCTATTTTGCCTGCCATCAACATGAATAAACAAATCTGAATGGTATCAACAATGAAGAATTTGGCTTTAAGCATGTGGCTGCTCCTGAGAAAAAGGAAATGTGATATCCCATGTATCAGCCATTATTCATCAGTAAGCAACATTCTGCGTGGTAATGGGGCTGATACAGAGCAGTAACGGGCAGGAAATATGTTTATATGATGTGTTTTACACACTGCATTAATCTGATTGTCCATTATTTCTAAAGCAAACAGAGAGGCATAAAAAGTATATTAACCGTTGCACATAAAGCCTTTGGTCCCATTAGATGTTTGTCACACCTTGTGAGAGCCACAGCAGCACAGCCCTGCAGAATTTAAAGCAGTCAGCAGATCACCAGCACCCAGATGGTCACAGCTTTTCCATGATGGAAAAGAGTAACCCTGAAATTTGGCACTGGGATTCTCATTCCTTCTCTGTGCCACTCAGTAGAGACATCAGCCCACTGACAGAAATCAGCCTTTGTGTGCGGGAGAGTTAAAACACAGAACCAGCGTGGACTTGCAGGGATAAAGAAGCAAATTTTAATGGCTCACTCTAATCTAATCACTGATGCTGATTTCTCAGTTTTACATCAAATGCTGGTCTTTCTCAGGCTGCATTTCTTTGCACTTCAGAAAAGCATGTGTCAATGACACAAAGCACGTTAGCAGAGGCATCTAATTAAATCTTCATGCAAGCAGAAGTTACTGTCTAAAAGGTTACTGTCTATCATAGATTATTTACTGTCTGAATGTGGAGGGCTGGATGTGTGGTTTATTGTTTTCAAATGCTTTTAGTAAGTTATGAAATATTTAAAAGAAACTAATCTCAAAATGAGATTGAATCATGTCTTATGTATCTAGACATTTCTTTCGTGAAGTTCTGCAACTCTAGAAAGTCTCTTTTTTTTTTCCAACCACAAAATAAGAATTATAAAGTAACTTTAATGGATCAAGGCAATAACTTCCTGCAAGCTTCATAAATTATGTATTATGGCTGTAACCTTGAAAAATAACCATGTTTATTAACGCTTGGCTGGGCTTTTTATTGCTGTTTCTTGTTAGATTCTGTGATCTTAATATTTAAATATCTCTTTCAATAGTTGTAGCTTCTCTCTCTCTAGAGAAGAAATAGTCACTTACAATAAATCACTAAAATGTATTTTAATCATTGCTGGAGACAGCACTGAATATCAGACTCTTCCTGAACAGCGAGCCCTCGTCAGAAACATATGCACAGCACCTGGCACAATATCCTGGTTTCATCTGGTAGTTGCAAGGCCTGTCATAGAGTTGTTACATCATTCTCTCCTTGTGGATATGTTAGGGAACAGTTCAGTTCTAAGGGACTTGGTTCTGCCTCGCCAGCTCCCAACATATCTTATCCGTATTCTTGATTTCCTGCTCTTCAGTTATTGCTGCTCTTGATGCGGAGCTCAGGGTACAGTTCAGAAATACATGGATTAAAAAAAAAAAAAGCCAACCTTTTTGCCTTTATGACTTTTTGTAGGCCTTGTAACCACTGAGTATCACCTCTGAAATACCACCCCTTTTCTTTACAAAGTTTTTGAATTTGCAAACTAGGAGTTTGTATATGCAGACCAAGCATAATCACCCTAATACAGAAAAATCCACATAGAGTATGTTCAAGGTGTGAGGGTTGAAGTTTTAATCTTCAGTAGCCTGAGAAACAATTTTACTTTCTGCAGTAGGAAACACCCTCAGATGAGCTTCTCACTTCAGGTTTTGTTGTTTTTAACCCATGTCTGATGAGGAGTCTGCTGCAACTTCCAGCCAAAGAATTGGTTTTACCTGAATTGCATCCTCACTTCTATTGTTTGTTGACATGTGGGCAACTGAAAGAAAAATTGTGCTGAAAACTGAGATTATTTTAATGACTTTGAAAGGCTCATAGATGGGAGAGAAAGCATAAGTGATGTTCAGGCCTGTCAAAATGTAAGGTTTGTGGTTTAAAAATGTTATATTGCATATTAAAGTTTAAAAAGCTGTAATCAGTAATGACATGTGCAGGCAATCCTGCTAGGCAAAGAAGAATGTAGCAAGGTGAAAGTTAATGTTTTCCATCTCTCTCCAGGCTAAAAGTGAACAAATCAGTATGAGACACCTGACATCGGGGAACTGGGAAGTTATCAAAATCCTGGCATATGATGAAAATACTCAAAAGATGTAAGCACTATTCTCTTTGTTTATAAAAATATTCAGGTTCTTAAAGTTGAATCCATTTAACTCAAAATTAAACAATATTTATTTCATTTTTGAGCATCACCATAACTTCGACACAGCTGAGTACATAAGGTGCAGTTGTAAGACGATTCGTCTGCCATTATTTTCCTGAGTGCTTTTTTATGCAGAGGGAAAGAAGCACACCATGACATCCCTTGACTCATTGTATTTTTCTGAATAAAAGGAATCAACACACAGTGCAGCAGTAATAACATTTTGGTAACTTCTTCCCTGGAATCCAGATAAGAAGTCATAGTAAATTTTTAGTACTTGGTAAAACATCACACCTTTACTGCAGGAGGTCTCAGAGTTTTGGGGATCTGATCCAACTTCATAATTCAAATTATTTGTAGAGGTTATCAGAATTCCTGATTCTCACCCAGCTCACTCACAGAGAAATCTTTCCACAGCCCATCCCAGTGACAGAGTGGAAGGAAATGCGACACATATTTGGTGCTTTTGGGGAGGAGTTTAGAACAAACATAAAATGTCTGAAGGCTTCACCTGACTTCAGTAGATCTTGCTTAATTTTCACTTTTATCTTTCCATGGAAAAAATAGACAAGTATATCTAATTCTCATTTGCTTTAAAATAAATAATATTTCAACAAGAACTTTTTTGAGGCTGCAGTAAGTTCCATCTTTTCCACTGGTACTGGAGAAAACCCTTTTTTGACGAGTCCTACTATCAGTTTTGAAAATATATCCATAGAGAATTTCCTGGTACTTCTGCAAGGCCCTGAGGAAAAAATGAGGTCTGGTTGCACTCAGGCTGCAGAGAGGTGACAGATTGCACATGGGCTGGCTCAGCCCCTTGAGGGGACTGCCTTGCCCTCCTTCTGCCTATCAAGCAGAAACTTTGTGGGGATCTCCTCAGGGAAACACCAAGGGCTTGTCTTGGTATTCCTGCAAAGTCTCTTTCCACCATGAAAATAGGTTGGTTTACAGCTCAAAAAGGCTTTCAGATCTCGTAAGACTTATTGTAATATATGACATAATTTCATTGTGACCTTTATCTACTATGTGGATTTATATTGCAAACTCCTGGAGTGAAGCAGAAACTTTCTCTTCTTTATTTTTAATATGCAGAGAGCTGTTCTGGTTGCTACTGGAGCTCCTGGTCATGACAGGAATTAAAACCTTGAAATCCTGTTTTCATCACTGTTTTAATAGGAAACTGTATAGCTTCTGAAATAACTGTTAAAATAATAATCTGTTTATTGGATCTAAGTTTAATCTTGGAACTTAGGTTTATATATAAGTATTTGATCTTCATGGATATTTGTGAATTTTTAGTTTTAAAAAATGTTTCTTACGGTGTCTCTCACTTCTCTAAACACTACCCAAATCAGTTTGCCAGACTGAGTTTAATTTTTTTCCTCTTTTGGGCACAGTTATTTCTTAAGCACTGAAGAGTCCCCAAGAGGAAGACAGCTGCACAGGTATGAAGTACATGGGGGTGTGTTAGCAGCTTTTCCATCCCAAGCCATAAGTGCTATGGTGCTTGAGTAATCATTTGTATTGTATAAAAAACAGTATGCTTGAGCTGTAACAAGGAAAGAATCACAGCTTTTCAAAATTAAAATTGCCAGTATTTTCCGTTTTCTAAAAAATTGATAAGTTTGTAACACAAAATGTTTTTACCACTTACATCTTCACAAGTCCTTTATAAGCATCTAGAAAGTTAAACCTAAAATCAAGCATTTAACATGACTGTGTTTTAGAAGTAATCAAAGTTTCCTAAATAAAGAATATTTATAGGGTTTAATCATGTAACTTAAAGTGTGTGGGCAAAGCACCTCATTCTCAGTGCTTAAATCTGAGGTTAGTGAGGTTTTCATGGTGTCCTTCTGATGGTGTTCCCCCAGCACTGAGAGTTACTGCAGTGCCACTGGTGCTTTGGGCAGCTTTTGGATCCTATCCACGTTGCCCAGTTTACAGAACAGCAGCCCAGTGAGTCATCTGGAAAGTGTTTGCATCAGGCACAAAAGGAGACAGTGGTATTTTGGCAAGTTTGGGGGCTAAAACAAATTCTGTCATTCTGATGTGCTAATTCTTGGTTTATTGTATTTTATTCCAATGTGAAATGTTTCTGATCATTTTTTTCTCCCAGTGTATCAACAGTGGGGTCGTTGACTCGTCAGTGTCTCTCGTGTAACTTCTTGAAAGAGCAGTGCACATACTTCAGTGCAAAGTTCAGCCCCATGAACAGGCATTTTCTCCTGCACTGTAAAGGTAAGTCAAATGCACAGGGTGTAATGCTGTTTGCTTCTGAATTAATGTATTCCCTTGAAAAGGGTGTTAGGCTGGAGTCTAACATTTAGCTCAGCAGTGGATTGCTCAAAGTTCTCTACAGAGCCTATTCCAAGACTGCAAGTCATGTTCTGTGAAACATCTAAATAATGAGTGATATCAGAAAGCCACTCCAATCCTGACCCTCCTGTACAAGTAAAGGACATCAACTTAAATTCACCCTAAATTAAAATCCTTCTCAAAAAAATTTGGAATTTTGGTGATGATCCTGTGGGATTTTTTGTAACAGCTTCATTATTTTATGTATTGAGATTGATCTTGTGCAACTATACCTAGTTAAAAAATGAGGGCTTGTGTTCTGTAGCAGTGTTTGTATTTGTGGATGTGCAGTCTATCTATACACCCCCAAATGTACGTGTATGGATGTATCTACCAAAAACCAGCTGTGGTTTAATCCCCAGAGACAGATCCTCTATATCAGTGCACTTGTAATAAATAACTCACAGTTTTACTGTGAGCTAGTTAGCTGCTAATGTTAGCTGCATTCCAGTAGCGCTAAATGGCACCAGTTGGCTTCAGAATTCCTGTATAAACAAAAAATTAAAACCATCCCACACAGAGAAATTTATAACCTACACACAGGAAACAAACACTGATATATAAGTGATAAAAAAAGTTCAGAAAAGCATGAGAGAATCAATAACAAAGTACATAGGTAGAACTGTTGTCCTTGAAACTTTCAAAATTTTACAGACACCATCCCCCCAGTATTCTTGCATAGCTAAGATCAGAGTGCAAAGAGCAGAGCACAATTCATCTGAAATACATATGAATAGCTCATTTTATATGCATGCGTTTTTTCTATTTCTTTTGCAACTCTACTTTTTTTTCTTTTTTCCCCACGAAAATAAAATACCTGCCGACTTGAGCACTGAATGTATCCAAACAAAGAAACTATGAATATATATTGGCTAAAATAAGGGGTTTGTTTTCAGTTTTGTTGGTTTGGGTTGGTTTGTTTTTTTTTGTGGAAATGCACCTACAGTACATAGCTGAATAGAAGAAGAATATACAAACTGTGTGGTTTATACGTGGTTAAATCTGCAGCAGGAGTGGTGGAGCTAATCTTGAGGTTCTTCTCTGAGTAATGAGCTCCTCATGTAAGCAGAGTTTTCCCTTGTGCTTGATGTAATCCCTATGGGGAAAGTCTCAGATTCCTGCAGGAGGGAGGGTTGATAAATTGGGAAGAGTTTTTTGCCCTGAATCAGCAATGTGCTAGGGTCCAAAAGCATCTTGTTATTATTTTGGCAATATCCAGCCTTTAATTTTTTACATATTCCTTTGGTATAAAAATGTGGATGCCAGCAGGGGGTTGTGCATGTGATTACTCTCAAGCTCATGACTTTCAGTGACTTTGGCAGTTCTCTGTTTGAGCTGGGAAGGCTGTATATCATCCTCCCAGGATTAAACCTACACTCCACTGAGTTGCAGTAGACTACCCTGAGCTGTAGATGTTGGGCAGGGATGATAAACCAGTGTCATTAATTTTTCCTCCCTCTGACATGAATTTATAGTAGCTGGCTGGGAGTTATTCAGGGGTCTTCTCCTGTGTTTCACCAGAGCTTGGCAGGTACAGCAGCAGCGTGGCCCCGCTGTAGTGCCAGGCCCCCTGGGTTGGGCATTTTGCAGTATCAAAGCTGATGGCAAGGTCACCATAGAACTGGCATCAAAACCCTTCTGCTTGTAAGAGTGTGGGGCAAACTGCTTTGAGGAGACAAATGGCACATCCACTGTGTGCATACACAGTCGTTTTCCCACAGCAAAAAGCCTTTACCGAATTGTTACAAAGGCAATTCGCCCACAAAAACCCTTGGGGGACTCTGGAATGGTTCAGTCTCTGTAAGTTTCAATTCTTCAACCTCCTGTTTACCCACGAGCACCTTTATTAGGATAGTTTTTTCCTTCTTAGTTTCCCTCAGCCAGGAGACCTCTCTCATTTTACCAGCTGTATCCATCTCCAGAGACTCTCCTGACTGAAGAGTTATTTCTTGCCTGGTAGATGGAATACTGGCTCCTCAGCCTCTCAGTTTTGGCAAGCACTCCTTTGCACTTATTTTCCACACTGCTTGTGGATTTTCCCTTTAGCACTTCACAAACAATAGCAAGATACTATTCTCTCCACTCAAATAAGATTGTTCACAGAGGCAGTAATTGTTTCTCCCCTTTTTTTACAGCAGGAAAAAAGCTGTGGGGTTGGGGTTAGTGATAGGAGGTCAATGGGAAATCCAAGTGCTGTGCTTAGTTCTGATGCTCTTTAACAATGCCTGTAACACAGATCTGTCTTTTTTTTTTTTCCTCTGATCAGCATTTTAATCTACTGCAACCTCCCCTTTTTCAAAAACTGTCATCATCCTTCCACCTTTTAGTATGAGAAATAGAGCTGGTGCTTTCCCCCTCAGAGATGGTCTTTCTTAAATAAGAATTAAAAGCAAAATGACAAATTCAGAAGAAGTAAAAAGAGCTGGAAATAAAACCAAACCAAAGCAAAAGAGACATCTAAAGAAATTACTTAGAGAGCTAAGGCAGAAAGCTGTGGTTTGTCAACAATCTACCTGTAAGAATTTTGTCAGTCATCCCCCTTGAGGGAGAGAATGAAATTGATAAAAATCTTCAGTGAAGGCTGTGAATGTCATCATGCTGTTTATTTCAGGTATTTACATTTCCCTAGGCTCATGCCATAATTAATTGAGAGAGACAGTCTCTCAAAACACATAAATGAGGCTCTGTCTCTGAAATCTCAAAGGGAATTGTTTTTTCTCAAAAAGAGAGTTGTAACTCCTAATTTCAAAGGGTCCATGCCTTCATCTGCTGTGGGGTCCTCGGGGACATCAGCTTTTCTGCATTGTTCTTCTTCTCCCAATAGTCACTGAATGCCTCTAATTTAAACTCTGAGGTAAAACTGAGCTTCTCACACGTAAATTCCATGTTGGGGGTGGGGACACAGAATTTTCTTCTGCAAGTTACACTGGTGGGGATCTGCAGAGCAGGGACAGCACTTGGTCATCCCACTTTCAGCCACTTGGTCATCCCACTTTCCCATACCACCTTGTGCATTTGCACAGTAGCTGTTGACATGAAGAATTACTGCTTTTAGTTTCTTAGTACAGTAAGAATAAAGTATGTGAAATAGGATTAGACTACATCACACCTAGATTCAACTGTGATGCTGTTGGTTTTGCAGAGTTGGCATACCAAGGGAGCTTCTTAAACAGATAATTAAGTGAAATATAATTTTTCAACACCTCTATAGCTTTTCCATCGAAAATATAAATGAATAATAGCATTAATTCACTGCCCAGTCAAGCTGAAGCCTCTGAGTGTCAAATTGCTGTATTTTAAACAACGCCATTAGGTGCCTCAATAATTTTTTTATTCTTCACTTATAACTGAAACATGGACTTCATAAAAAAAAAAAAGCTTCTTCTAGATTCAGGGTCTGGGCTGCTGAACAGGCAGAAGGCAGTGTCTGTTTCACACTTTGTTGATCCTGTAGCCTGTGTCCTTCCCAAGAGGCACCAGCAGAGTTCCTGCTGTGTTTGAAGGGAATTGTGTGTATGGAGCTTCCAGGATCCCGTCTTGTGTGGTAACGGGTGCTCTCATTCTTTGTCACTGAACTACGGCGTACAAACTACCCCACCCTTCCCCTGTTTCTCTTCTCTCCTCAACACAGGACCAGGTGTTCCAGTTGTAAGTGTGCACAGGACAAGTAATACAGCAAGTGAGTATATCTTCTGAAATAAGTACATTTTCTTATCATCCTTAATTTCTTTGGGGAGTGTGGGAGAGGGGAAAGTAAGTACATGAAAACGTCATGCAAGTACATGAAAAATAATTCATATGAAGTGCTATTAATTACCTTTTAGCAACATTCATATCAGCAAATGATGAGGATAGAAAGGCTAAAACTTTCCCAGTTTTTCAGATCTGTTTTGTACTAAATGTATGTGACTCATCCTCTGTTTACACTTGAATAAATTGGATGGCAGGTTGGTCTTCATCCTTTTCACTTTCTTTGTAGATTATGCTGCCATTGCAGTACACCTCCTGTGTTTTTAGAGATGTTTTTAAAGTTACAATCCAATTATGTCATAGTCAGTTACAGTCCTTGGATGATTGATCACAAAAGCTGACCTACATATGGTGATTTGGTCCTTCTCTTATATTTCTCAAATCCGAACCACTCCACTGACATTTGCAATGAAGACAAATCCAATAATAAAGGCTTTTTAGGAGGGCATTCTATACCTCTATTTGTCAAGTTTTACTGGTTTGGTTTTTTTTGTTTTTTTTTTTTTTTTTTTTTTTTTTTTTTTTTTGTATATTGAGGCCAAATCTGTTACTGTTTCCTGGCTGCTGAGGTGCTCTGTAATGGAAGACTGTCCTTCAGCAGTTGAATTTTCCTGGTGGTGCAGCAGAGGTAACAACTCTGCCACCTCCAGCTCCACTGGGACTTCACTACCATGGAGCTGTGGATTACAGGAATTGGGGACAACTTTTCATTTAAAGGCACTAAACCATTCTTACATATCCTCATTTCATGAATTGGATTACCCCAGGATTTTTCCCAGAATCCAGAAGTTCTGAACAGTACCTGGCTGCATCCCCTTTGTCCTGGGCCAGTCAGGATTCAGCCATAGCAGTGGAGCTAATCTTGCATGTTGAAGTAGCACCCTGATCAATAATGCCATGCTATGAAGTGTTAATTAGTATCTGAACTTTGGTTTCCTTTTTTTTTTCTTTTTTCGTTTTTTTTTTAGTGCCACTCTTTGTGTTTGCAAAGCCCAGTGCCATGGCACACCAGGGGCAGGGAGCTTTATCCAGCTCAGGAAAGGGTAGCTACTGCTCCAAGTAAATGCATTTTAGACTTCTGTGGAGCTCCTCAGTTCTGTGAAGGCAGACTTTTGCTCTATTACCTGCATCTAAACTACTGTTGAGTGTGAATTACTGAAATAGAGATTTATGTGCAGCACCTTAGAGTAAAATAAAGCAGGTCAGGACAGAGGGATGTTGTTTGTTGTAACAACAAAAAGCCAAATAATAAGAGAGATAATTTACCATTAGTGTTTCAGTGCAAGATTAGATTATCCTCTTCAATTCATAAAGGAGTGATTAAGGATTATTTCAATTATTCCAACCTCAGACTATAATTATACCATTTTGGTTGACTGCCCAGAACAAGCCTTCTCCTGAGATTATCTGTTTTGGCCCTAAGTGAAGAGTTCATTATTTAATGTAAACCTTTTTTTATTTTAGAAGAAAGATCAGTAATTTGAGTTAAAAAAAAAAACAAAAAAACAAAAAAAACCCCAACAAATTAGCCATTCTTTCCTGTGCAAAAGGGTTGTTTCAAATTAGTTTGCAGCTTTACACCAAGCTGATGGTCTTGCTCTTGGGTGAAGTGCAGAAGGACATGCAGTGACCACATTTAGCTGTGCTGGCTAAATATTGCCTTGGAGTAGGTAATGTTGGGGAAAAGGATGCCTGCATGAGGCTTAGGATGTTGCCCAGCAGAGCAGCCCTGTGCTGCAACAGCTGCTGTTAGGATTTGTCAGAGATGCTGATATTCATGTTGGTCATCAGAGTCTTCACTGGCAGTGCTTAGTGAAAACACAGCCTGCCAAAGCCAAAAAAATGAACTGGATGTGTATCTTTATGAATTGAAAAGTAGTTGCATTATTTAAAAATTATTTACAGAAGGAGTTCATTTACAAGATGAAGTGCAAGATTTATTTGCAAGATCATTGCACATTTGTCTCTTTAACTTTTTTGGATCTTGATGTACCACTGGTGTGATGATTCTCCATGCCTTTCAACATGGTTTTTCTTCCTGTTTTCTATTTCTAGAGTTTTATATTTTGGAAAATAACCCTGTGTTGAAAGAAGTTGTTTTTAAGAAAAAGAATTACAAGACTGAAATCAAAATGCTTCACATTGAGGATTACGGTAAATCTGGCAAAATGTTATTTTAGCAAGCCAAAAGCTTTCTTACAATGTTACTGTTTTTCATCTGTGTAACTACCAGCCTTTAATGTTTTGCTCTTTTCTTAAAAGAATTCCCTTTACAGTTGTCACTGCCAAAAGATTTCACGGATCGAAACCAGTATGCCCTCCTATTAATAATGTAAGTATCTGTGTAGAATCACTCAAAATAATAAAAAAGTGCTTCATAGAAAATATCTAAATCTGAGATTAGATGTTTTTTAAATTTTTTCACCTTTTTTGGGAAAAATAACTCATTGATTTAAATTGAGAAATCAAAAAGCTTTTTCTTGGGAAGATTCTGTGGCAGGTGCTCTCTGGCAGAGATGCCTGGGGTTTTTTTGAGCTAGTCAAACCTAACTGTGCTTTGCTGTACTTTCATGTACGGGAGGCACTGGCGTTTCTGATGGTGTAGCTTCAAGTCATCCTGCGGTGTTTCCTGGACCCTTACTGATCCTACTCACAGAGCATCTCACTCAGACCATGTGCTCCTTTTTCATCCCTGAGAGAAATGAGTAGAGCTTCCAGGAGGGGCTCAGATGAGATGCATAAAGCAAAACTGCTTTTAGGAACACCAGAACGAAATTGAAATTATTTTTGATCATCAGTGGTCTGAAGGCATGATAAGCATGATCCAAAGCCTGTTGATTTTTAGGAAACCTTTGTGGGAGGAGAATGCTATTCCCTGGAGACCTTGCTGTTCTTTGAAAAAGAAATAGGGGGTGTGATTCTTGCAGTGAGAGTCAGCCTTTAAGTTGTGTGTCTACACGCGTAGCAGAGGACAAAAGCAGAGTCGTGAGCATGCCTGCAACTTACCTGGGAGAAGTGGTGATGGCCAGCTCAGGGCATCGCTCCTTCCTCCACCTGAACTCAGCACGGGTGGAGAGAGCTTTCCCGGACCTACAGAGCTTCTTCTAGTCCCAGCTGGATAGAATTGATGTGAATTTCAGTAACAGAAGTGTAGGAGTGCACTGCTAAATTCATGAAAATGCCACGTTACTGAGCTGTGTCGCCTGGAGCAGATCTCCCCTCAGTGACAGCACAGATCCTTATTGTGGGATGTGAGATGTTTACAGACTTGAGCTGCTGAATGATCCCAAACTCCCGTGCTCAGATCAGATAACAGGACAGAAAGGCATAAACCTGCTTGTTTTTAAGCCCCGTTTTTGTTTTAAAACTTAGAATTTTCAGTTGTAATTATCTGCAGTTGTGGAAGCTCTCTGCTTTAACTGGCTCACGAACATATTTTTCTTTTCTTGGGAAGAAACAGGACACATGGATTTTATTTCATCTTTGCAGCATTTCCTGGCATGATCTTGGAGGCATGATTATATTTTAAGCAGCTCTTACACGAATGCCAAAGGCAAACTGACTCTGTGAATTGACCCCAGAAGCACTGCAGGGACTTGCAAACACTTGTGCTTATTCCTTTTTCTGAGAGCAAGGAAGCACAAAGGTGTTAGCAGTGCAGCGCTTCCCTTTTCAAGTAGCCTAGTAAATACATAATCTGCCATATGCAGCTGTGGTGAAATAGGGGGTTATGAACTCGTGTAGAACCTAGAGAAGACGGAAGGGAAAGATCAGAAACCTGAGAAGTCCAAGGCCAGAAATCACAGGAAAAGGAAAAAAAAAAAAAAGAAAAAAGCTAAAGAAAATACTATTTTGGAATGTTTTGAGATACCAAGAGTTTAAAGACCTGAGAGCAGTCTTGAGGCAAGGTCTGAATTTAAATTTACCAAAGTGTCAGTACCCAGTGAGCAAATAATGTGGCCAAGTCATAATGTATGGATGTATTTTATAATCATTTTATTTTTTTATGGTAGATGTGTGGGATAAAAAAAATTCATCATCTTACGAATACAGATTGTTGTATCTACATTTATCTACGAGGACTTTGGTTCCTTTAGGTCTGATCCTTACCTCTGCAATACTCAATTCTCAATGTTAGCTTCAGCAGGGGTTATTTTTAGAAAACCCTGTACACCAATGAAGGTATGAAGCTGAAGATTTCAAATCTGTCCTGGCTCATGTAGCATGTTTTGTGTCCTCCTCTTCCCTAGAAGAAAAAGGAGTTTTATTAAGCTGTATTTCTTCAGCAGCTTTTTACAGACTTAAAACTAAGGTTGCCAGCAATCCTTTTTTCTATTAAAGATGTCCCCAAATGAAATATAAAACTGCAAACTGTCACTGAAGTTATAGGAGGTTCCCTTGTGGGATGATTATTTGAGCCTAATAAATTCTGCCTAGCTCTTGAGAAAGAACGATAGGATATCTGTGGGCGTATAGGGGGTAATTCCTTGACCCACACAGCTCCAAATTGACATCCTAAGGTTTATTTCATGATCAGAAGTACTACTTTCAAAAAAAAAAAGAAAAGTATTCAGGTCCAAGGAGAACATGTAGCTTTTAGAGGGAACACTGATTAGTTGTGTAGATGATATCATTTCCCAGATACTTGGCTTTTCTGAGTCCCAGAGTGGTACTGTTGGGACTGATGGAGAAACACCCTGTTCCTACTGCCAGCAGTGTTAGATGAGAACTGCTGGCTGATAACAAGTGCTGTCTTTCTTACTGTCTCGCTGCCCCTGCTTGCTTTCTTACATTCTCAGCCATTACACCGTTATCATTATGTTCCAGCTATTGAGAGAAAAACCTTTGAAAATGAATGCTTACCTGTGTCCTTGGTAAGAATGTTGGTTTAATTGTATGTGCATTTCTTTTGGAAAGGGGATTCTACGAAACATGTTGATCCAGGCAACATGCACTTAGAAATATGAAACCAGAAGATATTAGAACAGAAAAGTGGAGTATTAGCAGAGAAGGGGGGGTTGCTATCCATCGAAGGAAGGAAGGAAGGAAGGAAGGAAGGAAGGATGGAAGGAAGGAAGGAAGGAAGGAAGGAAGGAAATGAATGATTTTATAAAGGGGATGAAGTTTGGTGTGATCTGTTGTTTGGAGGTTTTTTTTAATCTCTGAAAGCTGGTAGCAATTTCAAAGGTGCAGGACTATGATAAGGCTTCTGTATTCATGCAAGGATGTCTGCAGGTAAATTTGAACTTCCAGCACACCCAGATGCCTGAGTGTTAAGGCTGAATCCTGGAAGGAAGCTTGTACCAGTGGAATCTGGTCCTGGTGTGAAACCTGGGTGTGAACTGAGTACTGTTCCATGTAGACACAAGCACAGCTCAAGGACCAGGATGTGATTATGCTGTAACCTTCAGCATAAAGATTGTGTGAATGTTCATCATTAGCAGCTGCAAAGCAAGATGCAATACTCAAATAGTAGGTCATTGTATGGCTGTGTTAAAATTTATGTCCGTCTGGATTGCTGGATGTTTAACAGATCTCACGTAGAAGCCAGTTATGTTGGCTGGCACTATTTTTCTTTCCAGAATTGTGATGAGTAGCCCTTAAAGTGTTAAATAGATTAAAACACTTTTCTTTCTTGCATTTGTTCTCCTAAACCACTGATAACATTTCACACTCAGTTTCCTTCTCATGTTCTCATACCTACACAGTGTAGCTGTATATTAGAGAGCTGCATGGTAATTGCCTGAAAAAATGATTACCATCTCTTTTCTATATAATTAAGAACAAAGTTTAAATTTCAGACCCTTGATTTCCTCATTATGGTTCACCTTACTCATTAAAAAAGTTGGAAGATACACTTTGTGGTAACACATAGGAAATTATTAACTGAAGACTCTGACATTTAATCTGGGTAGCAAAATCAGAGTTGATAATAATTCCATATTTTGCTTTGATCGTAATTAACCTCATTCCTCCAAATGTGTAGATAATGTATCTTAAATATCAGCATCTGTTATTTAATGCCATTTAAAGTTGTCCAATATTTAAGTGAATATTGTAAAACTGAATCAGTGGAAATATTGTCCTGGTATTTGAGGGGGAAAAAACCCGAGTTTTCTTCAAAGCAGCAGTGAATTGTATCCAAGAGTTTTCTGTTTGTTTGTTTACTTGTTTATTGTTTTCTTATATTCTGGTCATAAGCAGGAGTTGGTTTACCTGGTTTTGAACTGATGAAAATTTTAGGCCTTGCACAGGCAGTCAAACCTGTTTATGCCTCCAGTGAATGCACTCGAGGGACTGATAGCAAGATAAGGCAGTAGGGTTGGAAAGTGAAACTTTTTTGCAGCTTTGAAAACAAGCCATTAAAAGGCCAGAAGAAATATAGAGAGACATAATGCAAGTTCTGGGAAATATTCAAGATCTGAGGCACAGTAACACTGCCAATTAACAGCTTTCTTGTGTACTTTTCACTTGCAAAGGACGTTACTCATTTGAACTGGCAGGAGAAGGAACAGTGTAAAAATAGCCAGTAGATTCCACTACTTGGTTGCAATATGCTTGCATGGGGCACATCCATGAAGTCCCTTTTGTTTGGCCAGGTTTTCCTCTGTAAAACTGCTGAAAAGTTTACTTTTTAGGGGATCTCTAAGTCCTCTGAATGATTCATTAATTGCTTTGCCAGCCATCTACCTCCTGCCTGTGTTCATCCTGCCTCTGCAGAGCAAACCAGTGTTTTACTGACCCTTTGCATTTCTGTTATATAAAAGTATTTGATGGAGAGTCTCTTCTTTACTTCTCTTTTAGATTTTCTTCCCCATTCTTTGAACTTCATAATGTTTCTCAAGGTCTAGAGGATGATTCATTTAGCTTAGTCGAAAAGGTGAATAGACTGGAGGCTCATTCCAACTGTTTCATTGGCAGTAGCAGTCCTGGTGCAATGGACAGTGATGGATCTGCTCTCTCCCTTCAGTCTTGTCCACACAAAAGTCTTGGGGAATCACTGAGATCCATCCTCTTTCAGCTTCCCCTACTCCCACTTCCCCCACAGCAATATATATCTTACTCTGTGAATAAAGTGCTCATTTAATCTGAAAAAACACAAAAGGAGATTCAAAACCTCACCTCCATTTCTTAGGGCACAGGACAGGGTTACATCTCTTGTTCACAAAATTGTATTTTTAAAGTCTTCAGCCTCAAGGGTTTCAGAAAGATATTTTAAGAATAACAGTTTTATTTTACTATGCTTTGTGCTTCAGTCCTGCCTATCTCATGTTTTCTACTCTCATAAAGGAATCTCTTCTGGTCATGTGTTTTAATTTGTGTGGCCATATTGCAGGGAGGAGTTGTAAACACACAATCTGTCTTTAGTTGCAGTCTGATATATCTGAACAGGGCATATGAACAGAGAGAAAAACATTTTTTTGTTCTCAATGTTGGAGACTATTCAGGCTCTCTGATTTTTGACCAGTAATGGTGGGTGTGCTTGGAAGCTGATGCTCATGAAATCTGAAAAGGCTATGGCCTCCAAAAAGGAGCTTGAGAAACCATCACTGTCAGTTCTCACCCACTGAGGAACTTGCTGAGGTTCTCTTTGTTGTTCCCTTTTAATAGAAGAAATTCTCTTAGGGTACCTTTGATTTAAAACACTTTTTGGTTTTAAGCACTTCCTGGCTTAGAGAAAGGCTTATAAATGTATGTTTCTTCCCCTACTCTTAAGTGTCTAGAAATATAACACATATATATCTATATACACCAGATGTATGTATAACCTAGCTATAGAACATGTATGAATCAAATGTGGACACTGTGTTAGTTTTGTTCTCATATTTGATGGGAGGAAAAAGGCTGACTCATGATATTTCACTTGTGTGGTATGCGTTACCCTGTTGGAAAGGTACCTAGTCAAACATGGATATTTCTGGTGTATTATTGTGGAAAGTTGGAAGAACTTACAAATAATTATAACTCGTCTGAGGCTCCTATTACTGGAAGTAATGGCAAATACTTTGTGAAAACATCTGTGTCCGTGTGTAGTGCTTCTGAAAACCTTGCTCTGTGCAATGAGCAGAAATTGAAAGTATTGTTCTGCTCCTTATTGCAAATAATAATGATTATATACTTCCTGAATCTTATGTTTTCTGCAGAGCTCACTTGACAGTATTTCCAAACTCATTGCTTCACATTGTTAGCAATCAGTGTAATCACAACTGAGTTGGTTAAGCACACCAAAAAAATTCCCTTCTTTTCTTTTTATAAAGCCAAGTACAAACCTGATGCGCAAGGTAATGGTAAATCAAGCATAACGTGTTGTGTCTGAGTCTGTAACTAAGTAATCCTGATTTCAGTGCATGATATAGCAACTAAATAGATAGGTCTGACTGAATTTGAGAACAGATGCGTTCATCATATGCTTGCTAATTAACTGAGTGATTACCTTGAAGATGGTCTGTGATATCCACAGCCAAAACCAGATACTGAATCAGCACGTTATTGTATGTATAAGACAGTACTTATTGTAAGATATTTTATTTCTCTTTCCTCCCCAGGGTTTACATAAGTCTATTTGGCAAAATAATAATTTCTGTCTTCATCTTTCTTTCACCTTAGACAGGATTTTCCCACAGACCATCCAATTTAATTTCCATACAGCCAGCACAGACACTTTTACATTTTAATTTGCATTCCACTGGCACATGCAGCCTGCATAGAACTATTTTGCATTTTGTACAACTTCATGGTAGCCTGCTCTTTTATTCTGTGTTTATCTTGGGGGAAAATAATGACAAACTTCCCTTTTAAAACTGACGTTTTATTTTCTTTGTAAGGAAAATAGTGTATTTGGCTTCAATGGAAAATCTTACTGTTCTTCTAGAAACTGCATTCTCCCATTCTATTTCACCTTTTGTGCTGTAAACCACCTTTTTTTTTGGTCATAAAATAGACTTATCACTCCTGCCTGCATCCATTTCTTGCTATGAATCTGGATGGAGAAAATATAATTTTCTCCAGTGTATACTTTAGTCTTCTTTGTACTCTATTTCAAAAAATCCATTCAAGGATAAAATAATGCAATTATTTCTGTTTTCTAAGATGTCATCCTTCTTAATAGTATTATATATCCTACAAAATGGTAATCAGGATGCTGAATGAATTTACCTTTTTGTGTGTTCAGTGCAACTTTAAAATTCTGCGTGAGCCTTCTGAGAACTGAACTAGCCATTAGTGATTGTATTTGGGGTTTTCTCTTCACTTTGTTATAAGCAGCACTACCTGCTTTAATTTTCTGTGTCCTTCAACAAAGTATATTCAGGTATTGGCAGCAGCACAGCATAGTGGCTATAAAGTTGAAGAAATTATTTTGCTGCAGGGCTTGCAGCACTAATGGGGTGGTATTGATGGAAGTGACAGTAGCTCAGCAGGGTTGCATAACCGACTGAACTCTGCCACGCAGGTTAAATAAAATATCAGAGCTCGGCACAGTGCATCACATTGTCAATAGTCTTCGTTTGTGTCTGGTGTGTTGGTATTTGCAGTGATGAAGCTCCAGGCAGCCAGTTGGTTACAGATAAGTTTCACATTGACTGGGACTCAGTGCTTGTCAACTCTGATAATGTCATCGTAGCTCGATTTGATGGCAGAGGGAGTGGATTTCAAGGCCTCAAGATCCTACAGGAGGTCCACCGATGCTTAGGATCAGTGGAAGTGAAGGACCAAATAGCAGCCGTAGAGTACGTATGTGCAAACTCTTCTTCTCTTTCGTCCTGCCTCCACCTGGATGAATGAGCATTTGAGCTAAGACTGCCCAGAATGTTTTCTCTGCATTGTCAATGTTTGTTTTTTAATGCAGTTGCAAATTTGGAAGCAATAGTCCTTTCATTACAAACAGCAAATAAAAAATCAAAGAGGTGGCTTTGGGGCTTTTTTTGTGTTGGTGCTTCTCTTTGATAAAGCTGTCCTGTTCTGTGCAACCTAAATATGCCACCTGAGCTAAGTCATATTTGTATATATTCTGTAGGTAAATTTCTTTCTCTACACATTACTGTTTAAATGCATTTGTGGTACAATATTTTAGGTCTATACCATAGGATACTGCTCTCATTTTCACCACAGACTTCTGGAGTAATCACACAAAACAAATAGATTTCTAATGGTGTAAATGAGAGCACAATTTGGGTAAATGCCTGTTATTTCACATTTGCATTATCATTCATAGACTGGTATAAGTCCTCTAGCTGCAGAAAAGAGTAATTTCCATCTGTGAAGTAATCATGTGTAGCTTTGACAACACTCCTTACTCAGGGTGCACGTGTCAAAATGGCTCATACCAAGGACTTCTTCTGGGATTTCCCAGGGAAAGACAGATTTTAAGCCAGGTATTTTTTCCTCCTTCTTTTGAAAGGGGTTGATGCTTCAACCATTCCATGAATAGGAAGATGTGTCTGATATTTCCCCTCAGGTTATTCTGTCTTTTCTATAAAATTCACCCTAGATGATTAATGGCCTTGATGAGAGAATTAATTATTTGTATATTTATCTAGATTCCAGAAGTCCCATTCTTCTTATCTTCCTTTAGCTGGTGCCAGGCACATGGTCAAAGCCAGTCATTTAAGCTCTAGTGAGTGGAAAATCCTGGCATTTCTGAAGGATGATCCTCCCCAGACTGAGAGAAGTTTCCAACATGTATAGGAATGCTAAAGGGTATCTCTCTTCTCTCCATTAGCTGAAAAGCAGATGTAAATGGATAATTTAGACAAGATGCTTAAATTCAGATATCTAAATTAGGTGAGATGGGCCAAATGCCAACCGTTTGCCTGATAAAAAAAGGAATTAGGAAGCAAGTCACATTTCCCAGTGCAGTACTACTTGTATGGATGTAATTTCTTATTCTACCTGATCTGCATGTGTGACAGTCCCATAATGCACAAATAAAGTTCTTTACATACTATATTGAGAAAGTAAAATTCACCATTTTACTTTGCCAAAATTAAAAAAGAAAATTTTTTTCCTTTCAGATCACTTTTGAAACAGCCCTTCATTGATCCTAAGAGACTGGGTATATTTGGAAAGGTAATGTGCAAAAATAGCAGGATATATCATCATGATTCTTTAAGCGTTGTCAGTTCATAAACAAATATATTTCTCTATTTTCCTAAGACAATTTCAGTTATGTAAAGAGGGGGGAAAAAAAAACATCTATAGTTTACTGTCTGTTCCGTACACTATGTTTTTCTCAGAATGGGTATTTAAGTCAATAAAATCAGTTTTATGGTATACCATTTATTTGCATTTCAGATTCTGAAGGAGAAAGTATTTCTTTAGAAATTTTTAACAGGGACTTGATTTTTGTGCCAGCTTGTTTCTCACAGTTTTATATTTGGGCTGCAGTTAAATTGACAACGTTGTCCTATAAAACACAGGTTTTTTATCTGGATGTTTTACTGACCCTTGAGCCTAGCTGAGCACCTCTCCTGTGGTCCTGTCAGCAAGTTCCTTGTTGCACCAGTGAGAAATCTTGCCTTAGCTATTTTATCAGCTGTGTGCATGTCATTGCCCCTAGCATGAGATACAACGAGGCAAAGGCTCGACTTTTAGTAGCAAACTAAACATAATTTTACTGATGTCTAATAAAAAGCAGCAATTAGAAACACCACACAACTGCAGCTTCATCTATGAACTGGCATGTGCAACCTTTTAAATTTTTTTAAGGTTTTTTTTGTTTAAAAATGAAGCTGTTTTGTGCCTTTGAGCTCAAAGCAATAACAAACCATGATCACGTACCCCCCAATCCTCACTTTTAAGAGCAGCATGCATTTCACCATGAAGTGCCTTAGTTGCCGTTCCCACTCTGCTGCTGAGTTGCTGCACAGCCTCAGGCAAGTCATTTAACCTGCCTGTCTCAGCCTGTCTGGATGCAGGATGAGGAGATTGACATTTACCTCCTGCATGGCAGCATTTTGAGGACTGGCTCATGTTTGTGACTGTTATTAGCATTTCACATGAACATGACCTTCCTCAAAGGAAGAGAGCTCAAAGATCTGAGCTTCTGCTGCACTCCTTTAGCTAAAAAAACTCCCACTGCAAGAATTTCAGAAGGGTCAAAAGCAGTATTTGGGCTGTTGAGGAGCAGCCAGAGATTTTCCAGCTGAGGATGTACAAGCAGGGCCAATTTCATCCACCAGGTGATTGTGACACACATTTCTGTGCAGGTTTTAATGCCTGTTACCAATGTATGTGAAAGACACATGTATAGAAACATCAACATTTCTCCATATCCTCTTCCCAAATGATTGAAAATACTGTTTCTGGAATGAAATCCCTAAGCATCCAGAATTGCTTGGTTTTGACTTCAGAAGTTCTTTTCATCACTACTTGAAAATTCCCACTTGTTCTGTGATGGAGATTCATCAGTATCTTTTCTCCTTAGAGTGATGTGATGAGACAGTTACTGAAAAGCATGCATGTAACCATGGCTTACATATCTGCCAAGGCCTACCCCCAATTTTCTTTTCTTTCATGAAATATTATTGATTACCATGGTCCTGCATTTATTTTCAGAGTGAAGTGTTGAGGAATGAAGAGTGGGAAATTCGATAAGCTTTCAACACTGCTTTGAATCCAGGGAAATTTCCTCTTTTCAAGTTAACCTTTCAGAATTGTTTTTTTACTGTCAAAAAAAAATCATAAAATTTGAAAGTCAGTTTTATAATTAATAATAAAAAAATCTATTTAACAGCTTCTTAGGGTTAATTGTATTTTCCTCCACTCTGCTTGTTTTAGAGTCAATTAAAAATCTACTTTAAAACTCTTTTCTTTTTTATCACGTACAAGAACGTGATAGGGAAACAATTTATTTTTCTTTTTATGCATTAAATTTGCCTTACTCATAGAAACAGCACATGCACATTGCTTGAAAAGAAGCTGGAATGGCTTAATGCTGATCTCATAAAGCTGGACTTATGCACACTTTCAGGGGGCTCTTTAAGAGGTTTCAGAACTACACAGAAGTAAAATTCTTGTCACAATCGGTGATGTCAGTGAGGCACAAGAGTAACAAGACTGTCCAGAAGGGCACAGTGAGGAAAATTGCCAGGCAAACTGCCAATGCCCCCTTGCTTATCTCTGTGAGGGCTGCAAGCCCAAGTGATGCACGATCCACGGGCCTTTCTAAACTGTTAGACAGCCAAGTGGGGTTCCATGTAGTTTGTGGTTTTATTCATGGAAGTGAAAAGAGAGTTTAAAAATGCATTGCAGTTCTACAGCCAACGTCTTCCTCGAAAATGTGGCAATTAGGTTAACCCCAGAAACCCAGTAGATGAGTGAGGCACCACATGCTCTTGCGTCAGGTCATATGGAATAGCAATGTCACTGTGAAATGCTTGTAAGAATTTCTAAAAAATTCACTCTGTAGTGTTTTTGTCCTGGAAAGCCTGGCTGGAAGCAAGGGCACAGGCACAAAGGGAAGAACCTCCCAGGAGAATTAAACAAGCTCTTAATGAAAACATGTAATAAATAAGCTGGCAATACCTGTCTTAGGATTAAAATTGTGCTGTGGAGCTGGAGCTACTGGGCAAGACACAAACAGAATATTAAACAAAAGTGAAAGCAGAGAAAACCCAGAGGCAAAGGAAAGTTGCTATCCTCTTAAACTCTTTGAATTACACAAGTTACAGGTGCCCACTCAGAAATTCTGTCTTACGTGAAATAGACTCCCACACATGAACAGATCTGGATGGCTCTTGGCCTCCTGGGCTGAAATTTCTATGCAAAAGGAGTAACTCAGTTCCTCACACGCCCTTGAAAATCCAGGTCTTACTTGGTATTTTCTCCAGTGTGTCCATTCCCGCTTACTATGGATTGATTCCAAAGAACAGTCCTCTTTGCTTGCAGTTCTTAAATAAGGTTAAAGGGTTTTCAAATGCTACCATTCTTCCAGAAATCATCTGTTCATTAAATATTTAGATGTGAAGAACAGGAGCAGGGAGCATTTGTAAAAGTCCATGAGAAAACGGTGAGCACTTGATGCATAAACTTTTTTTGGATCAGCTGATGTTTTGCATTATATTTTCCCGGTCACGGGATAATTTTGTCTTCCTGAAGTGTGCTGTGCCAAACACAAAACAGTAACAAAAAATACCTGAAGAAATACCAGTTTTTCAGTGCTGATGAAGGGAAAACAAAGATGGCAAGTAGAGAAATTTGAGAAGCCCATAATATACGAGAAAATCATCAATCCCAGGTGCCACAATTCAGAATTTCATTTTCTGTGAGTCTAGAATGATTACAGGTGTACAGAAATGGATTGCCAGTGTCATTTCAAGCAAATCTGTGGTCTCAAGTTGAAGCTTTCACAAAGGTTTCATGAATCTCTGGTGTCAGCTCTTCCAGGGGAGATGTGTTGGACTTTGGAGATGGTGAAGAAATGTGCCATACACAGTGTTATTATCAACTGCATAGATTATAGATCATGACCAGGTCAATGAGATCTTTATGCACTCCTAAACTGTATAAATGATACCACTGGATTAGCACAATGGCTTTTAGCTGTATTCTTGCTGGAATGAAATAAATCAACAAAAATCTCCATCCCATTGTTAGGGGTACGGTGGCTACATTACATCAATGATCCTCAAATCCAGCGAGCGGCTCTTCAAGTGTGGAGCTGTGGTGGCACCAATCACAGATATGAAGTTATATGGTGAGTACTCCCTGCCCTAAACCTGTGTGATAGTTTATAAAAGGTAAAAATACCTTTTACTCCTGGAGCTAGTGGTTATTTTAACTAAGGGCAGATAATGTAACAATATTAACCAGGTTTCACCTCACTGTCTTGGTCTGTTTTTTAAATGAAAATAAAGCTGACACTGGGACAGTTCACTGAAATGCACAACCGACACAGTATTATTGACAGCACTGATTTTGCAGTCATTTACCTCATTTTAACTCATTTCCCAAGAATCCTTTAGGTATACAAGCATGAATCAAGTCTTGTATTAGGAATGAATCTTTTAAGGTTAGCAGTGAATTCCCTACAATATCAACCATGTTGTAGTTCAATGAGAGGTTGTTTGATTCTGCGTGTGAAGTTTTGGGCACAGGCTCTGAACTGTGATACACAGAAAACCAGACCAGATTACTTTAATGGTCTGTTAGACTTCGGGTTTTAGCTTGTGTTTTGGTTTGGGGGGTTTTTTGTGAGGAGAGATGGTTGGGTATTGGTTAGTTTCTTTTTAAAAGTGGGTTTAAAGGTGCATCAAAGTGGTATATTCTGTGTGTCTAAAAGAACATCTCTCTTGACTTCATGGCTTAAATAGCTTCTGACTCTAAGCCAGAAACGATGAGTTTTAAAATAGAAATAACTTGGAATTCACAAGGTTTATTTTTTTGGTTTTTTATTTTTACAGCATCAGCTTTTTCAGAAAGATACCTTGGGATTCCATCAAAAGAGGAAATTACTTACCAGGTAATTTAGCATAAACAACTTAAAATGACCATTTCGCTCTCAAAATGCAGTTCAACTACAGCTTTGTGTGTGTTTGTTCACTAGGCATCCAGTGTATTACACAACCTTCATGGTTTAAAAGAAGTGGATTTGCTAATAGTTCATGGGACAGCTGATGGTAAGTATTTATAGATGCACCTAATTTGGAGTCAGAGCTTCCAACAGGCAGCCATTCAAGGGCTGATGAGGCACACACCTAGCAAGTACATTTGCAGTTTCATTTTCCCTCTGATATGATTTTTTGTTTCAACTGTCACTTCCAACTCTGAACTGGTGACACTTTTCTTTGCTGAGGATTTGCACCTTTTAGGTGCTATATGTTCTAATTTGTTTAAATCTTGTGGACCACTGTCTTGCTAGTGAAAGGTATTATATGAATTATTAATAGAACAACATACATTTTTAATGTTGTTTTAAATTTATACAAATTCTGCAGACTTATCAGTACAGCTGGTGAAGTACATCACCAAATGGGAAGTTAATCTTTTCATCTAATTAATTACAAGGTAGTGCTGAAGCTTCTGAAGCTGAAGCTACACAGAACCTTTTAATAGCACCAATACTTTTAGCAGTATGTTAAGACAGAGAATGAGTAATTCTGGGTAAGTTCTAGCATTCTAGCAATCTAGCATTCTAGATTTGAATGGAATCATAAGATGCATCAGTTGAGATAATTTGTAATTGCAGATTTAACTGCAGTATATTTTTCTGAACTTAAATCTTAAGTGAAATAAGTCTAAAGAATGAGCTTTGATGCAGGCACAAATTACAGTGATGCAACCAGCTGCTCTGTACAGACTGACATGCCTACTTCTTTCCCAGTACTGTCTGGTGGATGTGGGATAATACAATTACTCCTCATTCTGAAGTGCTAAGTGCCTCGCACTGGCGAGGGCTGAGGTGACAGTACCCATGCACAGCTGGCACAGTGCCATCCTGTCACCCCAGTATGACTTGCCAAACCCAGATTATGGATCCAAAGTGCAACCAGAGGGGTGCAAACCCTGTCCAGAGCACAGGGGAGAGGGATGAAAATATACTGGGCGACTGAGCAGGCAGGAGGGGCTCAGGCTTTGCTGATTGCAACAGGCAGCAGCAATTTCTGCCCCTCTGAACCGAGCACTGGAGGGAATTGGGACTTTGATAGATGTCTGAGCAATGCAGGGTGCTCTGGCCTGGGAGTCTGATTGCCTGCTGCTCTTGCTCAGTATCACATCCAGTGACACTGGCTGTAAACCACCCAGCCTAAACTCTGCAGGCTTAGGACATGGGAATAATGGTTTTGCCACACAAAGCTCAGGTTACTGATAGGTTGCAGAAAGTCCATTTCCTAAAGAAGTGTGGGGTGTAATGACCCTGCACAAGCAATAGAAAATGCAGTGTGCTTTCTTTCAAGCAAATTATAAAATGCCACAGTGTTCAAACAGAATGGTTTTACACATCTCTAAGCTATCACAGTGTGTGTAAATCAAAGGTAAACAGAGGAGTCCTCACAAAGTGTCTGGAAAGTGTGGCTTCCCTTGGGGCTTCCAACTCCTCCAAAACCTCTGCTGTAACACCGTTGCTGATGGGGCTGGCCTTAAAAATAGTCAGCTTCAGATCCAGTTATTACAGAGCCTGGAAATATTTTCAGCCAAAGTTGTGTAACAGATAAATATTTCAGATTAATTTAGCTGTTTCTAATAATATCACGTTTTCTTGCAGCTAAAGTTCACTTCCAGCATTCAGCAGAACTAATTAAGCGTCTAATAAAAGCTGGGGCTAATTACACTATGCAGGTATGTGCACCTGTGACTTTTCCTATAAACATAGTTGAACATTTAACCTCCTGTTGCTATTTCTTCACTGCAAAGGACCCTCCCTACCACAACACAGTGGTATTACCTCAATTTGCAGTTAGAACTCTGTTTAATCCCATTTTCCTCACTGTTAGTGTGGATGTCAGGAGCTGTATCACCTCTCCGTTCTCCTGGGCTCTTCCTTCTCTCTCTCATCTTTCTTTTTTCCACCTGTTTATCCTACAATTTTATACAAACTGCTCTGGAATCCATAGGCACTCTTTGTAACAAGGAGATGTCACTACTTCGGGTCCCTTTTTACCTATAGTTATTGGGTCACATGAGAGTACTTTCCCCTTTCCTTCAACATTTAAATTTATTGAAAGAGCATGACAGATCCTCTGCCAAGGCACGGACCTGCATGGGACCCACCCGGAGCACATGGATGCTGCTGGCAGAGGGTTTTGATTGAACTGATATCTCCAAATACCCCTGATGTTTGTTGGACACTGCAAACCTTGACCTTGCTGGGTTTTAGGTGATCCTGTAGTTTGCACTGGAGCATATGAGCTCACGTCAGGGAGGAGGAAGCAAGAAGGGGTTTGGTGCCACTTAAGGAAGGGAAAAGGACTTCAAATGTAGAAAATGCCCCTTCTGCCTTTGTGGTTTCAGCTGAGGGGATGTGAAGGCCTGTGGAGAGAGGAAGAAGCAGGAATGACAGAGTTCTCCCAAGAGCTCTGCTGAGCCATTCTCATGCAACCTTGTGATAAACTGGATTTGAGGGGGCAGCTGAAGCTTTTTGCCTGAGAACTTCTCAGGTCTCTTGTCTGGTGGCCAGGGTTTCTTCATTCAGCCTGCAGATGTTTGCTCAGCCTCACTTGGGAGAAATTCCCAGTGGAACTTGTTTTAAGAGATAAAAATGCCCACATCCACCCTAGGAGAGAGAGAAGATGGGCTTTAGATCAGATAGGAAGATAGTTAAAAATATGAATTAAAAGGGTTTTTGCCAAACACTTAGAAGCTGAGATATTGAGAGATCCCTAAAAGCATGAGGTAATTAATTCTCATGGATGTTAATGGGATTTGGATGCCTAGGCACTATTGAGAATGCCAGCTAAGTAAACTGTTGCAAGCACAATGGCTGAGAATATAAATTTTTTCACTTCTGCAGATCCCACTGCAGTGGTTGTTTTATGTAAGTTCAAATTCCAAGAGAATGAGTTTTATTTTGGGTTTTATTAGCTTTCCTTGATGCCATAAAACTAATGTTATCATCCTATTGTCATCTAAAACATTTTGAAGATCAGAGAAAGAAAATTAGAGCCCTAAATATTTGAAAAGCCTTTAAAAACTATTTACTTTTTTTCCTTTCTCCTCTGCCAGATCTACCCGGATGAAGGTCATAACATTGCTTCTGAGAAAAGCAAATATCACCTTTACAGCACAATCCTTGGGTTTTTTAGTGCTTGTTTGAAGGAGGAGACACCAATTTTACCACAGGAACCTGAAGAGGATGAATAAGGAAGCCTATTTGTGTAGTACTGAGGGGGACTTACTTTGTGGCTCAATAAAACCTTAAATAAAAGTGACTGTAAGATTGCAGATTCTGCAGAAGCTCAAGGGCAGCTAAAGGATACCACAGTGGAACAGCACACATACAGACAGTGAGCTAATAAACTGGAATTCAACTACAAAGTCCAAGCGTATTACCAAGGGACAAAACCTTTACCTTTGTGGAAGGTCAACAGTTGGTTACAGTTTCCTGGAAGAACTTAGTTTTGCATAAGTGTAGGGTTAGTGCATGTTTGTTATGTTAAGCCTCACTGTTGATTCTGTAAGTGGTTGCTTGTTTGTTTTTTTGTTTTTTTTTTTTTATAATTTAAATGCACATCTTTATTCATCTTTGCGTAAGGCACAACCTATCATAAGTATTCTGGCCACTAATATTCTAAAAGGAGAACTGCAATCTAACTCTGTAATGTTACAATAAGTGCAATTCTTCTGCTGTCTATTACACGTAAGAAACCACAGAGATAATAAAGGGCACGATATTTTCTCTAGTTTCTGCTCAAAGGGGATATTGTCTAGTGCATCATAGGAGATGGATATTGAAAATTATTTCCCCCACACAATTTCAGCATTTACAATTATTACTGTACCTACTAGTAACCAATAGAGGACTTTTTGGTGGTGTGCTCTTGGTCTTTATGTATATACCCAGGAATCCCTAAGCAGAAAATCTCTCTGAGCTTGAAGAAATTTTTTCAAGATGTAATTGACAGCTGTATTTAAAACAATATCTGCAATTGAAATCATTCCCCAGTCCAAAATGTATCTATTGTTTCCTTAAAATATGTTTGATTTGTGTTTTGGTATTGTTTATAGTAGCTAATAGTTTGCTGGTTACACTCTAATTTTAGAATATGCTACTTTGTCACATGTAAATTAGATACATAAATATTGAATTATAGTTTCAGATAAAGAAAGTTTATTAACAATGTATAATGCCACTGAGTAATACTTTACTCCTCAAATGAAGACATATTTTGTATAGTGCATCTTCCTTTCCTCCCATCTGGTCTCAGATGTAATTCTGATCATCAGGGTGGTGACGTGGCTCGAACACACCATTAGATTTTATTCCAAGGCTGCTCATTAAGTCTCTTGCAACAAGATTTAGCTTCAACAGCATCACAGAGGAATGAAATGTTTTTCATTCAAGGCAAAGGAAGATCTGACAAGTTAGATTTTATTATTTATTCAGAGGGCGAGCCCCTCATGCATCCATTTATTTGCCAGGGTGAAGTACAGCAATAGAAATTGAAACTATGAAATAAACAAGGCAGCCTGTTTGGGTTTGCAGAATATTAACTCTGTTCATGAAAAGCAAGTACAGTGTTGGCTTAATTTGAGATATCTTCCTGAAGGTATATGAAAACTCCTGACAGATGCTGTGCCACTTATAGGAGAATAGCTGTAGTTTTTTTATTTCTGGATATATTCCAAATACTTTCCTACCCAATTAAGGTTTAATTTCTTGCAAGATTAAAAAGAAAGTAATTTTTGAAGGTAAATATACTATTTAAGATGTAAAGTTCTGCATATTTTATGAGAATGGGAATTGTTTTTAATGTAATGAAAAATCACCTGAAGCTTTTTTACTCATCACTTCCTTCTGGAATATTTTCTTTCACTGTTAGGATTTTTTTTATGATGCAAATAATTAATTTGTCTGAAAGGCGCTATGGTTTTATGGAACACTGAAAAGTCTCTTGTCTTTTAATGTTTAGTATTTCTCTTGTTTTGTTAGCAATGTTTGACTATTTTTCAATTAGTTTAATACAATTTTAATGTGCAATGATACCTTCTTTGGGTCCCAGTGTCACCACAAAGTATGGCTTTGCTTTGTGGTATTTATAGGACATATGGGGTGCATACGTCCTACGGTGTAGGTAGGGTATAATTTATGGGGGCTGCTATGTGCACTACAGTAAGATCACACAAGACAACAAAAAAAGTAAGAGCAGAATTGGAACAAGGTTTTGCAAATCCTGTTTTCTACGGAGGAGCGGTGTTTTCAAGTCTTCTGTTGGCTGGGACTGCTGGTTTGTGATTTTATAAATTACACCTGTCACTGAATAAACGCTCACCTGACAGTACTGATGCTTCTCCTAACCACACATGGTAAATGAGCTCCTAATCCAGCTGAATTCAGTGAGGGGGTTTTTCCCAGTTTGAGCCAAATGCCCATGAAGGAAACACCAGCTGTGTGCGCGCTGAGCACGGCCTCGGCACGCGGAGGGTGCGGGAAAAGGGCGATTCCCCCAAAACGTGCTGGTGTTTCTCTGCACAACTGCCACTCCGTGCTCCTATTTACTGTGTGTCACGTTCAGTTGTGTTTAGTTACCTGCAAAAGGAAGCAAACAAGGCTTGTGTCTCAGCAAGCAGTAGCAACTGCTCAGGAAATGTGTTATTCCAGATCTTTGGATCCCACACCCTGCTCCCTCCTCTCCCTATAGCTCTGTTTCAGGTCCCCATTCCCGTTCTACCCCAAAATCCCACCTTCAGTTTTCCAGACTTTGAACGTGTCAGAGGACATGGCCTTCTGTAGGAATACCTTTGGCAAGACTGGTATGTTTAAAAAAATGTGTTATCTGAAATCTGGGTGGAAACGTGCTTTTAATGTTTTCATTATTTCTCACACTGTCCTACAAATACAGGTATTTTTATATACATGTATGCACAACGGTGAGCATCAGACACAGACTGATTTCTTTTACTGATATTTTTATGCATGAGTTGAATTCAGATATTGCAAAAGTGTTTGCCAGATGCAGGCTCTGCTAGTTAGACTGAAGAATCTGGTGTGGCACGTCGCTTTACTTTTGCTGACCTGTTGAAATAATTCTTCCACTTAGAGCGTAAGTGAACAGTGTTACCTGTCAGAGTCTGCATACGTAACTAATGGCAATCATTAATTACTCTAGGTGATCTACAGTAGTGAGCAAGAACTAGTACACATTGCACCAAAATAGCACAAAAAATGTAGACTTTTTGTAGCTTATCCGTTGTTAAGCACCGTGATTACATTTTAGGTCTGAAAAATTACTGTTTGATTCAGCTGTCCTTAAAATATGACACTTACTAGACTAGACCTATTAATTTATGGAAAGCTAGGGAATCAGCATATCCATTGACTGCTTGCTAGAGCTTATCTTTACCTTCTTGATTTCCTCTCTCCTTTTTCTGCTACTATAACTTGCAAAATCTATGAAACCTGTAGGTCATACTGAAATTTACTTATATTACGAAATTGGGCATAGCTCCATGTCACTTGGAATACTTTCCCCAGACTGTTGAGTATAAAGAAAGGCTGATTATTTTTTCAAGTTAATTTATTTAATCTTTTGGCAGCAAGGATGGAATTATTCATGACCTGGCTCCATTAAGATCTGCTATGATTTGCTGTAACCAACTGCTCCTTGTTCCTCAGTTTTTGGCATATGTAGATCCCCCCCATCTGAAAGTGAAGATGATTGTCTCTGTTCTCTCAGCTCTGGCTCTTTGAGTATGGAGTCAGTTAGGTTCATTTAGTTGAGGAATTGCACCTTTTAAGACAGAAGAGCTTTTATTTGATCTGAAGCCAAAGATTCTCCTTGGAAACTTGGAATATTGAGTGTTGGCTCCTTTAATAAAATGCAGAGGATACAAGGTCTGACCTCGTATCCCTCCTGGCAGGTTTATTAGACATTACTGAAGAAACAAGCAAGAGGATAGATGACCTGAAGATCCTGGATACCACTTTCCTCTGCACAGCTTCAAGTTACACAGGCAAGGTGCACTGGTCCTGGTGTTCTTTATTTACTGCAAGTAACTCCTCCTGGCAAGTCAGTTGCCTCCAGGGAAGGAAGAACCTCACTGGTATTGATTATTGGTACATCTTCTGCAAAACATCTTCAGTGGCATTAAGATTCCTTGTCTTTATCATCTGGATGATTTCAAGCATGCTACAGAGAATGGGGAGCTCCTGGGATGTGGCTGTGGAGAGTCACAACTTCCCAGGCGCCTGGAGCTTTGAAAAGGAAAGAAAGAATTTAGTTAAACTTCTGTCTGTTGAATTTCAGACATGAAACTGGAGAAGGAGCCCCGGCTTCAAGGAGGTAGGTGCATGACAAGTGTTAGTGATTTCCTCACTGGGGTGGTAAAACTACAGGTGTCTTACAAACTTAGCACCTGAATGTGCAGTGGTGAGTAAAATACGTGTTTTCCAATGTCTGCAAATTACACTGCTGTTAGATCAGGCTGATCAGGTATTTGGATAGAATTAAGGAAATTAAACCACCTGAGTGTATGCAGTCCAAAGTTTCCATTAAACTTGGGACTAGACCTCTTTCCTGTATAATTAGTTTGGAAATCCAATATCTTATTTTTCCTAAGCGGAACTTAACAACAACGAAATTGATTTAATAATGCCTATACCCCATGAGGACACAAATGATACATATATATACAATTCTTCTTAATTAAAATATCCCATGAAGTGCTAACAGCCCTTTTTTAGATTTCACGACCAAAGAAAAAAGGAGAAAAAAACCTTCTGATTGATAAAACCATCAGAGGGAATATAATTGGTAGGGAGATGCTTAGGAAATATTTCCCTAAGGAAAGTGATGTTTTCTGCTGTAATGTATTTTGTGTCCTAAGTGAGCTGAGAGTGCAGCTGTCGGCTGCTTCTACAGGAATTTTGATGTTGATGCACAGCTGATGTCCCAAGGCTCATGTGGTGAGCAGGTACCTGTTCAGGCAGGTGTTCCTACCCCCCAGGCAGTGCAGAACCTTCACAGCTCTCTGTGGAGGCGGGTTATAATCCCAGGCTTTAGTCCATCAAAGAGCACAGTTGATAGGAAAAGGTGTGAAATCGTTGCCTCGGGAATAAGGAGAATATTGTTAAAAAATGACTGAGCAATATGGACATCTTGCTGTTCTCCAGTTTGTCTGAGGTGAGGGTGGGAGCTTGGCCAGGGCACTTGGTGACCAACCCCACACACCCAGCTGACAGAGCAGCTGGCAGCAATTACAGCTCCAGCAGGGTCTGAAAATGCTCCAGCTTCACTGTGGGAAAAAAGGAAAGGGCATGTAATGCGTGGACAGAATATCTTGTGTCTGATAATGCTGCAGAAGAGCTCCTTTATTAAAGCGATGCCTCCAAAACCCTAATGGAGCACAGCACATGCCTGAAGAAGTGCTCTGGTTTGTTCCATCTCTCACTCAGCCTCTTCCTGGCACATAGATTTGACAAATAAAATGGTGTGCAGAATCCAGTCTTTAAAGAGGTTTTCAGCACTGTTAGGAGAGAGGTAGGAAAGAAAAGTGTTCTGGGAAGACAGAGACATTTTATTTCAGTATTTCAGTATGTTGTTCTATACAGAGCTGTCGCTCCAACATAAAGTGGTGCACTGGTAACCGTAGAGACAAGTGTAGCCAGTGCTTGATTCAATAAACTTTCAGCTAAGGCAGGAAAGCCAGATCTTTCTGTTATTTCCACAAAAGAATGATGAATTACATGGTTTCTTAGGGATTTTCAGTCCTGTGTGTCGTTTATATCCTACATTTCAGATAGTCATTATAAGATAAGGATTGTTAAATATAGTTCCACATTTGAAATAAGCAGTTACAGAAAAATATTTAATTTTTCAAAAGAAAGCAAATTTTTACATTTGAAGGTATTTACATTGCCAAGTTAACTGTTCTTCCTTTTAGGTTGTAGTAGACAATACATTTATTTGGCTCACAGGTTTTTTAATTGGAGTGGAAATTGCACTGAACTTGGACAGGGGAGCTTATCTCTTTTTTTTGTAAGAATTGCTTATGGAAATACAGTGAGTCTGAATACAAGTTAAATATTTGAAGGAGGTCTTGTAGAACAACAGACAAAAAATATAGAACATCATACGGAAAATATATATATATCTGGGAAGGTGAGGAACATGAAGGAACAAGTACAATAATTTGCCAGTATAATCAGAATTATGCAAGACAAAAGAAAAGGCAGTGTGGGAAATTGATTTAGGCAGAACTTTTAGGCTTAAAAGGGAGCACCGTGAGAGAGCATATCAAATTTTGTAGCTTTGCTTAATCCTAAATTTTTTTTGTTCAAGAACTTCTTTCTGAGATGACTCTGGAAGCAAAGTTGTGGGCAGGTTTTTTCCAGCAAGGAGCTGAATCCCTATCAGTCATTTCCTTATAAAAAAAAAAAATTAAAAATCAAAGCCCAGAGTGTAAGCTAGGAGCTTAGCAATAAGAAGCTGGAAGAGCAGGGGTTCAGCTGATTTTGAGGAGCACAATGTTTCAAGAAGAGGCCTCAGCACAGTGGGAAAACAGAGCAGGGTGCTGTTTAGGCTGAGTGAAGAAGTTGAAATGTGGTTCATAAACAGTGTTAGGACGAGACTCTTTCTGTCTTAGTATGATGTGATGAGAAGGTCTCATTTCTTTGGTATGCTAATGAGTATTCGTTCATTATAGCAGAGACTAAACCTGGGAGGCTGAGTGCCAGACACCTCTGGTGCTGTGTGGGATCACAACACGACACCTGACAAGAAGAGTATGTCAGTGCCCTCTTAATGTTTGCCTTGCTTTCCCATGGCACCAGGGAAGAGTTTTAAAGCAACCATGGCAGAAGGAGCAGAGGCAGCAGCAGCCCAAAGGCCTCCTTTGGGAAAGGGGGGAGAGAAAGCGAGCTGTGAGTTGAAAGGAGAAACTTTTCCTCTGCTTGCCCTTCTTGGGAAACAGGGAATCTGTCCAGAGAAGGGTTTGGGGTGTTATTTGAGGCTGGAAGAAGCTGGTTCTCATATCTCCCCTCATTGCCCCTACAGGGTTGTTCTGGAAAAAGTGGGTGGTGAAATCCTGCTCTTCCACGGGAGAAGGGAAAGTTTCCCAGAGTGGCTCTTTGAAATGTGCTCATGACCCTGAAGGGTTTGGGGAGTGGGTGGTGGTGCTTGACTGTGGGAGAAAGCGACTCCTCCAGTCCTTCCCACACTTTGTCCTCAGCAGGGAAAGAAACTTCAGTGAAAACTACACAGGACCAGCGTCATGAGCCAGCTGCAGGCAGAGCTACAGCTTATCTAACCATGGATTAATAACGTTTTTTTCCTCACCCTTAATACTATTTTATTATCAATAATTATGTTCTTTCTCTGAGTCTTAAGACTCACTGCAGCTTTAAATATACCGAACTAGTTGCACATTTTAATTGGATTTCTGTCAAGGATTGTTCTCCTGTCACACGATCTGTGCACACGCTGTTACAGCTGGGCTCTCCATCTTCCCAAAGAAACACGTCTGCTGCTCTGCCCAAAATCCTGTTTATGTGCGAGGAGGAATTGCCTCACGTACAAAGAAGTAACTGTACAGCAGTGATACCTACTTCCTCCTGATTATGACTCTAATTAAACATTTGAGACTATGGCATCATCATCTGGGTACAACCAGAGCTAGTGCAAATCTTGTATGTAGGGACAGTGTCCAGAGGGAAGAGGGGAGAACTGTAGTATTGGAAATTCCCCATGAGCTGGGCTGTTGACCTGTGTACAGGCTGTTGCATTAGGTCTTTCCAGATGAAGTGGTACAAAGAGTCCTCAGATCCTGCAGGTAAGGACCTGTCTGTGTCAGCTGCTTGATCCTGGAGAGGATGAACCACTCCCCACCTCTGCTGAGGTGATGGATGAAGGGTATCTGCCATGTCTTGCCCCTTCAGTCCATGAAAGAGGGAAAATTAAAAGCAAACCTAACTTCTTCTGGTAGCTCAGTTTAGGATTATGGTTTTGATGAAAAAGATTATACAGTCAACCTGAGCATGTTAAAAATTGATTCAGTGATAAGCACCCACCTTTTTTCAAACCACTCTCTTTTACAGTTTAATCCATCTGCAGAGCAAAATTTGATTGTCAATTAGTGTTTCTCAGTGTATCAGTCTTTGTTCCTCTGTAACCGTCCTGGGGCGAGCACTGCACCTTAGGAAGAGATCACATCTCAGAAATACTGATACACAAACTGCAGTATAAAATATGGCTGTTGATCAGTCTGAAAGATTTAAGAGCCCTTTTCTAGCATCCTAGCTGAAGCTTGTAATTTCTACAGATAAATATTGATGTTGTTGCCATCGAAGCTTTCAATTCTTCATCAACTCTTGATTTGGGTTTTGCTCAGTGATGGGCTTTGGGTGAGGGGAAATACATGAGGATGTGTTAACAGGAAACCCAGGAACACTGGGTAACACACTCTTGCTTAGTGTTGGCCCTCCAGTACTGGTTCCAGGTTCTATTAGAATAATTTTTTCTGGAAACATTGGTGGATCCAAGGAAGCCATATCTGCACTTCGTGCAGCAACTACAGTGGGACTCTGGATCTACAAACTTTTTCTTTTTTGTAGATGAACAAAAACAGCTCGATGCCTGCAGGATCCTTGTGTATTTTCCTATAAATGTATAAAAACATATTTATACTAATTCAAGATACCTGTGTATTCTGAATATTACTTTGAGAGGGCGTGTCTGGAAGGAGTGGAAGCAGGTTTCCAGTTCTTTTTCCCTTTTTTATATCACTGGCACTGGCTGCCCATTATGAATGCTGTACTGCTTTTGTGTTCTTTCCCAATTAACCTGCCACCTTCTCTAAATGAAGCTTGTACAAATGTTGCCGTGCATGACCACCAAATGTCTAGCTCCCTCCGCACCCTCAACTTTTATTTAATTAACAATTTCCTTTATTATGGCATTAAATTGGTTATTTATACATTGATTATTAGAGCAAGTTCATCAGTTTAATTCTGTAATAAACCTGGCATTGAGCATAGTTTTAAATGTGTCAAAGGTATAAAAAATTTGGATATGGCTGGACCTTTCTAAATTGCAGGATTGTGAACCAGACAGAGAGAAAAAAAACTGAAAGCTAGATGTGACATTTAATGGCCATATTAAAATCCCTAATAATTAATGACAAGGTAATTAAGGTAGCAAAAATACCCCAACAAAAGTGGTTTAAGCAATTACAATAATGTCATGGAAGTAAAAGAACACATCCAACTGGCGGAGGGGGGATATCAGATTGTCCAAGTAAATTGATTATTCAGATTATCAATGTCTCATTTAAGTGTCTCCAGCTGTATAATGTAATGTATGAACTGGCACGTCTGACCATTTTAAGAGCTGCAGAGAATCCTAAACTCCACTGGGTGATGCAGGAATGTATCTACAGGTGATGCAGGGCCCATGGATACAGAATAGTTTAGCATGGATGAGGAAAAAAGGGGAGGAGATTTTACACAGTTGCTACTTTGTAGAAAATCTGTGCCAGACCCAGACTACTGGAGAATCTAAACCCAGACCTAAGGGGTTTATGTAGAGGTAGGAAGGTTATATCAGACGTAATTGTATATTTATATGATAAAACAAAATTAGGAGATGTTTATCCCACTCACCTCCTTTGTTTATTTCTGTATTTTAATTGTTCTGTTATTTGACATTCACATTTTTCCTTAGCATGCATCGTACACCTTTTCAGACAGACAGAAGCTGGGCTGTCCATCTGTATGAGTGAAAGCATTTGCACAAAGTTTTTCAGAAGAACACTGCTAAACCAAACTTCTAACTCTCTCCAGGTGAATGCAGTAACACTTTATTGCACATCTTAAAATGCCTACAACGGGAAACTAAAATTCTGCTGGAGATCATAAACATTAAAACTCCTACTTTTATGATGAACTACAGTGCCCAAAGGAAAATACCCAGAGAATTTACCTGTTCTCTTCCTGTACAATCTATTTATCCTTCAGAAGCAGAGAGGGCTCAGCGATGAGCTCCTTAGCCTGTTAAAATGCAAGAGATACACAGCACAAAGGCTTCTGATGGATAGCTCAGGAAAGAGATAATCTGGATACCTAATTTGTTTCTATAGCAATTAGCTTTAAAAAAATGCGTAAACCATTAAGGCTAAATTTTTCTCAATATAGTCGCTCTTAAAACATGCTCAAGCAAAAAATTATCCTGCCTAGCTGATTGTCTTGACATCTTTGCAGCTGGATTCCTCTGTGTTCTACGAGTGGGTTTCCTTTCCAAGTCTCTCATTCAGCATTCAGGGTTCACTTTGGAGCCGCTGATGGTGGAGGGTGGGAATTGGCCTCTGACTCCCTCCCCATCAACCCTCCTCAGCCTTCCTGCACCCACCAGCAGCTCTGCAGTGGGATTTCAGCAAGCATGAGTCCTGCTATGTTTGGGGTGTTTGGCCTTCTAAGATCCCTTGTAACAGGGTGAGTGATCCTCCAAGGGCTGCAGTCAAAGCCCATGAAGGCAGCAGGTACCTTGCAGTGGTGCCTTCAGTGGGTTTGGATCAGACTTTTCCTTCTCTCTTGTCCTAACATCCCTGCCCTGATCTGGTGCAAATTGCACAGTGACAACACAGAAGGAACCACGTTGGTCTGATTACAAAATACTGGGAAAACACTACTAAAGGGTTCTTTTAATTCCTTTGAAAGAAGAAATTCACCTATTGCATTTGTTAAGGTGCTTTTCTCATCATCTGAATGTGCTCAAGGGGATCAGAGGTTTCTGGCTTTGTGAGCTGTGCACAGAGCCATTGCAAACTCTGACAGAGATGTGGGGCAGCGATAGCCACAGCACTGTCCTCCACTGCAGGTACCTTATGTGAGGCAGCAGCTTCTAACACAGCTTATTCTGCCCTGTAACAGGGGAGATCTGTTGCTGTGTCCTGTGTGCTCTTTCTGACAGAATTAAAGTATTAAATGGGGGACTCCAAGTCCTGCTCACCCATTTGTAAACACCCTCCCAGGGAGGAGTGATAAGGGTGACTAATGTTTCAGCCAGTTCATTCTGATTGTCCACAGTCTCCCTAATCCCTTTCTAACCATAGCAAAGCACAGATCTTCCAACCTGAAAGACCAAGCTACTGTGTCCAGTGAAATTGCAAAGATAACTGTTCTCCCAAGCTACGTTTGCATCATAAATTTCAAAATATATCACAGATTTACTTTTCATATTTTACATTATGGCATAATAAGAACACAGCCCAACTGCTGGGGCTTCTGGTTCCCCATGTGTACAGCAGAGCATTCATGTTCAGCAGAAGAGGAGTATATTACCATTGTGGATTGCATTCTATTTATGAGAAGGTGGGAATAAAAAGCAGGAGGAACCTTCCTACTCCCAGCTGAGTGTCTCCTGGAGTGCCTGGTGAGACTGGAATATGGGAGGGGAGCTGAACACACTGAAGTGGGCTTCTCATCCTTGCTGATGACCAGGTTGGGTGCTCTGTGGAACAGTAAATGTTTAGCACAAGAGAAGGAAGAATAAACAATTATCAGGGTAATTGGGTTGCCTAGAAAAAACTTACGGAACCTTACTCCATCTTTTTCTTTCAGTGGCTGCCATGTCTCATCCCATGTCTGTTGTTGTTGTTGCCTGTTTCATTCCTCTTAGTTTTAAGATAGTTTTGAAATCTTACAATAGACTCAATGAAAAAAATAACTGTGTCACTTCCCTCCCTCCTGGTTACTCTTGAGGAGTCAGGTCCTTTGCCACCCTGATGGAAAAACTTCTGTGTGACTGCTTTGATTTTCCATCTCCATCCTCCCCAGTACCTTTGGGTTTTTTCAAGAGACTGTATTTGTCAGCTCCCATGAATGGGAGGTTACCAGAAAGAATAATCAGGAGTGAAAATATCTTTATGCTGGAGGAAAACCTGCTCCTGCACTCATTACCCATGGACAGAAATGACCTCTGGTTGGTACCTGCAATGGTGAATCACATGGGCTGTTTAAATCAATCCGTTCTGCAGGCTACATGTGTCTGAGGACATCTCTTCAGAATGAGTCTAAAAAGGTTTTCTGCATTCGTTGGGTAAATGAATCCACCAGTGTTTCACCTCCAAATGCAAGTAAACCCCTTTTCCTGGTGTATATACAGACACTTCTGCCTGTATAAGAGATTGAAATGCTGCCTCTTCAAGAGATTGAAGGTCTCTGACAGCAGCAGTCAGTGGTATAAAAAATGAAGAATGGTTTTCAAGACTCATCCATCCCTAAGCTTCTCTCAGTGACATCCCTGCTCTCTCTTTAGGAAGCGTCTCTTGATGAACACATTTTTTCTCCTGCTGTTGACAGCTCTGTTTTCTGCCAAATTTTCACTTTCAGGAAAATTACTTGTATTTTATTTTGAGCTCTTAATCCTGATGAAAACCAGTGAGACAAACTGATGCTCCCTTATTTGATGGGCATTCAAAATGTGTAGCCTCCTGCTTCATTCATGTCTAGTCCTCCCAGGAATTGATACCATGAGCCAAGTTCCCTGGGAATTATGGCCACCTTGTCCCAAAATCTGCCCAGCTTCAGAGGATTGACTGCACTGATTTCCTGGAGCCACAGAGACCCGGGGTAAGCTCTGCTCATGACACTGGCCAGTTCAGGAAAGCAAAGTAGCCAGATTGTCAGTGGGGTGACAGTGATTTTCAGTCATGCTGGGAACCCCCAAAGGACTCTGTGTCCTGCTGCCTAGGAGAGCTGCCCTCAGAGAGGTGGTGGAGGGAGGGCAGTAAGAGATTTTGTCCTGTCTGTAACAGCTTTGAGTGGAGATCTTTGCAGACACCCTGGTTTGCATGTCAGTCTGTATCAGCCGATAATTTTGATGGCTTAGGTTTGTACTGACAAGTGTTTACAGGTGAGTGAGGTCTTAGGTACGACAGAGATATGTAAATACAGATTGGCAATGTGCAGTAAAATTCAGTGTTTATTGTAAAAAGAAAAATGACAGAGACAATGTGAGCTGTGCACAGCACTCAGAAGAGTGAAGAATATTCAGACTTTGAATAGTCTCTTTATCAGCTTTTGATACCTCCTTCACTCACATTTCCAGTGCACAGTACCATTTTCTACACAGGGTTTTCTGTCTCATTCATGAGGGCTTGATAGCAAGAGGGGTAACAGACTTGGCCCCATGAAAATCAGTAACAGCCCTGTGGATTTCCTCTGGATTCCCTCCTCTCAAAGTCTGACTCAGTGTTTTGCATGGATGTGAATTAGCACTTTGGCCATCCAAAGGGGGCAGCTCTATGCACAATCCAGCTCCTTCTCCACAAACTCTGCTCTGAAAGGGTCCCCTCTCCACTGGTGCCCTGCTCAGCTCCTCCTCAGGTGGCTCACAGTGTGTCTGGAGGGGAGATCCTGTCATTACTGGTGAGTAAAGGGCCAACTATGGCTCTGCACAGCCACACTGATGGATGCAGTGACACAAAGCTTGTCACTGTTGTGCAGTCAGTGGCATGCACATGAGGGCTTGGAGTTGGATCCTCTGCTCTCTGCCATCTGCTGTAGGGGTTTCAGGATGCAAAATCCCCAAAGCAGAAACTGCTTCACACAAAATGTCTACAGTGCTGAAGTGGTGCTGTGTTATGATCTGCAGGAACCTAACTTACCTTCCTTATACAGGAAACCTTCCAAAAAGGCAGAATTCTTTCCAATATGACATGATAATCACTGCTTTAGGCTGGATTTGGGAATTTAGGCTGCTAAACACTGATGCATAAGTGTAACACACTGATTCTGTCAGTAGCTTGCCTGGTTTAAGTTCCCAGTTTAGTTCCCCTGTTGTCTGATTTGCAGATGCAAATCTCCGCTTGGAAAAGCAGTGGAAATAGTGGAAAGAAGGTCTCACTCTGATCATGCACACCCAGAGTTTACATGTACAAAATTGTTGTCCTTTGTGGGTTAACTCCTGGATTTCCTGAAGGTAACTTTCATCTTAGGCTATAGAGTTCTGTATTTGATTCCATCATCAAGAAGCAAAATATTTCATTGCACCCTGAAGTTTTGCTTGGCTGAGTAAGTCTTCAAGAGCACTGACACTTCAGGAAGCAGTATGGATTCTCAAGGTTTAAGGTAGGAGGAACCATTATTCTGTCCTTCTCTTCGTTCCCCTTAGTTACCCTATTCTCATTTAGCAAGTAAGTGGACTTGAATTCAAATAACTTGAGGTTATTTCAAAGATGAGATTAGAATCTAGAGATGTCTAGAGAATATGCTTCTGAGGGCAGGAGATACTCTCTGTTCGTATGGCATATAGAATGTGGTGGAGAGGTGACATATTAGAGAAGCTAATAATTCTTTCTCAGAAGCTGGAGGAGGAAAATCAGCTGGTGGTTTAGCTGTAGGCAGTTCGTTGACCCTGGTGTATGATTTCTCTGTAGAAGAGCCCATCTGTGTCAGTGAACATACAACATTGCTATGCAACATCCTCAAGATGGAAGACACACACCAAACAATATGGTATTAAATTGAGAAAAACTGTTAAAGGAGCAGCTTACAGGACATAAAGATTGTTTAAAATGTTCTAATAGATGCCTGGAGTAAACACCTTGTTTAAAAAAAAAAAAAAAAAGCTTGTTTAGAAGGAAAAGGACCCAGCCATCCGGGTAAAAGAGCAGTGTAAAAGATGCTGCTACGAGTAATAAAGATGTAGTTTAAAATGTGAATGATATGTAAGAATGGGGGAAAAAAAAGTTCAGATAGCTGAAATGTAAAGCACAGCAGATGGATCATAAGAGATTTCAAGACGTGGTTTTCTGAAGGCCTAAAAGCTGATGATGGAAAGCTTCCCAAACCCTGTGGAGGCAGAGAGCCTGCGGGATGCCCGTGGGACTGGGGTAGGAGTGGAGGAAGGGGGGTGAGGAAGCATCGTGGTCAGGTGCAATGAATCTTTGCACAAGAGTTCAAGGCAGGGATGGGACCATGCTGAGACCTCAGCAGAAACGTTTTTAAAGCAAATCAATAAAATTTACAGTTACAAATTGCCGGGCTCAGATGCTCATGCCCTAGAGCTCTCAGGATCTGGAGTGTAAAGCTGATGAACTATTTCTGGCAGTACGTGGTGTTTAAATACATCTTAGCAGCAGAGAGGAGAGAGGCAAACCACGCCAATCTTTAAAAGCCCCTAAGGAGGGGGGGTGGAAGCCTGAATTCTGCATCCAACATGGAAACAGGAGCTGTGGAAAGAAATGGAGGGAAAGACTCATGGTTTGGGATGATACACTGGGAAAGAGGTGCCAGGAATTTTGCAGAACCCACCTCTGCCCTAAGAGCCAAGGCATGTGCACGGGACTGTCCTGCCATATATCACTCATGGATTTTCCAGCAAGGCCCTTCACCACATTCTCTTACTGACTTGAACTTTTATGTCATAGAAAAGTTAGTAGTAATACTAAATAAAAGATGGGAAACAAAGGTGGGAACTAGTTATTAAGTTATTCCAGGAAAAACTGTGTTGGAATGTGTTTATGTTCATAAGCAAAGGAAAAAGACAAAAAAAATGAAGCCAAGAAAACAGCTCTGCTGATGATACAAAGTTGCTTTGTTCTGACAAGCCCAGAGCTGACTGCCAACACGTACAGAAGGATCCTGCAATCCTGGATGACTGGGCAATAAAACTGCAATGAAATTCAGCAGCAATAATGCAAATTAATGCGTAGAGGGGAGAAATTGTTCTATTTTTGTGCATGGTAGGCTCTAACTGCACTATTACTATGCAAGGGAGAGACCATGAAATCATTCTGGATTGTTCTCTGGGTACTGCATGGTGTTCAACAGCAAGAAGGCCAAGTAAAGCATTGGGGGTTGTAGAGAACACATAAAGAATAAGGAAGAAAACTGTTATGCAGTTGTAGAAATCAGATTTTAGAAATCTTGAATACCACGTGTATTGCTATGCTTCCTCAAAAAAGGTGAGATAGAATTAGAAACACTGACAGTCAGAAATGGTGAATATTTTCTTTATAAATATGATGTACAAAGCAAATAAATATCTCTTCTCAACATCTAAATCTTAAACCCTGAGTCACTAAAGATCTGCTTGAAATGTTTCCCAGAGAATATCTTCATCAGAATTTGCCAACACCATGAATAAAAAAATATTCATTTGTTGTGACTCTTGTTAAGTGAAAATTCAGGGAAATTTGGTCTAAGAAAAATGAATGTTTCTCCAGAGAGAAATCATGCAGTATTAGCCAAAGCACATTTTTGGGTTTGTGCATTTTTTAGCAAAATGTTCCACCCAACAGGCATGAAGGATCTGCTGTGGGAGGTGACACACGGCAGGTAAGTGCGGAGACCTGGCACAGCTGGCACTGCACAAAGAGCTTTGTTAAGGATGAAAGGAAGGACTTGGTTTGAGAGGTGCTGTAACCTACCAATTATGGCATTTTCCATCACCTTCTAGTGGTCTAGCACCGTTTTCCTTGCTGTTTTTTTTCCCCAAACACTGTCTTTCAGCTCCTGCTAAATCAGCCACACACCAGGTGCTACAGTGGTACTGCTCCCTGGAGTGTCACTGTCAGAGGGTCTAATCCCTTGTGCAACATCACAGTAAATGTCAAACTATGTCACTGACACCCAAGGATGTTCCCAGTGTGATTTCCATACCTTGCAATGCTGTGCTGTGCTAAAGACTGACTTTTATGTAAAAATAAAACAGGAATACAAAAGCAGCAGAGTAGTCATTACTCTATACAATGGCAGGTAAGCCAACTGAAGTTAATTAAACTGAGATTTAATTAAAGTTTATAGACACCAATAAAAATCTAGGTTAGGAAACATTGTTTAATATCAGGAATTTTAATTTTTTTTTTTTTAACTTCATTTTGTTGATTTGCGTGGTATGACTCAGGAGGAGTCCCCAGTTCTGGCATGGAATTATATGATAAACTACACATAGATGAGGCAAATTAGAAGCTAATACAGCGTTAAATAATTTAAAATGTTTTCCATTCCATAAAAACAGACCTGGAAAATGCTAAAGCATGCTCTAAACTGCCTCTTTCAAATTGCTGTTAAATACATTATTAGAGTAAACTGGTAATTTTTCAGGTATTTCACTGAATAGCACCTATGCACTAAGGAGCAATAAATGAATTGAGGAAAACAAGATAGAACCAAAGACTTTTCAAATGAACAACTAAAGGTCAGTTCATAATGCAAGTAAAAGGAAAATAGAAATGATCTGTGACATTTGGACAACATATGTACACCTAGAAAAGTGAAGTGCCATTGATTTGCCAGGACTCCTGAACTGAAGCCCTGCTGAAACAGAAGTTAGAAAGAATTGCAATTCAGCATCATCCAGGGGAGGTCGGGGCACCTAAAACCCCGAGGGAGATGTCTCAGACCAGGTGGCCTGACAGATAAGGAGCTTGGGAATCACACTTCCAGCCCCAGCAGCTCAGCAAGTCCTCGTCACCACACGGGTATTTCTGTCCTGCACTTTAGGATCAGACTATCTTAAATGTTTGTAAGCACTTAGTTACTTTTCACAGTAAAGGGAGACCTGGTGTTTTCAAGACAAATCTGGTATTTCCATCATTCCAGTTCAGTTCCTGCTGATCCAATGAGCAGGAATTTGATTGCCTGTTTTAAAAGTGGCCTCTCTCTGACACCTGACTTGCAGAGTTATGGTGAGATGGGTTTGACTTGCAAGTGCAACATAGATGAGAATTCAGCTTCTCGACTAAGAAGACATTGGTCGTGTGACTGGGCATTTCTATCCAGCTGAAAATATGTATAATTTTAAAACACTTGGGGTAAAAACCTCTACATGACATAATTGATTTCTTACTGCTGGCGAAATGAGGGAGAGGCACCCAGTTTACCCTTTACATGAATCCTAAGAATGAAAACTGAAAACTTCCCGAAGATGAAGGACAAAAATAAGCCAACTGAAGAGTTTTATTTTTACATGTGCTGAAAAAGAAAGGTTGAAAGGTTTTGCTCTTAAAACCAGGTATCTTTTATTTCATACCTCTTTTTGCTGAGAGCTCCCCCAGGGTTGCTTAATTAAAGAAAATGACAAGATAAAGGCTGGGAGGAAATGCATCTTGGATATGTGTTCTCCTTTGGATTTTTACCCAAGCACAAGGCAGGACTGAAACCCACACTGGAGCACAGCAAGAGTTCTGCAGGTAAGTGTGTGACTTAAACTGTCTGCACGGAAGGGAGAGGATGCAGTGGAATTGCTACCCTTATATATCTGTCTATATATATATATATAGATATATATATTTATACATGTCAAGAAAGAGAGGAGTGCATTTCACAAAAGGTACTTTAGGGAAAATGGAGTCTGGTAGTTTGCAGGCTGTAAGGTAGAACCATTTGGGTGGTGTTACTGCAACTGGATACATCACAGTAAATCAAGGATTTTCACTATTGGGTCAAAAGTGAAAA
>VZRQ01000108.1:178362-195322 GCA_013397975.1 Machaerirhynchus nigripectus | reverse complement strand
AACCCCGCCAAAACACCGTAAATTAAGCTATTTTTAACAATCATTAGAAGTCTGATGTCTTTCTTAACCGTGGGAGAATGGTTATAGTTTCTTCATGTCTGTGCCATGAAAAAATTCTAAAGCTTCTTTCAGAAATTCAAAGCATGATTATGAAACTCTTTACTTTTTTCCTCTCCTCCTCAGTTTCTCAGGGAAAGGCCTGGCTGTAAAAGCAGTGAAAATCATTGTATTTTATTCTTGGCTTCCTGTCTAAGGACAGTTCTGAGGCTGAAATTAGGCTGTCTGAAGATACTACCCCGCCTCAAAAGTTGTATAAACCATTGAAATTTTTTTTCCTTTTTTTTTTTTTTTTCCCCAGAAAGGTAATGAAACTCTTTGATTCTCTAAAATTTTAAGACGATTCTATTCACGCAGGGTTGCAATCACTCATAAAATGGCCTTCAAACATGCCCTCCCCTGCTAGAAGGCAGCTGGGGAGGTGAGGCTGATCTCTCTGTACACAACTGAGAAATTCCCAGCTAAACTAAACTGTCTTTTGCAAATGTAACTCAGGGATGCAGACAAGAAGCAAATCTGAAATTGCCTAACAAAACTAGAAAATGGGAGCACAAGAGGGAATTGAACCTGAAAAAGGCCACGTGGATACAATGAACTGTTCAAACCCCTGTTTTTCTGTACAGAACCATCTCTCAACCTGCATCTCACATAAGTAACAAAACCAGATAATTAAATTACATGTCTGGAAGGTTTTAGATACCCTTGGAACTCTTGTAGAGTAAGGGTTTGTGTGTGAAAACCTGAATTCAGTGCCCAGCAACAGGCTCCCTACTGCATCCAGTTCATGCTCATTTTTTGCACATACAACCTTAGGGAGATTTCTAGTGCAGAAACTGCAAACACTTGTGAATTACGAATCTTTTCTCTATTCTCCTGCTCATTTAAAATATTCTCTCAAGCACTTCATAATATTTATTTGGTTTTGTTTTGATTATTAAAGTTTCTAACATTTTAATACATTAGAGAATGGGTAAAGCTGTTTTCTCAGTGCAGTGAGACAGCATAAATTAAATGAGATGTGGAAAGTTTATCTTTTGCTTTGTGAATCTGTTCATTTGCACTGGCTGAATTAGTTCATTTTGCATGTTGATAGAATGTCTTGTTCAATCTTGGAAACCACACAGTAACTTTTTTTTTTTTATTTATAGAAGGTGGCTTGTGCTGTGCACACCATCCATTTGAGGGGAAGATGGTATTGTCACAGGGAAGGGGACAGGGACAGATTCTGATTTGGCTTTGCTTTGATTTGCACATTTATATACATCCACCTGAGGGATTGCTCTGGATTTTTACTATAATTCATAAAGACTGCAGTGAATCTATTTGCTGATTTCAGACGGTTCTCTGAATACTTTCCCTCTGAATGATGCTTACATATTTTAGTGCTGCAGGTCCCACTCTGGCTCTCCTTGACAGGCTCTTCTACTTTTATTTTGCATCAGATTTGACTCTTACTTCTATATTCCTATCCAGGATCCTCCAGAAATACACTTCTTCACGTTGCCCTTAAGTTTGATTGAGCCAGTCATCACCAAAATATATTTCTAGTTAGGGGTGTTGGGAGGATTTCTGAGAATTTTGATGTGCAAAAACATAGGTAGAAATAAAAAACAGAATTACTTATTTAATTAAGTTTGACCTAGTTGTGTTGTTATCCTTTTTGTTTAATATCTCACATATATCTATCTATCTGTTCATCTGTATGCAGGTCCTCCATACAAATATATTCTATGTCTGTCTATCTATCTATCTATCTATCTATCATCTATCTATCTATTTATCTATCTCCTGGTTATTTGATTTAGTCAGCATTCTTATCTCTGTCAAATATGGGCAGTTGTATTTGCTGTTGCAAAGTAAGTGTTTTACAGTTTTCCTGATGTCCTTTGCATTTGTTTTTTGCTTTATAAGTCCTTCAAGGCTGTGAACTGCATCATCCTCTCTGACCTGCTGGCACGAAATTTATTGACAGTCTGCCTAAAGAAAGGCTGATGGATAACAAGAATAGCAGGAGGTGTAAGTTTGATGGATGACTTGGGTCTCAAAAGCCTGTGATCAGTCCAGCAATTGCCTTTGTCCATTTGAGTTATTCAGGAATCGTGTTAGTCCTTTCCTCTCCTCAAAACTAATAAATCTGCAATAGTAAATCTTGTAAGTTTGTGTTGTGACAAATGTGCCTCCAGGCAGTGTGCTGGAAGGTGGGACTGGGCCAGCTGGGCCGGGGCTAGGTCACAGAAAGGAAAAGGAGACCTTTGCAGCTTTTGACCTCCAGTCTCTTGCTCCCCCTTTTGTGTTTTTCAGCTGTCACAGGTGTTTTACACAGGCATTGAAGACAAATCATATTTCCCACAACTCTTTCTAGAAAATGGTTCTGATGGAGACTTGTGCCAGTCCTAACAGGAATATTCATGAAATCCTTGTTTTTCTTTTCAGCAGAATTTAATTCCAATTTGCCAGCTTAAATATCTAAAACAATCACTCAATAATTTAAAGAATGCAGTGTGAGGGACCAAAACCTCTGATTTCTCTTTTTCTGAGGGATCTCTCCTCACCAGGATGTATAAACTCTTCTTCCTTATTCACATTTATTTCCCAGTGACTCTTGAATTATTTTTCATTTCTTGTTGTAACTCCATGGCAATATGTGGAATTTGTTCATACAGCTGCCTGTTGGTTGTGCAGGGCATTGGGAGGGGGCCAGGGAGTGCAGAGGAGCATCTCAGCCTGCCTGGGGTACTTCTGCGTGGGCTGATGAAGCTCAGGAGGTGAGAGTGGGGTCTGGGGTACAGATTCCCTGCTTTGTTCCAGACTTAGGTTTTACTGGTGAGTTCATGTCCAGCTTTTTGTAGACCCACAAGTGAAAACATCAGAAAAGCTTCTTTCCATTTTTCCCTTTCTCAGCCTCCCTACCATGCCTGTGGTACCCATCCTCACTTCTGGGAAAAAAAGGGGTAATTCAAAGGTGACTGGGTGCAAAGATCAGGCTGGAAGGTGTGGGGAGGCCAGCGTGGAGGTCACTGGCCACAACAGTGCCAGTCACACGAGAGGAAAATAGCAGAAACCCGGGCTGGGGAGTCCAAGAGATAATTCACAACACTTCTGAGGGCTGCATGGCAGGAATGTGATAGGAAAGGCAAGAACATGCAGGACAGATGCAGCCTTTCACCTGAGCCTGTGTGAAGCCATTGCTGAATCTGGGAAGTGCTAAGGGAATTCAAAGCACCATCCATCAGCCGAGAGCAGGAGCACAGGGCTGTGTGCTGAGCCCAGAGCAGACTGAGCTTTCCGTGACGTGAGCTGCACGCACAGGAATCCAGCCCTTACTCTTGCACAGCTCTTCCCCTGTCTTCCCTCAGTTCCACCCGTGCTTTCTGTGCTCAGACCAAAATTCTCACTCTCAAAAATATAATAAGGAAGTCATGGCTATTCCCGTCCCCCCAAAGGCAGATAATTTATGCAATGATGAAAATATGTCTAAGTCAACAAGCTGACTTCTCTGCTGACTTCTGCCTGCGTCACGCTGTGCCTGGGAGCGGAGGAGTGGGAGTGCTACCCTGGCTTGGTCTGCTGGGAGCCCTTCTCAAATCCAAATGCATGGCAGGAGTTGAACTTCGCCAATTTTTTTACTTTTTTTTAATTTTTTGCCTCACTTTTGGTGGTTCAAAACAAATCACCTTCTGACACTGTCATTTATGACAACGGCACAGGATCCCAGAAAATGACTTTCTGCTGTAAAACTGACCCAAGAAATTTATTAGAAACAAGGGAAGAGTATTAGCCCTACATCTACTTTCTCTCTTTTCTCTCCATATTTTTCTGAGCAATAACAGAAAATATTCATGGTGTTTTTCTCTGTCTCACGTCACTTGAGTTCCTTGTACAGTTTTATGGAAGGAGCCCCACTCAGAATCTGATTTAATTCGGCTGCGTGCAGAAACCACACCTGTAAGCACAAATGGTCCTTCTGAAGAGCCAGTAGAGGACTATACTCTCAAAAATAATATTCATATTTTTGGCCCTTCCCACCTACCATCTATTTTAAATAGGAAATATTAAAGGTCAGTAGCTGAAGCCTTTCTAAACCAGGCTCCCTAAAGCCCCTAAAAGCCTTAGATGTCCCTCAGTCCTAAGCTATGTTTGAAAAGGGAGATATCAAACACCAATGCAGCCTTTGAAACATGCTTGCTGTCTGTAAGCCAGGAGTTAACTTTGATGTACATTCTGAAAATTGTTATCCTGTTTGAATTGTTTTACTAATGGGTAAAATAATTTAACCAGAAAACGTGGAGAAGGTATTTTCCATCCCAAGGATGGCTGGACATGGGAGCAGGAGAACTCTTGGAGGCAAAGACCTGGTGGAGTCTCCTTCCCTGGACTTGACTGGAAAAGATCCTGAGCAAGCTGCTCAGCTGGTCCTGGCTCAGGCAGGAGAGCTGCCAGGTGTCAGCTAAAATTACCCCGTGCTGCTGGCAGGTCTAAGAGACGTGAACAATCTGTAAGATTTTTTTGTCTCCTTTGTTCCCTTAGACAGGTCTGTGCATTCCTAGAGCCAGCAGGCAAGACCGAAGCGAGGCAAATCCTGTGGCAGCTCCACTGTGATTTAATGAGCCACCTCCAGGCCGCTGAAGACAAGGGCACTATTTCTTACTTCCACTTTCACTGTGGGGAGGAACGAAGCAAAATATTATCGTATTTTTGGCTTGCAGAACATTGAATGAGCATCCCAAGGGCAGCAAAAGTGGTTGTTTATAGCCATCTTGAGATGCTGCTCTCCAAGGGTAGGCAGGGAGCTGCCCTCTGAGAAAGCTGGAGCTGCTGTGCCTGGGCCATGCATGTCACTGTCCTCGTGGTGGAAATAGGGGCAGATGTGTGCCAAAACCCCCCCTCTGTGGAGCACAGGGGAAAGGTGTCACAGTCAGTCAATACAGATGAAGCAGCAGAGCCTGTGGCCACTTTGGGGATGCAGGAAGAAGCGGTGCAGCTCTCCGGTGTGTTCAAGAAGAGAAAAAAAAAGACCAAATAGCAGTGTTATGATGACATGATCATTAGTATTTGCCAATCTTTGGGGATTTTAGAAGTGTTTTATATCTTTAATAGTGTTGTGCTGTCAGATGTAAGACCTCAGTGGCTCTCTGGGTTGTTACGATGCACATCGTGGCTTCTCCTGTTCTCAAGGCTGATCAGGTGAGGGCTGATAAGCACTGATAGGCACTGCAGGTATGGTGTAAATATTAAAATCTGTTGAGATTGCATAATTTAGCCCTCTGATAAGCCCACAATCTGAAAGCATTCGCCTGCAGAACCAATTTACTGCACACAATGACTGTTAAGAATCAACTTTCTCACTCAGTACTCTGTGAAAAATTTTCTGTGAGACAAATGGTTGAGATACTACAAAGAGGCATTCAAGGAGCTCTGACACATCCTGGGGAGGGGTTGTTGTGATGGCTCTTGTCTCTCCCACACTCTGCCAATGGCCTTGCTATATGGCTCTGTTGGTATTGGTGGTGACCTGGCTCACTCCTGACGCTCGAAGTTAGATTTTCTAGTGTGAAATGGGATGGATAATACCCTATATCCATCTGTATAGCATGCTGATGTCTGGAAGACAAACAAAAAAACCCCAGTCAAATAAAGAAAACATACATGATCAATACCAGGTCATCAGTTGCTCTGCAGGAAAAATTTGCAATGCATGTTCTTTTGCAGAAATACAGAAATTAGCTCAAATTGCACAGGTTTTGGATTGAGGCTTCTTCAGTGAGTGCTCTGTTTGACTGACAGGTGTAATTTAAAAGAAGAAAGGATGCTATAAATATTTTTAAAGACAACATAGCTCCATCTCTGAGCATAGAGGCCTTTCTGCCTCACAAACTACATATAAAGATGCATGTCCTTAGGAGACAGTAAGTAAAGTAGTAGTGAAGCTTTTATCTCCCCAAACCATTAAGCACAATGACAAAAATAAGGGTTGTTCACATAATACCTTACGAATGGAAAATGGAAGATCACTTAAAATGATGCTATGTGATGTATACACCCTGTGTGCCAAACCCATGACATGAAATTTACCACTTTTTTGATTGCTAATTTAATCACTCAGGTGTAATCGGTTTAATTATCAGGAATTCCTGAAATGCTTTGGTGTTTTTGTTGACTGATGTGATGAATGATGTTTTCAAATGTTGGCTTGTTAACATTAGAGATGCCCTCACTGAGCATCTCTGGTTGAGCTACTTCTTTGTGATGCTGTGGTGAATCTGCCCCCAAAGGCTTTATCCCCTTAGAGACTCTGAATTAGGCAACAGATTCTCATGATGAAAAGCAGAGCTCTCTGAGGAAGAGATATTATAATTTACCACATGAACAGCCAAGTTCATTCGCAGGGTGGTGCTTACAGATTCCCGTGGAAAATCCTCTCAGTACTTTTGGGCTCATCATACAACCTGATTGAAAGGCTCAGTCTGAGGAATGTGAGCTTGACTTTCCCAACCAGGACTGACAGCTGCTGGGCAGTATCAGGCTGGTTTGTTATGAACCCTTGAAAGCCCGCTGTGACTGACCCTCTGCTCACCACCAGATGGTCTGAGTGTGGTACAGTCCCCCCTGAAAAAAGACTGAGGAAGACCAGTAGGGTTCACCGATTGAAATTTAATGAGGAGTGAAAAGAACTAGGTACAGGTTAGAAAGATGCTTGCCTGAATTATTTTTTTCATCTTCAAAACGACCTTGCATTTTTAATGGCTGCAGATTAACACCAGAAATGAATCCCAAGTGTCTAATGCACATCAAGACTGGGTTCAGGAAACATTAAGGGATACCTGGGAAGAGTCATAGATTTTACACGGAGAGTACAATAATGATCTTGCAGGCAAAAAGTTAATGACTTAAGAAAAAGCAGAAATGTTGCTCTCGTTCCCAAGGTTAGGGAAAATAAATCGGAAGTGATTGCTTTCCCCAATTGCTTGTTTTGGGATAAGAAATTTGACACAGCTTTAATGATAAAACATGAAGGACTTGGGGCCTGCATCAATACTCATGAAATTCAATGACTGCTGGCTTATGCCAGCAGGGTGCCTTGGCTGCATTTTGTAGCCAGCTCCTGTTGGAGGGCTCATGTCCTTGGAGAGCTCTTGGGGAATACTGAATTATTAATATGGAAACACAGATGTGTCTGTTGTGGTGAAACACCACTCTTCAAGCTCCACTGAACAAAATGCCTCAATTTCAGAGTAGGAAGAGGTAGATATGGGAGAGGGACCATCCACTGGTGCATTTGAATGGGCTCAGAGGCTGATGCCAGCTGAAACAGACAGGAGTTACTGCCAAGCTGTTCAAAGGGGGCTTGATTTGAAGGTGCTGACACCCAACAAATTGAGGTGGTAGGATGCTCATTAGAACCAACAACTTTAACAGGAAACCCAGTCAGAGCCAAATAAAGAGGTGGTGACTGACAGGAAATTGATCCAAAAGCAACTTTAGAAACACTGGGAGATGTGGCTCAAAAATTTTTTTTTCAAAGTTAAGGGAAACATTGTTTAGAAGCCCCAAAAGAAGATTTGTTTGGAACAAATGAGTTTAAATTTAAAAAAAAGAAAATAATTTTGTTGTGAAAATTATAGATAGATTATAAGAAAGCTGGTCAGAGAGATAAAAGAGAATGAAATATATGATCATAATTGACCAGCAAATGCTTAAGGTCCCATCTTGTGGGCTTTGTCAAACTGTTAAAAGTAAAATATTTTAGGAAATGCTACAATTTGGAATTAAATTACATATTCTACCTATAATTTGAACTAAAATATTGCCTTCTGGGTGAATTTTGGAGAATGTGAGTATCAATCAATAGCTCTGCTCGCATCCACACCTGCTGAAGGCTGAGCGTCCTGTCTCTGAACCAGCAAAAGCTGCATTCTTTGCAGCACTGAAAAACTGTGTTGCATGAAGTCTGGGAGCAGCTACAAAATCCTCCTTGAAGCAGCACAAACCCAGGGTGTTGCACAGGAAGTGCGATCCTTTCTCCAAGTTCAATTCCACCTGCCAGTGGGGCTGGGAGTGCTGCGAGGAGCAGTCGAGCTGGGATGAAAGGCGGCTGAAGCAGGGCAGCGCTCCTAAAGGGATTGCTCCTTCTTGCCTCAGAGCCATAATGATCTGGATTTTCTTTTTCTCCCCTGTGATAGCTCTGGCTTATCTCTGCTGTGGAACAGAGGGAATTTCCTTAGCAAGTCTGTGAGACCTCTGTGGTCTGAGAAACCAGGAGGGCACGTCCGGGTTGTGCGTCCCAGCTTCTGTGGTGTGAAGTACCTGCTCTGAGGAGGAGGGGGCTGAGCAAAGGTGTGGAGCCAGGTCCCACAGCAGCTCAGGCAATAAACCTTTTTCATCCTGGATCCAGGTTCTTACCCAAACAGAGGGTTTGTGTCCTTCCCAGTCTGTGCATCCTCCTCCATACACCACCCCCTCTGCTTCTACAGACCTTCACTGGCGTTATGGTCTGCTATAATACATTGGGTTTTATTGTTTATACTGTTCTTCTGCCTCAATTTTCCCACTACTGCAGCCTTAAACAGCAATAGTAGCTATGTTTCACATTTTTCATGACAACACTTAAGCACAAAGTGAATCTCCAGAAGATTTAAGTAGGTGATAAACTTAATTTTAATTCTTCTGTGTGCTAACAGAATATGTTCGAAAAGGCATTTCTCAGCAACAAGATACTGAACTTTCTGGTCTGGCCCAGGAGGAGCATTCTTATGTATCAGCAACATGAAAAAGGATGCAGGTGCCCAGTCCTAACTTGCATTCATAAAAATACAATTTTAGCTATTTAGTCTGATCAAGATGGTATGAATTGCTTGAACATTCCTTGCACATAATTTATTGTCAATCAAGAAAGACACTAAAATCTGTGTTTACAGCTGGTGGAGTATGTTGGATCAAAACTTTTAATGCACCTTCTAGATTTTTTTTGTCAGATGCAGTTTACATTTGACTCATTAGTGGCATAACTGAGAAAATGTTAGTTCAGATTGTATAGCCACTACTTGATACTGTCCTCCCTCCTTCTCATGGTCCCTTCCCCAATCACCTGACATCACATTTATTTTTATGTGAGGCATTGAATGAATAATAGAAAGAATCCTGGCACAGGTGCAGTTAAAAGATTAGGAAGTGCTGTAATTTTATGTTGGTAAAAATAAGTTATTGAGGCTGATGTATAATCATGTAGGAAAAGACTCATTTTCTGCCAATTTAATGTAGTAATAACAGATAATAATACATCTTAGAGTTCTCAAGTAGAGCAGGATGGTGTTCATTCTTTTGTAGCAGGTGGTGCCATGACCAAGCCTAGGTAAATTGCATAAATATTGTTAGCATCAAACATATCTCAGAGAAGCAGCCAGATGATGAATCATCCACTTGGAGAAGTCCCAAGCTACCATTTATCTTTATTTACCCGCATTTTTTACGGACATTTGGTGCTTTTGCCTCTGCTGAGAAAACTTTATTATGTGCAATCTGTCTTTTTTTTTTCTTTTTCTTATTAATTTTTTATATGTTAACAGGAAAAAGTCTTGGCAGGGAACTAGACACCTCCAAGATGGAAATTCTGTTCTATAACCAGTTAGAAAAATTGCATTAAAAAAAAAAAAAGATTAAAAAATTTTCTTTAGATTATTTTAAAGCACGAGAGATAATAATTTAGAATCTGTCTTTCTAATTTGCGCTATTTCCTTACTCAGAGCCCAAGAGAATTTTGGAGAGTAACTGGACTCAGTAACTATGTGAAGCCTCATATGCTTTTCTAAATTTATAGCGGCATTACCTGGATGGCTTGACATAAGCATTGGGAATCGCCCTGGGTGACAAGGGGTTGTGACAAGGGGTTCAATAAGTTTCCTAATAGCTTGGAGCATCAAATTAAGATGGGGGAAGGCATTTTGTCCATATAAAACCCCAGCAATCCCAAATAAGTCATCATGGGTTTATGAATGGACGCAGGAGGCAGTAGGTGCTCGATGTGGAGAAGGTGGAGCTAGTTTTGCTTCCCCTGAGGATCAGGGTTTTGACATGAGGTGCAATTCATCAGGAAAGGAAATACTGCTGTGACTCCAGCCTGACCCCCAGAATTCAGCTTAAAAGTGCTCAAAAGCTGGATCAGAAAACTGTTTCTGAGGTGAAAGCCTTCCTTGGACTGCTGTTATGGAGAAAGCCTCTTAAATGTCAGTCGAGAGAGCAAGGGATAACTTAAGCTCTTCTCAGCGCTTAATTCTAAATTTAACAGGTGTCACTGAAGGATGAAGGGCTTGAAGCACAGCTAAAAGCATGATACTGTAGCCTACATTTGAGAAAGATACAAGAAAATACAGGTTTTCAAGGGTTGTCTCTCCTTTTGCGGGGACAAAAGTAATTTCTTGAGAAAATAGCCGTGTTTTGTCTCCTTACCATTGTAGTTATCTTAGACTGTGACCTTGGGGTATTTTTTATATTATTCTTACCTACCTTCTTTCTGGAAACAACTAAAGACAGAGGAGGTTGGAGACATTTTCACCTGTTCAGACATGTAAAGATGGAACCAGAGATAAACCAGAAAAAAGTCAGTTGTGTGTCAGAGGACAAAATGCCATTAAACCAGAAGTCCAGAACTCTTGGCTTCCTTATGGTATTTCTAGAATTAAAATATCTCATTGTACAGCTCATGGACTTCTTCGGACTTCTTCCTGTACCACCGCCATGAATGCAGATCACCTCTTTGTAGATCAATCTAGTTATCCTGAGAACAAAATATATCCCCTAGGAACAATTGCATGGAAACTGAAATCATAATATTTTTCCTTTTTAACTGACAGTTAAATTCCCTTAAGGTACAACCAAAGTCAGGAAAGCCCCTTGCTCCTAACTCTCAAATTCCAGAAGATTATCATTAAAATGCAGCAAATCTTTGTCTAAATATGTAATTGAAAAAACTTCTCACACACTAAAAATGGGTTCAGGTAGATGAAGAAATCTAGGGGTATAATAAAATGCAGAAAGGGTGATGTGTTTTCTGACTGTTGCTTAAATCTGGAGTAAAGGCAGTATGAGGTGTGTGCAGTAGTGATGGCTGGTTTAGGCTGGGCCTGGGCTGTGCACGAGATTGGCCATGTGCAGGTAGGGATGAGCCAAGAAATTCTGAGCAAAAACCATCCTGACGGAATCAAGTTCCACAGCTTGTGTCACCTCTGGAGTCCGGTGTTCAATGACAGAGACGAGTCATTCACTCCCTGAGGTGTGCAGGGACTCAGCTCCGTCTTTAAAGATGTGTTTTGGTGCCTTGAATGAAAGCAACCACTTCACAGGCTGTGTTTGTAACAGTGCTAAGCTTATTTTGTCTCAGAAATTATCTAGAAAAAAGGCTGTTCATGTACTGGCACACTTTCGTTTTAGTTTTAAAACTGTTAAGTTTACTGGCACACTTGAGTTTTAGAAGTTGATAGGATTTCCTCTGCTTTTTTTACCATTTGGTGAGCCAAGCAATACTTACTCACTGATTGATTTTATGTGCAGAAAAATTTGATCTATATCAGGATTTAAAGTTTGTTTTCCGCTTTTGCTAAATGACAGATTACTTTCTGTTATTGCACTGAGCTCTACATCCCCAGCAGATTTACTCACTGGTGCAGTGACTGCTGCAGCATCCATTGTTTAGGTATTTACCTCTCAGAGCCGAACTCAAATCCGTTTTAAGCAGCTGTAGACTCTGGAAAGTGCACAGAAGGAACTGAACTCTCTGGTGTGGGATCCAGAGCCACCGGGGGAATGATCCATAATGAAACATGCAGGATGAGAGCAGGTCCTTGCCTTTCTCTTGGCTTTCTGTGTCTTATGAATGATGAAACTTGGTCTCCCTTGCCCTGGATGGGTTTGATCATCTCCCTAAGCCGTGGCTTTTCAGCATGCCGTGGTCAGAGCTGTGCTCTGTGTCAGGGTTATGCTGGGCATGCAGAGGGAAGGTCTGACAGATCAACTTCTTAAGGAAAATAACAAGACTAATTCAATTCCAGATTATTTGGATGATGAATTTTCAACGATGAGCTAAAAAAAAATGGTAGCATATCAAGGACTTGTGGCTTGATTTCCAGAATTCTAGGGCAATATAGCAATGCCTTTTTATGTCTCTGTAGTGCCATGTAAGAGTGTGTCTCCAAGCTGCCCTCCTGTTCCTGCAGAGCCCTGCTGGCTTTGCATGGGGGAAGAGGAGTGCTCCATTTTTAAAGGCAGCCAGGAGACTGCAGTGAATCAGAGCATCTGACAGCTGACCTGGTCAGAGCCTTTCTGTCTAAAGCAGTTCCATTTTCAGGATAAACTACACACACTTCTGCATACAGCCCACATTTTTTAAACACTGCTGAAGAATGGGGAGGTGGCAGTGAAGAGCCACAAAGATATTATTTGCAATGTCTGGCAGCAAAAGACAAGAACCCAGTCTGTTGTGCTGACTGCCCTTAACTAGGCAGTGAAAGGTAGAAAAAGAACCTACATTTATTGGGGAAACATAAATTATACATTTTGCAAGGGTGAAAACCTCTAAATTAGATAAAAGGGGCAGGGTTGGGGGTGGGGTTGGGTGTGTGTAGAGGTGGAGAGCGAGAAGAGGAAAATAATTGAATGTGTGTGGAGAGAATCAGAACAGGTTTTTACAGGTGATGGTGGGCATCAGAGCCTCCCACCTGCTCGGATGACAGCAGATAACTCCCAGGAAGATGTACATTAACCAAGAAAGGGTTACATTTTGACCAATACACAGCCTGTATGTAGTGGTCGCACAGAGAAGGTCATCTTTGGTGATTTTACGGTCCTATCAAGCCTTATATTCCTTAGCTATTCCTGTGAGAAGCTCTGCCCTCCCAGTACTTCCTTGGCAGAAGCAGCCCCTTACTTCTGCCAGCACAGACTCCTCTTGTGGTTGAGTTTCTGCCACAAAGGCCCAGTGCCAGGACTTCCAGTGAAAACAAGCACAAAATAAAGCCAAATTTATCTGAGGCTGTGCAAAGAAAAAAAAGCAGTGAATTAACTAATCATGTGTTAAAGACTTATTACCACGGATCAGTAGTGGGTGCAGGAGTATCTGAGTACAGATCTTGAAATTAAAGAGGGGGTACTGCCTCCAAATGTCCATGAGGAATGCAGCCCTCGTTCTGCCAGCAGCGATATCTCCAGCAACTAAACCTCTGCAGCTGCAATGAGGCTCTGCTCAGGTCTAAGGGCAGGGAGACAAGGGGAAGGGAATACAGATTTCCAGCTTCTTCCCTCACTTCCTTCTTATTTTTCAGATGTATAAACCATATTTACCCTCCATAGCTGTCCAAGAGCTTGAGGGTTTTGCCTTTTTACCGTAACCATGAAGCAGTCAGTAATTTTTCCTCTGCTTTGTTGAAACATTAAATATGGAAGACCTGATGCCAGCCAGCCCAGTATCACCAAACCTCAACCACAAAGCAAACCTGGAGAGAGTCACCTTTTATTATGCTGCAGCACAGAAACCTCTGAGCCTGATCTGCAGCCAGGGAGGTCAAAAGAAATATTCCTGTTGTGTCCTGGGGCTAGGAGAACATTCGGTCTTCCAGGAAGGTCGGATTCTCTCCCGTGCATCAGGCAGAACACACATGAAGTGGTATCAAAGAGGTTACATGAGCCTTAAGCAGAATAAATATTATATATGTGTCAAATCTGTCACTTGATGTTTCTATAGAAAGTACTTTATACATTAGAATCTGTCAGCCTTTATTGTCTCTGTTTGAGTTGCTCTCTGCAAACCCGTAAGCTAAATATTGACTTTTTGCATAAAGAACACGACAGCGTGCATAGGGGATGGGTCAGCAGGCCAAGGAGGAAATGCAGGCCAAGGGCAGCAAATCAATGGTGAGCTTCAGTTCTTCAGGGTGCAGGATGAAGCCAGGCATTTTGCTTGTGAAATTATTTGTTTTGCAGTTTAAAAATGTGCAGAAATACACTATTTCTCCAAATGTGGTCATCCCATCTTAGTGTTGTTGATTCAAATTTTTTAAGTGCCCATTATCCTGGACTGCTGAAGCCAGTGCATCTCTATTTTCAAGAAAGATTAAGGCTTTTGATGAAAACTATTCCTCCACTTTTTTTTTCTTTTCCTTCTCAGCAGTACATGTACTTTAAAGCAGCTCGATTTCTGGGGTACAATTCTCACATTCTGGGATCCTTCTCATATTCCCTTCCAGTCTCTGCTTGGAAAATAAGGTCATCTTAACTTACTGTCTTTATTCAGCTATAAAAGATATATAATATAAATATATTTAAAATAAAAGAATACATAAATAATTAATAATTAAAAGAATAAATAATTAAAATAACAAATAAAATAATAAAATATAAAGCTATAAAATCTCTATAAAAGAGTCTTCATTCAGCTACAGAGGTGTGTGCATACATAGATGTGCATATATATCCATTTGTATTTGTACAAAAAAATCTTCAGACTAATATCTCATACTTAAATCCACTCTGGGCACTTGTTTAATGTGCTATAACAATAGAGATAGAGAAGTAGACATAAGTAATAGAAAGTACTGCTAAAGGCCAATTACAGACCTTTATCATTAGAATTGCAATCTGCAGAACTTTTCTTTGATGTGTCCTTGATTTTGGCAGAGCCACACAAAATGTATATTGTCAGTCTGCGGGTGTCAGAGCTCTTCGCTAGAGTCTAGCACAGATTCTTCATTTCTCATTACATATTTATCTTTTACCTGCCCCAAAAAAGTGTGCCACTTGCTTCCAGCTAGTGAAGAATTTGAGCAAATTTTGTCTCCATTGTCCCTTTACATTTTCGGTCCTCAGATGGAGAACTCACCATTTGGTCTCATGCATTTTGCTTCATGCTACTTAAAAAATCTAAGGTAATTGCAAAAGTGAATTCAATTTATTTTCCCAATGCACTAATGGGGAAGTAATAAGTTAATGGCTTTTTCACAAAACAAAATGTAACTCGAATAGTTTGGATTTTGGAACCTGATTTAGATTGGTTGTGCATGAGAATGTACAGCACTTTCAAGAGCAGATTTAAACAGTTGTTCTCCCTGGAGCTCCAAACACTACATTTTTTCCAGGGATCTATGGGAAACAGAGGGGCTGGAGAAAAAAAGGCAAGACTTCATCCTATTGCAGGGTGTAGTCCTGCAGCAGCCACAGAGCACAGAGATCTCTCCTGTGCACAGCCAGAGGTAGCCTTGGAAAGGAGTAATTCCTCCTCTCCCAGGGGCAAGAGAGAGACAGGGACATCTGATTTTTGAACAAGGTGGGTAAATATCCATGTGGTTGCTGCAGCTATCTGCGCAAAATTTAGAATAAATTCCTAGATTTTGTTGTTATGGTCATTCACACAACAAAGAGCTGAGCAAGCACCTGAGAAGGAGGTGTGAGCCTGAGCTGGAGCTGCCAAGTGGTGAGGCTGGGAAGGCATCCTGAAGCCAGGCAGGGAGCTATAAGCAGTTATTTCATTACCTTCTGCTCTCCAAAGGCTTTGTGAATCTACTACAGCTTTCCACTCAGAGTTGGGGAAAATAATTTTTACAGATGTGCACAGCCCAGGGAAGTTATCAAGCACCAGCCTTATTTTAATCAATGTGCTTAAGTAGCTTTCTTACTCCAAATCATCATAACCATGCACATATGCAAACTAAGCATTACATCCATTTTCACAGAGTACTTACAAGGTCAGGAATTGTTATTAGAGCCTTTTTTCCTACCCGTGTTTATTTTATCTTGAATCAGTTGTTGCCCTGTGTCCCTCTAATTTTGAATCACTCGACTGTAAATACATGGGAATAATACTGCAATTGTAAAGTAAATCCACTGTGATTATCCTTCTTGATAATTAATTTAACTAAAAGATTTCTTAACATGGTTTCATATTATATAGGTATAATTTTTAGGAGTGGGATTCATTAGCTATATTTTATTTAAGCTGTGATAATTTTCACACAGTAGTTAACCTTCTAATTACCTGATTTAGTTAAAATTATAACCATCAGAAAGTGGTGTAATTAGAGCCATTTTAGAGTTATTGCAAAGACAAGGTAATAAATTATCCTCCATGTCTAGTATAAGGAATAACGGGATTAATTTTCAGCAAGGGAGATTTAGGTTAGGCTTTAAATAGAGCTTTGTAACACTGAGCATGGTTAGCAGTAAAAAGAAACCAAAACCACTTTAATTTCTATCACTGGAGATGGCAGGTTAGACAAGTGTGTCCTTGGAAGATGAGGGGTAGCACAGCCTCTCCTGAAGGATTGCACCTTACACCTCTTGGAATCCCTCTCACCCCACGTTCAGTGCTCTTCTATTTTTGCTTTGAGTTTTCAGTACAGTTTTCTTCTTTTTTACAGTTGCTTTTAAAAGTTATTTTTTAGGAAGGTTCATTGTGCTTTTTTTCTTTGTTAAGCATTTTCTCATGACATGTATTTATGACTAGCAACAGATTCCTGGGAGCAGGAAAGGTGATGATTTTGTTTAATTTGTGTGGAAATATTGAGAATGGAAATTTTCAGTAGTGTTCCTGCTTAGTGAAAGATGTTTCCCAGAAATGGTATTTTAATGGGGAATTTCAGCTGATCTTTTAACCTTTTTACTCAGGGATGAGCAAAAAATATGGAGAGCTTTTGCCCTAAATATAGTTGACATTGTGTTTACTCAGGACAGTCCTACTGAGAGCTTCTTTCAGAGTGAGAGCACTTAAAGAGTCAGTCAGCAACCAAAATATATACTCATGATTATTAAAGCCATTCATATGTCCAGAGCATTACTTTCCAGGTCGCTTATTTTCCCCAGGCAGTATTTTTTCACAAGAAATATATTCTCCTCTCCTCTCCTCTCCTCTCCTCTCCTCTCCTCT
>VZRQ01000108.1:157757-178328 GCA_013397975.1 Machaerirhynchus nigripectus | reverse complement strand
CCTCTCCTCTCCTCTCCTCTCCTCGCCTCTCCTCTCCCTATTGCAGTGTTAAGGATGTAACTACAGACCAGAAAGAAAAGGGAAGAAAAGAAAGATGAATTTACATTTAGGTAAATTGTGATTCTTTGGCAGTTTTCCGAAAGATTTTCAGGTTTTGTATTATTTAAGTAATCCAGATAAAACAGGACTTGATAAGCTTTCTTTTGTGTGGTGCTGACAGAGCATCTCTTCACTGCAAGTACCAACATGTGCCAAAACTGGCTGACAATAAATAGCTGCCTTCTCATAAGACAAAAAGTAAGAATAGGATTGTATTAGGATGCAAATGCTTTTCATTTATTCATTATAGTCTTTCTGAGATTTGTGCCTCCAGAGACACTTTTGTGTTTAGGTCAGAAGAAACTCAGATACTTAAAAGATATGCAAATCCTTTATGAAATGGACTCAAAACACCAAAAGACTTTGGAAATAGCTCCTAGTCTATTTGAAGCCTGTAAGTACAGGATTATACTGCATCTATTACAGGAAGTAGACTTCAAAAAACCTTGTGTTCTTTTAAAATAAATAAATAAATAAACAAACAAGGGTCTCAAAATACTTTCCCAATAAATAAAATATTTATTATTAAGTCTAGAATATTCCAGGACTTCTGGCATACCAGGTTCATCAAGATGCCTTTAACTGCACAGAAACGTTCAAAGGTTGATAGTGACAGGTTTTCCTATTGCTGGCAAACTACAGGGGAAATAAAAAGAAATACTATGAGCTTTTGTAATTATGATTAGAGCATAACGGGGTATTTGAAAATATAATAATTTTAATCCAAGGTAGAAAAGCACACCCTACAGAAGAGTATTTTTCCTTAGCTGACATTTACCATGAGATACATTTTCAGTGCAGGTGGGACTGTCTCAAATTTGCAAGATGGTCTCTCATTTTTATGAGTGAGGGAAGGCTGAGAAGCAAATTTACTCCTTGATGTAGCTGATGAAAAAACAGAATGCTTAAAAAATCCCACCTCAGTTAGGCTATATAAATCTTCTGTTCTCCAAGGCCACACAGGGCCTGAGCCACAAATTTCCAGTGATATCAAGCAGCATCTTATTGCACGAGTTTTGGATTCAGTGCAGAAAAGCACAGGGAGATCTGACCCACTGCATCATTTTCCCTGTATTTTTTTGCTTTTTGGCAGGGTTTTGCTGCGTCTCAGTGCTCCCATTCCTGTTTAACCTAATTGCACTTAAATTCCTTTTGATCTTGAAAGAGCCTCAGCTACAAAGAAAACAAAGTAATGTTGTTAAGGAACAACATTCGTGTTCATAAGGAAATGGGTGTAATTGCATTGCCTGAGTGATATGAAAGGAGATTTTTCAAAGTAATATAGATTGCATTAGGGGGAACAGATGTCCCACGGCCAATCTGCACATATATTTTAATATGGGTTTGGATTTTTTTCAATTCTGAGTGCACAGGAAAGAACAGGAGAGGTCAGGAAAATAGCACCATTTGTTTGATTTTCTATACTGAGAGTGGAGCCACTCGGGAAGCCACGGGGGAATGTGAGCAGCCAGGGCCACTTTGCTGGTGGGAGCAGGTACAGTCCTTGAGCAGAGTGTGACATCCTGGCACTCTCCTGCCAAACCCTGCTGCTTTCTGATCAACCCTGCCCCTGTTTCTTGATCATTTCATGTTGGGAAGTGAAAATAAATTAATGAAAATAAAGAACAAAATGGGTGCTGCTGCTGCTGCTGCTGGTGTGCCATCTTTCTGAAGCTTGTACAAGCACAGCTGCCAGAAAATCTATTTGTGTTCAGCTCAGAGTCAGAGAAATGCTGTGGTTGAACTCGTGTTCAAGGTCAGGTTGGATGGGACTTTGAGCAATATGATCCAGTGCAAGATGTCCCTGCCCTAGATGATTTTGGAAGTTCCCTTCCAACCCAAACCATTCTGCGATTCTGCGATTCTATGGGTGCGGCTCAGCAGAAGAGCACAGCTCCATCCCAGCATGTCCCAACATTTATACTTCCCACACAGACCTTGCCTTGCCAGTTTCTCACAGACTTTTCACAATGCTCCCACCTTTGTTTCTTTCCTAAAGAAAAGTCTATCTCTTTTTCCCCTTCTTGTCATTTTCTCCTTCCCCGTCTGTTTTGCTCAGTTCACAGCAGCACAGCTGTCTGCAGGTTCTTCCTCACCGAAGCTCTGCAAGAGCTACTCTTTCCCTAAATGAAACTTCACTAAATCCAGCAAACTGCTGCAGAGTGTTTCTGTTTATGAACTGACATTTGCTGCCTCAGGAAATACTTCACTGTAAAATCTTCACCCAGCTATAGATACCATAGTCCTTTATATTTTGTTTTCAAGCTCCTATCACCCTTCCAGGCCTTTGTCTGAGCAGGCTGGGGGAGGAAGAGAAAAAAAATGACAAAGTTATCTTTGTTATTTATTTTTTTCCTAGCAGAGAAAAATCTAACAAAGGCAAAAGAAACCTTGCTGAGACCATTTGAACAGCTGTGTATCATTGAAGGGCAGTGCATCCCTAGCTGGTGTAAATAAAGGAGGAAAACGTGAACCAGTCAGTATGGCATGGTTCCACTTTAACTTAACTTCTGCAGCATTAATGAAAATTATTTCTAGGGATGTTCATTCGTTATGAAAAGTCATCCCGTGCAAGTTTTGTCTTTTATAAGACTAAGCCAAACAACAAAAATTTTGTCACAATTGTATTGGATGGGCTTTTATTGTTTGCTGTCTTGCTTTGAATGCTGCTTAGGTGAAAGAGTAAAACCTTGACATCACCTGCAGCAACCTGAGATGAGCTGAGAAACTGTAAAATCATGAAGATAATCTCACTTGACGTGCAAATTGTGCAGCCTAACCAGGGAAAAAGCCAGTTTGTCATTTAATCTTGGAAAATGCAATTTGGGCTGCTGTAACCAGAGCTTTCCAAGAGATAAATTTCTACAAATGATTAATATCTCTGGCAGAAAATTATATCAGTAATATGTGTAGAGCACAAAGGAGGCTTGGAGTAATGTAATTCTGAGGTTTTTTTGGGCTTTTTTTTCATAAAAGAGAAGGGTAGATTATGCCATCTAGTTAAGCCTTTGCATATTCTAAAGAGAAACAGTATATTCAAATTCTAAACTCTGCTTAAAAAGGGATCAATTTGTGTCTGTGGGTTTGCAGGCCCTCAAGGTAGTGGTTTAAATGAAAAAGTAACATTTTGGAATGGTGTGGAATTTTAAAATCCCAGGAAAAAGAAGATTCTGCCTTCCTAAAATTACATTTTGCCCTGGAAAAGCTGTCGATACTGCTGAAAGCCTAGAGGAAAGGCATTGATGGTTCCTTTTTATTTATTTTTTTTTTCAAAGAACAGACTTTACTAATCCTAACTTTTAATGCTGATGTAAAAGCTTAGAGGAAATTGCAGAAATTATGTTTTTTGTAAATAACATGACTAGTTCACAATTAATTCCCCTGAATTTGTAGATCTACTTCAGCACTTATTTGGAGAGGAGCTTCAGAATCCAGAGAGATGGCCTGGACCTTAGGATTTTTTAGAGGGGTTTTTAAATGACCAAAAGGATTATTGCACTGGACACGTAAGGTTGAAGGCCAAGTGTCTGTGGGATACTCTTTGTTTTACCTGAGTTAATTTGCTACAGTACATATTTGTCAAAGAGCAGGTAGATACTCTTTGCCAATTATTTAACACCATTAACAAATGAGGAGATAATAGAGCTGTATCACTTTCTCCCAGGTTATTGGTTTCACTTAATAATTAATTATAGAAATGTAAATTCAAAAGAGGGTCTACACTGCACAATCATGTCTCCCATACCTAAGAAACATAAAAGTAAAGCTAAGTAAATCCTTCCCCAGAGTGATCCTGATTTAGACTGGTGGGTGAGAGAGGAGAATCAGGCCTGACAGTGAATTGCTGACCTTCATTGCTTTCACTTCTTTCATACAGAGAGTGCTTCAAAGTGCTTACAATAAAAAGCCAGTGCTCTGATTTACTGCCTCAGGCATCCTGGAGAAACCTGGGATGATGATTGTGATGGTTGTGGTCCTTCTCTGCCACAGGCCAGGTCGATTTCCTCTTTCTTCTCATGTCTCCTCAAGGGGCTATAAGAACTATTCTGCATTTTCCACAAAATTTTCTTTAGTAAATATTAACATTATTATATCTTTAAACAGCACCTAATTGCTAAATACTAAATTCAGAACAGATGCCAAGATCCACATTCATTTGTGCCTTGCTAATAGGTGAAAGAATGGAGAAAGGACAGAGATCACTGTATCTCCATTTCTGCCCATCTGAATTCAACGCAGTGATTTCTGCTTGCAGATATCTGCACAAGTCACAGCAGTTCCAATTTTAGACCAGCAGAGCCTAATGAACCGAGTGTGAGATTGGAAATCTGGCTGTTAATGCTTATAAGTAATTGGCTGGATTTTTCTTTTGGTTCAGTTTGTTCCAGCTCTACCAAAGCTGTATCATCTTCAGCATATCAAATGAAGTATAGAGCTGTAATTCCCCTGAACTTTTAGTATAAACACTGGTATGAACCACTAAAATTTTGGACAAAAAAATTTGCCATTGGGAAAAAGGCATGGGGTCAAGAAACTGAGGCACTGTCAGAGTACTGTGTTTGCACCTTCAGCTACAGATATCCAGGTAACAAAGAGAAATAATCTGTTTTTGTGGTGTCTTCATATTTCCACCTGGCTCGTGTGACCAGTCATTAGTCAATGTGTGTCATCTTCATCTGTAAATTTTGCTCCCTTTTATATATAAAATTTCTGAAGAGCAGAATCTCCTGCAACCTCTCAGATTGAATTGCAAAGCATGTCAGTAGAGTCATGTTGACTGGAATGACCTCTGCTTTGAAAGGGAAGGAGGTAATTGGGTTTCCAAATTCAATGCTGCATCTGACATCAATCAGTTGTCAAATTTCATTAACTCTCACACTCTGGGTTCCAAGAAGATTGACTGTACATGCCTGTATGGCTGGGAAAGCACTGAAGCTCTGACAAGCCTTGATAACCAGAGCTGCTCGAGAGAATGTCTTTAATAAATGCTCTCTCACTTTTCTGTATGACCCAGAATTCTTCAAGGAAAGGCTATTATCCAAATTCATAAATATTCATATATATAAAAGAAATATATATTTGTATATAGGCATATATGGAGAGTTATTTGTCACTCTCCAGATGGATTTTTTATATATATATATTATATATACACACATGTAGTTACATAAACACAGGTCTGTATAAACACTTTTAAAAAAACATCTATTCCATGCTATTTCAATCCAATCCAATCTAATCCAAACACAATAAAGTCCCCCTGAAAGGGAAGTCTCCTATGACTTGGCAGGGGAATGGACCCACAACACAGATTGTATTGTGGAGCAAAAAAGGTCGTGAGTCCCTGCTTTAGGGCACAGAAAGAGTCAGAGGCAGGGACATGTTAAAAACATGCTAAAAATAGTCTTGGGTTTAAAAGTGTGCTTTTCTGGCAGGCAAAGATTCAAAAAGCCAGAACAAGATACCTTGGTCCAGGCATAAAAATAATTCAGGATTTAGGAAGGAGAACACTAATGCCAACTTCACATTGTGGACTGTTTTTGAAAACCACGTTCCTAACGGTGTAAGTAATCTGCTGTCATGGACCTGAAGATTTCTTTATTTTTTGAAAGGCATATTCAGAACAAAAATTTAGTAAAGGGCAAATATTATCAAAATTATAAAAAGGGTATTTTCAGGTTCCTGCTGCCTCAGTGCAGCCATCCAAACACAGAAAGATCTGTTCTTGGAAGAGTGCTGGGCTCCAGCAGGAGATAATCGTTGCTTATGCTGGACATCTGTGGTCCTCAAAGAACTGCTAAAGCTCTGGGTGTGGAAATCAGGTGAGCAGAAAATAGCCTTTTAACTTCCTAAACCAAGAACTACCCAATTAAGGAACCTTAGTCTCTGTTCAGTATCCTTACATAATTTGATGCAAATCTAAATTTGTTGTGGACATGGTAGCTTATGAAAATTCCCATTGAAGGGAAGGCAGTGACACCCAGCTTTGTCTGATGTGATAAATAAGATCACTGGATATTTTTTAAACACCTGACTTCCTCCATTTTTTGTTAATAGTTTATTGTCATATTCTTATCTCCACAGTTAATTTAATTTTCTGTTATACCACCCACAGTGGTCGCTTGTTCATTCTCTTTCATCTCCCTCTGTATCCCACAAGAATCTAGAGTCAAACCCCTGCCACAGTTCTACTTCACATAAGTAGCTGGTTGGAAGAGCAGAACTATAAAATTTACATGCTCCATTTGCATCACCAAAAATCTTGGAAACTCAGTTGTATACACTGTTTGCTCAGTTGTATACATGCCAGCAGCCCAGAACTCAAATTATAGTTATTTGTGCTTATGTATGGCAACGAGTGCCTGGTTTTTCTTCCTGTCATTCATTCTTCACCAAAAGCTGTGATTCTGTTTTTGATTCCCTGGTTGTTACTTCTGGAAATATTTTGAAGATTTGTGTAAACTAGAGTTAATTTGAAACAATCAATCCAGTTAAAAACATGGCAAGGAGCACTTCTCCAGTAATTGCTGTGCTGCATCACCTTTGTCCTTCAGCCTTTCCAGTGCCAAGATCTTCTCACAAGGAAAAAAGGCCATGACTTGAAAAAAGTAGCTTGGTGATTAAGATATTCATTATAAATTCCGTATGCATTGGTTGTTTGCAATGATTTTGTTTTTCCACTTGTTCCTCAGGCAGTAACAGTAAATTTGGGTGCTTGTGACACTTCTGCAATTCTAACTTTGAATGAGACTCCTACCATATATTGCCTTATAAATACTGACTTGCACTAAGTCCCATGTGTGCCTCTCATGTAGAAATGAAATAGACAGTATAGTCATTATTCAACTTAATTTGCAATATTTATTGCTCTTGGTGGATATGAATGTATTTGTTACGCTCACAATAAATGACCTCTGGGTTTCAGAGATGCATTATGTTAGGAAAAACTTGCAAGGAGTAAATAACACCCTTCCCTATCTCTCTACGATTATTTCTACAGTGCCACTATTGTGTCCCGTATCTAAATTTAATTCATGCTTAGCTGAAGGACTCCTGCTCATGCTACAGTGTGAAACAAGGGTAACATTTGTGTAAATGCAGTGAAAAAAAAAAAAGCAACTGTATGGCTTTCCCTGGTGACATTCAGAGAAAGATGCCTGTAAGGACCAGCTGTAGAATAAACGTGGCATAACCTTGGGAAGTGTAAGTGCTGACTTGTCCTTGGGATAGGGAGTTCATTATCACTCACAGCCAGGTGGTTTGTCTGTGCTCTTGGGTGGTACCAGGAAAAAATGAGCTGCATAAGGCATGGCCATAACGTCAGTGTCAAGTCCCTTATCGTCAGCTGGAAGCCACAGGAGAAGCAGGAGCAGCAGTAGAGTGGCAGCTACACCCCTGAAAAAACAGGCAACTCTCCCAGTGCTTCCCTGTTATTGAAAGTCATGTAATTTTAGTGGTCGGAGCTAAAATATTTTAATATTTTAAATTCAGACCGAAAATGTCAGAAGATTAGATTAGGTGTAAAACTGTGTTCAACATTCATAATTCATAGACTAGTACGTGTAGTACTAAGCTTCCCAATAAATGTCAAGAGAAAGAAAATTCTTTTATTTTAAAGCTGAAAATGGAGTGATAAATTGACACTCCTGAGGTATGTGTATTTTCTCTGAACTATCCATGCCAACTTTCCCCATCATTTCTCTGGAGTAAGCCTAATTTTTATACTTTTCTTTACCTTTTAAAGCCCCTTCCCTTCAGTCCAAGGGCAAGTATCAGAAAGAGATAATCAAAACAAAAATTTATGTTGGAGTTATGGGGGCAGACTCCAGTAGGCGCAGTCTCCTTTGAATATTTTGCACTTGCTAACGCAGGGTAAAGGTTCTGGCAAACAGGGATACTAATTATTTGATATGCACAGGAGGCTGATTTAAGAACTGACAGAGAAGTTGGATTTGAGATTTTAAGATTATTTTAAACTAAATATTAATAACCTGGAAATCAAGAGAGGAGGGGAAGAGAGTTTGTGTTAGACACAAAATAGGAAAAAAGTGTCATTCTTGAAAGAAAATTCTTAGGATACACTTCGTAACTCCTGATGTTTTTCAGCAGAAAAGAAAATCTCAGTCTCACAGAAACTCATGTTGCAGGAGGTAATTTTATTCAATTCATAAATCCTTATAACAAATATTTTTGCCTTGCCAATTATCCAGATATTCATTTCACAGGAGATAATGAAGTATGTGGTAAATGTTTCAGCTGATCTTATTTTAACATTTCACCATTCGTGTGACAAAATGCCATACATAAAATCTTACATCAGGGTTTTTATTGGTGTGAAAAAATGATACCTCAAAACATTATGCACGCTCATGGATGAGAGACTAAAATCAAAACCCATAAAACGTGTTATTGGAGGTTGTGTTTTTCATAAATGGCAGCTGTGCTCTCCTCCCATAATGTCACTGCCAAAGCCAAGTGAGATAATAAAACCCATTTTTCTTTGGCTTATTTTCTTTATTAATGATATAAAAAGAAGTCATACACCTATTACCTTATTGAAATGCTTTTTAAGATTTGATATTTGCAGAGAACTACAAAATGTCCTTCCTAAGACTCGTGGTGGGTGACTGAAATCAATCCACAGGCTTGTCTGCTTGTCTTTGACTGTTAGACTGGATTATTTGCTTTTAATTCAAAATATGGATATTGTAATTATTTGAGGAAACTGTAAGGGGTGTAGTACATTATTGCCTACATCTTGCTCCAAAGCAGTTATGCAGAATAATTTAAAAAGCAGAAGAACAAAGCCCTACAATTCTAAAGAGCACAATCTTACTACACACTTAAATTTAGACCAAAGAAAGCATTGTTTTATAAAAAAAATCAGTGTATAAAATAAATAGGAAAATGAATGACAAGTGTCTATAAAATCAGCTTGGAAATAGCTAAATAAATCTTCCTTCTCTGACTTTGAATCGCCATTATGATCTTTGCAGGATATATATAAAATTTCTCTAGCTCTGGCTCTAACTGCATTTTGGAGCATATTTGGTGCTGTATTTTCTATTTCTGCTATAAAAACATAGATATAAAAATAGAAACTTTGCTTCAACACTCACAGGTCCTAACTGTATTTTTCTGATGAAGTTTTATTCCATGAGTATACACAATAGAGAAGCAACTTCCACAGCATTTGTTGCCCTTGAAATTTGTGTGTAGTTTCTCTAGAAAAACACTCAACTTCTGCTTCACCATGGCCAAGCGAAAGAACTCAGTGAGCTCATGGTGGAACTCGACAGAGCTCATTGTTGAGAGGGTCAAGGTCAGAGCAAGAAATCCTTCTGCATACATATTGTACAAGCATCATCCTACCCTCATCCCTGTGGCTTTCTGGAGGGACTTGGTCCTGGTCGCTCTTTACTTTCTCACTGTTCTCCTTTTCAGCTTTTCTGACCTGATTTTATCCCTTTTATGGTCCCATTCTTCTCCTTCCTGGAGCCGAATGGGGCTGCAGGAAGACTGAGTGCTGGATGGGAACTGCATTACAACTGTGACAGGGTTATTGCCTGGCTGTCTATCCAAATGTCTTTTTTGATCTTTACTAACAAACAAACTCACTTAAACCGAGTTTAGTTCGTGTTTTTAGTGAGCTGAAGTAGATGCATATTGTCCTCAGAGAGCTGTCTAAGGGACACTTGAGATGTGCACATGCATAAGATCAAGGATTCATTTTGCTGCTTCAGAAATCCACCCAAAAGCCACCTCAGGACTTTTACAGATTTTAAACAATGTCAAAGAGGTTCTACAGCCACCTGGAGAAACTTGACAGAGCTGCTTCAGTCTCAAGGGATAAAAAGAAATAAGCATCAATCACTCCCACCACTGCATTTTGTAATGACTTATCTATGAATTATCTCTTTTTTTGTTTTGCCATGGGCAGGGACAGCTTCCACTAGACCAGGTTGCTCTAAGCCTCATCCAGCCTGGCCTTGAGCACTTTCAGGGATGGAGCATCATCATGTAAAAAGTGATTTTAGAAGCCAAAATCCTTAATTTCAAAGGCCTGGATTTGGAATATACTTCACCTTTCCCCACTGTGTACATAGTAGTGTACTGTGGGAATCACAGGAATTATATTTTGTACCAGCCTCCAGGCCTGAGCCCCTAATTAGACAGCTGAAATGGGGCTTCCTGTGGTTTGTCCTGCTCAGCCAAACTGCTGGGCCAGTGTCTGCTTTTTAAGAAACTTAATTTCTTTCACCAAGCCTTTTAAATGTGAAATGAACTGGATTTATAAATCTCTCATGATTCTCAGTTCTGGGTTGAGTACCTTGTGTTACATGGTCATTTATATAGCATTGAAACAGCCTTGGGCAAGATTGTAAGGCAGCACTCCTAGTGAGCCCTCATAAAGAAGAGATGTTCATCTCATCTGGCAATTGCTGAGAACAAAAAAAAAAATAATAAAGAGATAGATTATATTTAATGGTACCTGGAAATGCTGCTTGCTAACAATAGAAGCATAATCCCTCTTTCATGCCTCCCTTCTGTGCTTCCTCTGTAACATCCTCAGCAGTAACCTCAGGGTGGAGCAGCCTTTGCAGCACAGTTGGGACAATGCTGGCAGAAACAATCCTTGCATTTGCTTTTCCTTTCAGGAACGAGCACGCTTTGTTTATCTGAGCTGCCTTTTGGGACTATTTGCAGAATGTCTTAAAACTTTCAAGAGAGACCTTCCCCACCTAAACCAACCACAATAAAGAAACTGTTAAATTTAATTTCTGCCAAAAGAGTGAGTTAACTTTTACTTTGCTACACCAGTAAAATGGATGCTAAACAAATGTTGAAAGGTCACAGATGGAATTGAGGGAAAGTTTTTTTAATCACTTCATCCTGAAAAAAATGGAAGTACTGTGAAGATGTGGATAAAGGTTTGTGAAGATGTGGATAAAGGTTTATGAATATGTGGATTGATGGTTTTTTTCCTTTCTACAGTGTTAGATGTCACATTTCTATGATATTCAGCACTGCAGCTTTATGTTACTGTTGTACAAGTATATATATATATATCTATAAAACAAATCCTGACTGAGGTTTTTAATGCAGGCTGTGGTACCAGGTACCACAGGAAGGACACAAACCCCCACTGCCATTAGACATCTGCTGTCCTGCAGCTGGTGGGCGTCCAAAACTGCACACCAAAGGCTTCCACTGCTCCTGCACCAAGAGCAGATCCCACCAAGGATGAGCAGATCCCAGCAGGGATTTGGAACTTGTGCCACCAAATGGCTCTGCCTGCTCAGGCATTCTCTGCAGAGGTACCGTGCCCCCATGGTGGTTGTGGGTGGTGTGTTTTGAAAGCCCTTCCCTTCCAGCAAGGCTGGTATTGCAGCTCCTAACTGGAGTGTGGCATAACTGAGCTTCTTGCTGTCAGAGACACGAGAGTGAGTAAGGCAATCCTCTATTTGCAGCAGCCCAAACACAGCAGAGGGCTGCCTGGGCTATGCAGATACACCTGATCAAGCAGGGAAGGTGAAAATGATCTTGGAGTGGATTCATCTCAATAGTTCGGTCAAGACAGAGCAGCAAAGAGGTGATAAGACACAAAAAGATTTAAGACTTAATCAGCCTGAAGATGTCAGGCTTTGTACCATTAAAAAGGCAATATTTAGTGATTCACTTTCAGATCTGTTCTGAATTAATAACTAAACTGATCTGTAGCAATTTTTGGCTGTCAACAATGGAAAAATGGAAAAGCAACAAATAAAAGATCTGCATGTAGGAGAAGGAGAAATTTAATAGAGGACATTGTATATAAATTCAAGGCAGTTTTGACTGATGAGGGAAGAGTATGGGCAGGCACCAGCAGGAGAAAAAAAATGATGCTGAAACTATGACAGATTTGTTGAGGCACACTACGATGAAAATAGTATGAAAAAATTAGTTATGAAAAGAAACATTCACAAATGTTTTCATTATCGGCTTTGGATAAATTCTGCTGACAGATAGAAAATACAAGGGAAAAAAAATTACCTTCTCAGGAAGATTTGGGAAGATACAAAAGAAGAATGAGCATGTCCTTCAAGAATGTGGATCCTTAACTGAAGAGAGAAAACAGGAAAGTGTTTTCCTAAAATACCATTTGTGAAAGTTGGTTGGATTCAGAATTATGTTAATTTCTTTTCATTTGTATGGGAAGGAGGAGGAAAGTTAATAAGGTTTCAGCTTTCTCCACAAAGACTTAGTAATCAAAGGTCATTAGAATATATATCTTACAGTAATTAATGTGAAATGAGAGCAATTAGTGGTCCTTCATTAATAGTCTGTTACATTAGATTAGTAAGTTTCTATTTTAGTCAGATGCTATTTAACATGCTTTAAGATAGACTTTTTTTTTTAAACTTCAATCTTCACAAAATTCCAGCTGGGAAAGGTTTGGAAATAGGAATTACAGCTGATCAAGTTTTTCTTTTAAAGTGAAGTGTCCTGACTGACATTGCTGAAGCAGATGTCTGCTGAACTATTTTGATTGTGAGGTTCTAGGGTTCAAGTTTCTAGGGTTCACAGGCAATCAGGTACCTACATACCAACAAATCAATGTGTGTTCAAATTCCACTTGTGCCGTTCATATTTTTACCTCTCCAGCTAAACACATGCTGGGAAAGAAAAGACATTCAAAATTCTCACTCAAAACCATTCTTCAGGATATTTAAAAAAATATGATTCCAGGACAATATGTGAATTGTTGTTATATGGATTCTGTGCTTGCTTGCAGTGAGGAAGGCTCAGGCAAGTGAGGATTCACAGATCTGCTTGTGAATGTCACCAAGTCATTGCCAGTTCCCTGCTCCCTGTTCTCCAGCTGCTTCCTACATCCTACCTGCTGCACTGGGTGCTGTGAAGCTGAGCTACTGTTTGAAAAGATTTATTGTAATGTTTATGCAAGACATTGAACTCCTCAGATGAAAAATGAAATACAAGTGCAAATTATAATTATCACAATTCCAAGCTATTTAATATAAACACTCAGTTAAAAGGAATTACTCATTAACTGACTATTTTCATGTTTTTGCTGAATCTGGGTATTCAGTTGCTTTTTTCCATTATTAGCAGCAAAATTGGAGTAGGATCTCTAATATGAGATTTGACCCTTTCATCTCAGGTGATGCAAAAGGTCTTTTTCAAAAATCAGAAAATCTTTACTTGCATATTCATTAGTGATAATGATTTACCAAACAAAGAGCTCATTTTCCCATTATCATCTTGTTCTTTGCATAGTCCAGACTGAAATTCTGCTGTTAGATATCTCTACCCCTGAGTGCAAGGCAGATGCAGACTCTGCAGAGGAAAAATTTTATGGGAAACTCCAGTTTCATTCAAATTTTACTGACAATCAAGACACGGCCTGTCTGTGAGGCTTGGTGAATTTCCCACAGTGTTTTTAATCCTGATCACTTATGGCAAAAAACATGTGCATGAAAACTTTATTTCCAGCAGTTCTGTGGTGTACCAAGAGTGTAACCAGAGCTGTAACCCAAGAGAACATCGACATGTTTAATCTTCACGATTCAATAAAACGCAACAGTCACATTGTTTTCACTGTCAATTAAGCTTAACTACATACTTAATTGTTTTCTTAACTCAGGGACCAAATAGCCTCAGTTCTCAATGGCAAACTGAGCAATTGCACCCCGTAGTTCCTGCAACAGCAAAAGTTGTGTGTTTATGAAAAAAAAGATCAATGATTAGGAGAAAACCATCAGGGAAAACCATCCCTTTTATTGATCCAAGATTCATGTCAGCTGTTAAAATAGAGAAATTTGAACACAGTAAAGCATTAAAGATTTGGAATTGCCAAGGCAAGGCAAAACGTCCGCTGTAATTCACTGTTGACAGGGATGCTGCTCCAACCAAAGATATATACAGCAGGAAATCCTCCAGGAAATGTTCCAATGAAGTCTTTTCTTATTCTGCAGTAAGACTCAGTCCAAAGAGGTGTTGAACTTCAGCAAGCAACTGGAGGAAGGGGAACAGTAATATTGTACAACGTGAGAAACAAGGGAGATCAAGGCTGAAAATACTAAGCTTTCAAAAACTGTCCTTTGATGAAAATACTGCTTCTATAGCCTAGAAAACCTGTGAATAAAAACAGGTCTAATGTTGCAATATTACTGGAAGTCAACAGTTGATTACCTACTTCTAAAAAGTTGTCTCATGCACTTTGTCAGCCTAAATGTCGGAAGGCATTACAAACCCCTCAGAAATAAGATTTTTTAATTTTCCAGGCATCCACAGCACTTCCATTGAGAAGAAAATTTAATATTGAAATCACGAAAAATCTTTAAGGCCAGTTATTAAAGGTTTTAGTTTACATTTTCTTTATTTTTCTTTCCATCTCTTTCCATAAACTTTAACATATAGTCTAAATATGAAGGGAAAAGATGTCAAGAGTATACCACAGCTGCCAGATTCAGAATTCGTCTGAACTCTTTCTTCTGCAATTATCTACAATGATGAAACTACAAAGAGGTTATTCTTTTTATTCCTAAATACTACTAGTTCTGACTTTTTATATCATATAAAAACTTCAATGAAACTATTTGTTTCAAACTTGTGTGTTTATCTTCTACACGCAGTAGTTGCTTTTGATTCTTCCTTTATCCATGTAGTGATATTTGCTTACTTATTTTCTGATTATTGTTGGTAATGATATTTGTGATAGCACAAGTTGCAGTATGGGAGTGTTTCTTGCTGGGACAATAAATTTCAGTCCACAAAATTCTAGACAGTAGATTTTGCAATAGCAAACTTTATGACATGAAGATGACTAGTTTATTGGGAAAAAAATACTTTGGGTCTCTTTCTTGCCCAATTCCCTAGACAACACAACAACAACCACAAAATATTTAGCAAACAGCTCTGTCAGACTGAGAAGTTTTGCTGATGCTTAGGAAAAACAAAAAAACAAACAAAAGTGAACATCTGGAATAACCCTGTCCAAAATAGCAATGTAGGTTATTTTGCACCAATCTTCATTGGGTCAGATAAGACAGTAAATAATACCTTCTTCATTTCCTCCATGGCTATATAGTTATCACCAATTCTTATACAAAGAGGAAAAATAGAGAAAAAATTAAGTCATCTCTTTGAACTGAGGGTACATCAACAGGCAGGGAATGAGAGCAATCCCTCTTTTTATCACCTAATAATGGCAAGTAATCACCTGCTCTAGAAAAGCCTTTTCTGTTTGGGGTCCACAGGTTCTAATGTTTGGTCTTGAATCATCCATGAGAATGACCTAATTCCTCTGTAGCTGGCACATCTACATTCTGTAGAGACTGTTTTACTCAAAGTTGTTAAAATGTTTGATCCACAAAAATTATTCATTCCCTTTATTTGAATGAATCTCATAGAAATCCAACCATGGCATTTCCAAAGCACCCCCCAGCTAATCATGGCCCAGACAGCCACCTCTCAACTCTAAATAGCTTGGCAACATCGTGTTGTCTGCATAAGCAGATGTCCTACAAATTGTGTAAACCTGTAATTATAGAAAGAATAAAAACCCAACAAAACAAAAATCAAGCCTATGGGCATTCCAGTCACTGGTCTTGTCTACTTCTACAGAGTGTAGGGTAGGTTCTTATGTCTACATGGATCTTCGATTAATATTAAATATTAATTATGCTTATAATTGAAAATGTGTGTAAGTCATGATTGCATTCAGTTACTGAAATAAAAATTGTGAAATGCTTCATTCTTATTCCTGAAACATTTTGTTATAGGTAATATCTTTCCTTTGACTTGCCGTACACAACAGAAAACACCTAAAACAGCAAAAAACCCAAAAAAACCCCCCAAAGTAACAGGAAAAAAAAAAATTACCAAAATCCAAAGCAAACAAAAAATTCTGATGCAAATTTTCTTTTTATTGGAGTAACAAATTCCTTCCTAAAGAAAGCCCCTACGGGTTTCTGCCAGGAGACAACAGAATAATGAATAATGTGTAATTCATAGGCAAAATGTCTTTCTTTGCTTCAGTCACTTTTGAAAAATTAAACAAAAAATCTTGGCATTTTCCAGATGCTAGTTTGCTCTGCATTTTCCTGGGATGCTCCTCCAGCAGTTACATCCTTCTGAAAAACAACATGGCCTTTAAATACTGCAACAAACCCAGTGGTCTAAGAAGCAGGAGGACTGTAGCATGTCTCTCTGAGTCTATCTCACAGCACTTCCTTGAGACACAGAACTAACACTGAGTTCTGAAATCCCTAAATCCAGACATGGTACAATCCTTCCTACACACAGTCCAAGAAAGTCTTTTAGAAGTAGGGCTTGTTTATCTTTACTCAAATGGGAAGACTGTGACAGTCTTGCTGCTTTGGTCTTTAAGCATTTTTTTTACTCATTTCCAGATTATCATTAGAAATTTTTTTTTAAATTTACCTTCATGATTTTTTTTAGATTAATAGGGTTGGGTGCTCCCCCCACCCTAATGTTTATGTTAGGTTTTATTCCTGTAGACAATATTCACATCCTCTTTTCTTCTGAATTTTCCTAATATAAAGAAATGGAAGAAGGCATTTTGGTCTCCCATTTTCAGACTCTTCATCCCTCAGATCACTCTAATATCTTTTTCTGTAAAATTTCCTGTGAGAACTCACCTTTGCTCTCAGCCTGTGCTGCTGAGGACATACCACCCATGTTTCTCTGTCCCTTCAGCACCTGGTAGGTGACATTTTCAGGGATGATTGGGTTGAGGTTCATATCCCATCATCTGCCAGCACTGCAGACTTCCTCAAACTACCGTTCCCAGATCTTTATCACTTTTGTCATTTCCACCTGATAGGATCCATTTTAGAACAGAATCGTGCACAGCTGAACACTGTGTGCTGAACTTGCATGTCAGTCCCCAAATCCATGCTGTCATTCCTAGGGCTGTGCAATCAGTGTAGCACAGCAACCATTTCCACTGTTAGCAATACCTCCCCCTTTGCATCATCAGCAAATCTCAGGCTCATAATCTATTGCTGATGAAGTAAATGAAGGTTAAGGAAAGGCAAAGTGTAACCAGGTCATCATGGAACCAGTCCTTGGCAAATTCACTTTCAACATTTCCTCCCATCTGCTACTTTCCCTTAGACACCTCATCTTTTGCTATTCTTTGTGGTCCTTTTTTTTTCAAACTAACTCCCATTTTTAAATTGTCATATAGAATCACATCAAATGCTCTGTGAAATTCAGATGTGGGTGAGTTAGTAATTTCTGTCAGACAGGTAGAATCATGACAAAGATTTTGGTTCACTGGCTGTATACCCCTCGCTGTACAGTCTGTTGCTTTTTCTTGTATTTGTCTTTTACAGTCATGCTTTTAATTACTCTTTCAGAGTAATGAATCAAAGACGGACTAATAAACCGAGGTCAGAAGTGATTTCTTGAACCTCTTTCCTCACTCATTCCTCTTCTAAAAGGCAGGTACTTTATTTGCTGGTTTTGGTTTTACAGTGCTACTCTAATGGCTGTGCATCTGTTACAGAAATGTAACTGCAGACCCACGGCCCCCAGTCCTCCAGTCCTGCGGGAAGGCAGGAACAGGAAAGTTATCCTCTGTCTGCAGCTGTTCCCCTGCTCCAGCATTCCTTTTCCTGTCTTTATTGATTATCTGCTTTGCCATTTGCATGGCAAAAATCTCAAATATATGAGGATTTCAGCGCAAGCTCAGTACAAACCTCCAGCAGTTCTGTACAAACCTGAAGGAAAATCCACATATTTCAATATAATCACTCATGTGTCTACAGGTTAACGATGCTTAAGAGCTTTTCTGGACAGGGGCCTAAGGAAGTCACACGTTATCTTGGTGTGTCCCCACTGCCAATGCCACTGTCTCAGCCCTCAACGTGGCTCTTAAGTACTGCTGCACTGTGAGCACCCCGTGATCTCAGGTACTTCTTTTGCCTCCAGTTTTTCAGCTTCCTTGAGCAGCTCCAGCCCATGCGCTGGCAAAGGAACAGGTAGAGTCAGGTCTATGACATGAAAATTAATTTTTGGCATGTTAAAATAAGAAAAACATTCCTACAGAACTATCCATTCGTCTGAGGATTTACCTTTTCCTTTATGCATTCATTGTAAGAAGATGTTTCACTGTTTCCTTAGTGATTTATTTCCTGGAATCTTCTCTGATTAAACACTGTAAGATTTATTTCTTCACTGTTGTATTCCACATAGAATTTTAATTGTAGAACAGTGGGAAAAGAACTGGAGCAGAAAAAAAAACATATTGGTGTAATTCAATTTTTATACCCATTCCAAGATTTTTTACCTTTGGGGTATAACTGTGTTTGGGAATGGTGTGGGGAATACAACCTATAAACTCTACATGAATGATCAGTAATAAAAATAAACGATCCTATTAAGAAATTTACATTAAGGATTAAAATGTTGAATGACCATTTTAGCTTGACAATAGGTGCCATGAGGCGTATATATAACAGAGTAGTGACAGAGCAGCAAGAAACTTATTTTAGTTGTAGAACATTCTACATTATCTCTAGAAAATATGATACATTTTGACATCCTCTTGGATTCATCTTCTTGCAAATGGAGCTTTGAAATCAATACATATTACCAACAGAGGTGATTTCTAACTGCACAGTTGTAAAAATCTGGAGAATTTAGAGGGCATTGTCATCAGGATTTGCCCATCTTGAGGCATTCACAGCACAAATTTTTGATAGAAAAGTATTTCTTAATACTTCAATCTAAAATTGTGATGAAACCCTTTCATACTGGATCAGGTTCTTCTCCAATGGGTAGTGTATCACACATGGTAAACCACTGACGTGAGACATTTTGGAGTGGTGTACAGAAAGCTGCAAATCTCGTGGCTTCTTGCCTTCCTTCCACCTGGCCACTTCAGCCCACTTATTTTTTTTGCTGGGTGAAGCTCACTATAAACAATCCTTGGTATTTTTATTATTGAAGGATTTGGAGTCCTTAGGCATGTCAGGGTCCCTGAACTGCTCAGTGTGGTTCTGAACAGAGTAAAGAGTGACGCCACAACACAAAAAAGCCTTGTATTATCGATCAGCTTGCCAGCTCTGCCACCCCAGCAGCCCAAACGCTGATTCCTTGGATTCTCAGCCAAGAAGAACCTGCTGGGGTGAGCTGTGATGCTGAAGACATCCGGTGGAGGCTCCACGGAGGATGCAGCAATGCTCTCCCTGCAGGAGGCTGCCAGGGGAAGTGCCCTCCCACAGGCAGGTAGGATGAGTAAAGGTAGACAGCTTGGGAAATCTTTGGGAGTTATATCTGAAGTAATCGGCCCTGGGGACCCAGTCAGGGTCACACCTGGTGAGAGGGGACAGCCAAGGCCGACACGGGACCGTCCAGGGGCTGACAGAGAAGAGCAGGAAGTGTATTCGAAGAGACCAAAGCCAAGTGCAGTTTCAAGCAAACACTAAACTTCAAATCTAGACAAGAATATTCATCTCTGTTGAGACTCGAGGAGTGTAAATTGCAGCACAATTGAAATCTCAGTCTCAGTGAAAGAGGAAATGTTCTTTCTGTTGGGAGTGCAATGTTTGTGTATCCAGTCAGTGCTTCAAACTGGTGTGAGTGAGATAAACCTTCCCAACTCTGGTGCTGTGTCTGAGCCAGGATAAAGCATCCACTCCCTTCTTTTGATCTGCAATAATGTCCCAAACTCAGCAAAATATGTGAGGCAAATTTTCAGTTATATTTTTTTAACAGGAGAGAACAGCTGGATTTCACATTTTTCTTTTATTTTCACTTAAAAAAATTTGTCTCAGAATCTGGTTTTCATTATATTTCAGCTCTTCCATCTATTAAATAACAGAGAAAGCACTCACTATTTATGTTAAGAAGCAGTGGATGGTTCTGCTAAATAGTTTGAAATGAGCAGAACCATGGATTTGTGTTTAATAGCTCTGGTGCCAAATGGCTTTAACAGAACCAGTAGACACTGAAAATTAAACATGGAGATCTTTACTTATTTTTTTTTTCCCCCTGGGTTTCTATACGTAGAAGAAAATAAGATAATTTTAATTTTATAATTTCAAGGGGTTTTTTTTCCCCATATCTTTTACCCATATTGCAATTTTCAAACTCCTCATCTGTGTTACAGACATGTGGATCAAGATCTAGTCTCCATCCCAAACATTAGCACTTGTTCCTGCACTTTAATCTTGGGCTTTTGGCATTTTACCAGTGACTTCACAGGTGTCATGTTTCCATTCATAATTATTAAGAAAATATTTCATACAGTGTTGTCAGTGGGTAATATTATAATATTGTACATCATGATTTTAAATCAAAAATAGACAAAGACTAATCCTTGCTAGTTTCTTAGGAGATTTGGCAGATGTCAAACGGGCTGGGAGGTATCTGAACATTATTTTTAGGGAAGAGATGAAAGTGTTTCACAGCATGTCTATCTGTACCTGAACATGAATG
>VZRQ01000108.1:119177-157735 GCA_013397975.1 Machaerirhynchus nigripectus | reverse complement strand
CTGGCAAAAAAGAGAATGTGTAAAGATGCCTGATTTCTAATGTACGTCTTTTAGTATTTATTAGTTCTTACTTTCATTTTTCACTGAGAATCACTTGATATATACTGTCATTTCCCAAGTTTTCCTCTGTATTGAAAAACTGTCAGTGCTGCCCGAGGTGTATTATAGAAAGGATGTCAACTCCTCATTACTCTGTGTAAAGTAGGCCTTTATTAAGGGGTTGCTTTTTAAAAAATCTTCTTTGCTTTCTTATATAAGTCAAAACAAATAAAAGAAAAATTTGAAGTTGACTAGCAATTTGAAATGACGAAAAAAATGGGGACAAAGGTCATTAATTATTGCTAAACAACAAGGACTTCACCCAGTGTCTTAACTGAGCATCGGAGACCTCATATTTCTGGAGAGAAGGGAAAGTAAAATCAAACAGCCAAACTTAAAATTGATATTTCAAGGAATGTAAGTTTCTACATTAATTGTCCTTTCTGGAAATTTGCACAGAATTTTGTATTTATTTCTTCATTGCCCAAGGATACCCAAAGGTGTCTTCCCTTTTCCCCATGCAATCATTTCTGACAAAAGAACCTCATTATCACAACAGAATAATTCTGCTTTCATTCCCATGCACTGTAGACTGCTTCTAATGCCTAGATTATGTTTCCAGTCTAATACCTAGAAAAATAAAAACTGTTTTGAGAAGCTTTCAAAGTAAGTTTGAAGCCTTGTAACCAAGTCAAACTGCAAAGAATGTGTTGGTGAATGACACAACGTCTGAATACTGTTTGTAGCTGCCCAATTCCTTGCAAGCAATTGTACCTCGTGCTTCATGTAGGTATTGGAAAAACACCAAGTCAAAACTATTGTAAATATGTAATCTGAGTAATTTAGTATGTCAGCCTGAAACGTTTCCCTACTGTCACATCCTTCACGAAGCTGCTGCTTTTTTGGAATACTTATGTTTCTATCACAGTAATCCACTGCAAACCAGTAACAAAAGACAAGTAAATAGGGAAATTATACTGCCTGAGGAAAACCTGCCACTCTCAGTAGAGTGAGAACCAGCTCAGGCAAGAGGAATTTGATTCTCTTCCTCTGCTTCAGGAAGGCACTGAGCTTGGCCACATGACAGAAGAAATTGGATTACCCAGATGTAAGAAGGTCTGGGACAGTTTTGTGGCTCCTATTTTAAAGGTGAAAGAACTGTCTGCACTTTTTGGTGCTGAAAACTGAGCCCTTACCCATCTAAATGCTCCAAGGCTGCTGGCTCGCTGCTGGGGTCTTTGGGAGACAGAAAACTGATCTGATTCCTGGTAATATCACTCACATTCACTGTACCCACAGTCTCAATGGGAATTCACTTCTCTCATGGTTGCGTCAGGCATTGGAATCGACCTGGTGTGAAGCAAGGCAGCTGACAGCTTGATGACAGTATCCCAAATAGGGCTGTGGATACACCCAGCTTAAACTGCTGGGAACTTTTAATCAGAAGCATCTGAATTCAATTCTCAATAAAATGATATTAAATTTATTCCCCATCACCACTGATGGGTTTAAGAGCAAGACAAGGCATGAATAACTGGTATTTTCTTCTAGGGCTTTTTTGTCAGATCCAACCTGGACTCTGTGTATCTAGCTGTCTGTCTGCCTGCCTATCTGTTTACCCATCTGTCTGTCTGTCTATATCAGCTCTTTGGCCTGTTTCATAAAGCAACAAGGTTGACATTTCTTGGACATCTTTGGACAAATGCACGTGATAATTCATGAGCCTTTGTTTGTCAAGTAAGAGGCTGCTCCCAGAGATGATTACCTGAGGCAAAACCCAGCCACAAGCAATGTGTGAAGTAAACAGACTTCACAAAAGAGACTTTCTCATCCTCGTTGTGATCCTTGAATTCGAAATGTAAATCCACTGGGATTATATAATTTCATAGCTCAGAAATTAATGTGCCACATTTCATTAGGGCCTCTGGCTGCTTCACTGCAGACCGTTTTCTCCTCTTTATTACATCTGTGACTTGCAGTTGGAAGTCCAAAATGGACCAGTCTGGGATTCTGCTGCAGCGCCATCTCATCTGACAAACTGCCTAATAAATGCCCTGAAGAAGGGATGTGCAGCCTGCTCCTGAATAGCCTTTCACCAGATGCCAACAGAACTGTATCCATCTGCCTGATTATAAGAGATTGTAATGATTTTCTTGTCATGCAGCTTCCCCTTCCCTGAGCTGAACACGGCTGCTTGCACGTTGTTGAATTGTTCTTACGTCAGTAGCCAAAGATGTTGAATTTTCTGGCCTTGAATACCACAAACTGCAGACACTGCAGGCGTTCAGTGGATTCCAAAAATTCCATGAAAAGAACCATCCTTCTGATGGGCTATAAATACAGGAATAGGGCAAATTTTTACTCCTCTGAATGCACACGCACATTGTATCCTCATGTAAGTGAACACAGCACATGGATGGGAGGAAAACCTGCTGAGGGGGAAGAGGAGGGCACAACAGATGGGAAGAAACTCTGCAAGTTAATCTCAACTGTAGTAATTAGCTCCCAGGAACACTGAGGAGTGCTGGCAACTTTTTATAAAGGTTTTGTGTAGGCTTTCCACATCAGCTATAAAGGAAATGTATTCAGAAAGATTCGCTATTATTTCTAATATATTATTAAGAATTATTCATGGTAATTTATTCAGGTTTTCATAGCGCTTTCTATCATAAAATATGCACATTAAGGACCCTGTAAGTGCTTTTGGTCAGTATATCATTTCAGAAAAAGATTTCCTGAGGTTGTGCCAACTGACTGCACTGCAGCCACACTGAAATATTCAAGTATCTTCCCTGGAAACTTTTCCCTTGGCATTTTATCATTGATTCTGTTTTGATGTGTCAGCTTTGATGTGGTGATACTTCAGCATTTAGACACCAAGGCTCTGCATCACTCATGTCAGCGTTTCTGACAAACACGGGGCTTCTCCAAGGCTTGTGAAGCTTTAATAATGTTTGCAATATACTTCAGACTCCTCAGAACAGAGCAAAAGATATTACTTTTTTAAATTCCCTATTATAAAACTGAACTCTCTGAGAAATCACCTGGCATTGGTCTTCATCTGGCAACAACCCACTAATGAAGGACGTGCATGTGTTACCCACCTCTATTTAAAATTGAAACTCTCTCTTTTTGCTGTAATATGAGTAATTGCATTATCTGTATACTCCATTATATGGAAACAGCTTTTCCAACAGAACTGTCTCTTCCAAAGTGTTACTTTCCAAGGACTAATATTATTCCTTTTTTTTCCCCTTTGTATTTTCTTTTCTTGAATTAATATACTTTTGGTTGAGTTCGGAAGTTGAAAAATGCAACTAATTCATCCTTACCCCCTCCCCCTGGATCATTTATTTCTGTCACATGGCCAAGGATCTTTTCCAATCCATGTCTTCTTTACTGTTTGGATGATGCTCCTTGTTACCTTGCCATCAGGCTGGAGAACCCTGTCTGAAAAAGATATGATAAAATAATGATATTTTAGTAATCTGGAGCGAGGAGAGAAACTATGCATAAGAGTGATTGGTCCTCCCTCCCTATCACCTCCTACTTCCTGGAGGGAGCTAATGAAGGCATTTGATCTTTTTTCTTTTTCTTTTCTTTTCTAATTTCTTTTTTTTCTTCTTTTTTCTTTTCTTTTCTTTTCTTTTTTTTTCTTTTCTTTTCTTTTCTTTTTTTTTCTTTTCTTTTCTTTTCTTTTCTTTTCTTTTCTTTTCTTTTCTTTTCTTTTCTTTTCTTTTCTTTTCTTTTCTTTTTTATTTTTTTTTCTTTTCTTTTTTCTTTTCCTTTTCTTCTCTTTCTCTTCTTTTCTTTCTCTCGACTGTTTTCTCCTCATTACATCCTCCACTGTGAAGAAGTTATTTTTACTTGATATCCCCTTTATAAATATTCCCAAAGGACTCTCAGCTAAAATTGTCTGGTAGTTTAGACAGCTTTTTCCTGTTGTGATATTTAACCTTCTTACTTGCCTCACCTGGTGACAAAGCTGTTATTTTCAGCTTATTGGACAAGCTTTTGGGTTGGTCTTCTTTTGTCCTTTTTCTTTCTTCTTTTTTTTCCCTATAGAACCATGTTGCAGTCTTCATAAAAATTACAAGTATAAATCCTTCCCAGTTCAGCCAAATTTTATTATAGGGCTTTTATTTAGCTTATAATAACTTTGTTTACAAAGAGGAATCTGTTCTGAAAATTTCCCAGACATTTTAAAGTGCATTCTGAGAAAAATGTTGAAATGGTTCTCCATTTTTAACAAGTGTCTAAATTTGAATTGCACAACTGCAATTCTACTGCTTTTAAAAAGGGTGTCATTTTTACACAGAAAGTGAATAATGTAATTGAAAATGAGAAATTATGGAGTAAGACTGGACATTTTCTGTTACATGAAGGACAGGCAGTCCATTTATCAGTTTGAATTGCTTTAAAGGTACTTGCTTTGCAACGCTAACCCACTAAATTTTTTTGTCCCTCTTCAAACCTCTCACGCTGAGACTTCACACCTGTCAGTGGCTGCTGGACTGCAGTACTCGGAAATTCTGATTTCACAGTAGACTGGAGTCCCTGCACCAGAACTTATTTTTTATTTTATTATTTCTTTTAAAATCCAGAATAGGCTGGGGAATCTGCCTGAATTGGTGTTTGTAGAGTTAGTGATTTGCTTTGTGTTTGACCAAACAGCCAGGTATAAAACAAATGTGTTTCGTTTGCAGACCCTAAGACAAGTTAAAATGCTAAAGATGTTGAGTGGATGTTGGTTATTTTCTAGAGGAGTGAATGTAATGTTTTATTTGCATGCACGGATTCAAAAGTTTGGTGATCTGTGAGAGTCTTGGCCCAGAATTTTAAAAAGTAGAAATATAGAAATATATTTAGAAATATAAACAACAAACTTCCTCAGTATACTTGTTTTTAGCCCTGGTGTTTTACAGTGCAGGTGGCAAGGTCACCTTTAAAGCCCAGATGTCGCTCTCACGTTAACTCCCCTCTCTTTCCCCAAAACATGCCCCTTTCCACCGAGGGGAGAATTTGCTGCAAGTTGGGCAAGTTGAGTCAAGCATGAAGATTTGCCCAAGAATCAGACAGCCCTGAGCGTGGACTGACACTATTCACACTGATTCACACAAGCAGGGACAAAGGGTACGTGAGTGCAATTCTGCTGAGGGCAACAGGACTGGGAAAAAATACTTCTGTTCAGAACAAGACTTCTGACTGTGTGAGCCTGTGTGTGTGTTTGTAAAGTCTGAATTTTCTTATAAAAACAAAGAAAAAGTCTCCAGTTCCTGTAGAGTTTTTAGGACTTTTAAAAAACACATTTCAAATCTATGGAAAAAAAACCCCAATTTCATTGTGCTCTATTTCTTGAGATCATGTAATGTAATAGCTCTAGAAATGCAGGTTTTGTGTTGAGATATCTTTCTTAAAAATGTGCCCATCATCCTAAGTAGCAATATTTGCATTAAAGGATGCGTACTTAAGACTGTTATGTTTAACAGGATATCATGAGACATTGTACCAGAAGGTAAAATACAGTGAAATAATATTGGTTCTTTCAACAAATCAATTTAAACAGAACCTGGAGAAACATAAACTGCCAACATTATATTTATTCAATATACTTGCATTAGCAACCAAAATATAGATACATTTTACATGGAACACTAAAATTTCTGGGGAAAAAAACATATCCCATCAGATAAAAGTAAAATGTTATCAGTATCATTATTACTGCTCCTGGTGTCAATCATTGCTATGTGACATAGGAGATAGGTGGTGAATAAAGTGCAGGCTATAATCTCTGAGGACTGGGACTGAAAAGCTAATATATTTAAAAAAAAAAGAAAGAAAAAGAAAAAGAAAAAGAAAAAGAAAAAGAAAAAGAAAAAGAAAAAGAAAAAGAGTAAAAATGAAAAAGTAATTTTCTTTGGGTAGCAGCTATATTTGTTATGGAAAAGTTCTTTTGACAGAAATGTTTTCATCAATTGAGCAAGAGAAAGAATGTGAGTGTCCATAGTCTGGCCATGTCTGTTGAATTCATTGCACTTTCAAAGTACAGGGCTGGATTTCAAGTTAGATAAAATAGAAAGAAGACAATTTTCACAATTTTGTCTTCTCTTTCATACTTAGCCTCCAGTCCCTTCTCCATCCACAATGCATGGATACCACATCTTCATTCCCCTGGGAAGGAGTATCTTGATTTTCTTGTGGTAACTTAGCTATTATTTCTAAGCAGAGGGATGAAGACTGTCTTGGAGTTACTGAAGCCTGCCGAAAGTAGGATATCTGAAATGGCACAGCACAGGACAGCCGTGCCCATGACATGCAGGCAGGCTGCTTGAAATTGCAGTAGCAAATGGACTGCTCTAATTACTGTTGTCAGAGTTTGCCTGTCTTTGCTTATGCTGAGCAGCACCACTTTCTGTGAATAGTCATGCTGTATTTGAACAGGAACTCCTGCAGAATAATATGACAGGAAAAGTGACAAGAAATTTAATAGAGAATTGTGACTAACAAATAGTAAAGCAGAACGCATTAGACCTGAAAATACCTGTACAGTGCCCAAGATGTGTAAAGGCATCCTCAGGAACTGCTTACAAAAGTAATTAATAACTGCACCACATACGACTCCAAACAGGGTAAGAAAAACTGTGAGGTTTTTACAGGTTGAGTGAATAAAGACAAAAGTAATGGAGAGCTGCTCTAGCTGCTGGGGAGTCTGGCAGATATCAGGGAGCCTGTGTGAGGGCCGGGTCCTGGGAGTCCTCTCAGCAAGAGAGAGAATTACTGTTAGCTCTTAGATCTGTAATATTTTACTTGTATTTCTGCCTGGAGAACAAAAGAGTCAGCCAGACTCCTGTGGAAGAATCTTTAATGGAGAAAGGAAACAGACTGATTTTCAAACCCCAGCTTAATTTGTGGAGGTGGAAGTCAAAACAAAGACAGAAACCTTATCCTATACTTCTGGCTTTTAAACGAAGCAGGTTTGACCTACCGCTGCTAGGAAGGAATAAATAAAGCAACCCATGAGATTAGCCTCTGAGACATTTAAGTGACCTTACCTGATCTTTTTCCTGAAAAGCAGCAAATCCTCCACTCCTGAACAAGTTTCTTTCCCATAGCAGAACAGATGGAAATATCAGCTCTAGTTGTACTGTTTAAGGAAAAGTTTTGTCTCCATTTCCAGTAGTATGTTAATGTTTCAACATCTTTTCTCTTAAAGCCTAATTGTTAAGGAAAAATATTTAATCATTTTTAGTAATTGACAAGTCCATAATTTGAATTTTCCATGGCAAAGGAAACTTTCCAAAGCTATTTTGCTCCTACATTTTTATGCATCCTCAAAGCCAACTGAGCAATAGTGAGGATTATCCAAGCCCCAACATCCTTCAAAACATCTTCAGAAAGTGAAGAAATGAAATAAAGGGAAAATAAATATGGGGAAAGTCGACTGATGAGAAAAAAAAATTTGCCATCAGCTTTGGATATCACTTCACAGTTAGTAACAGATCTCAATATGTTGAGCTGGCCCATATGTCATGGTTTTAAGGTAGCCCAGAAAAATTGTTGTACAGTGCTTCTGCATAGCCAAAACACCCTGTTCAACAAGTCTCCAGTTTCTCTAAGTGTGTGATCCCATCAGAACTTCTGGGGAACCATCAAGAGGACAGTGAGGTGAAGGAACAGAGTCCTGGCTATTGAGATTCAGAACAAGAAGCAAAAGCATCTATTAGCTCACAAGGATTAAAAATATCCAGGCTTATGGCTCTTTCTAATTGCATGTATGAGAGCAAGAACAAAATATTTATGGGTCCCGAGGGCTGTAGCTTTTTAAAGATTAATTCCTCCTTGGGAAGATACCTTTGGTGACTGAGCAGCTGCTTCGGCACTCTGAAGGGCTGAGCTGTGCTTAATGCTGAGCAACGCTCGGATGAGAGGCAGGAGGTAAAATCAGTTTGCTGGCTTTCTTCTGCCACTGTCCTTCCTCCTTCTTCAGGGGGACATTGCCTTGCAGAGGAAGGAGAGGAAAGCTTTCAGTTTTTGTTGTCTTTGTGAGCCTCACTGTTACTCAGCACAAAGCACTGGTTCCCAGTATTGGAGAAGAGCAGGAAACTGCATCCAAGAAGCTGATTTTAGGACATTTCCTTGCTTTACAGTAACCATGAAATTTTTCAGTTCACTTCTCTTAATCCATTTAAATGGTCTACACCCCCTCACTCTGTGGATCAGTGCAGACCCCAGGAACTGGCTGGGGTTTGGCTGATCCCACAGTCACTAAAGTGGGGGACAATTTTGCTAAATGTACAGGGAAAATGGTGAAAGCAATATGCACAGAGGCTTGACAAATGGACAAAACATCCTGCATGACATGGAGAAATGGCACTTTTCCTTTGTGAGTTTCCTAAATCATTTTTTTAACAGGCCTGGCTGGCAGGAGCAGTGGGCATGGGCAATTCAGATGAGGATCTCAGTTCTAGGAAGACAGAGTATCTTTAACATTCATCAGTCTCCTGGCTGCACTGAGGATTTTTCCTTATGCATAGAACAGGCAACGTCATTTATCCTTGGCTGAGAACCACTGATACATTTTAACAATGGAATTAGTTATTCACTGCATTACAATGACTAGCTTTCTGTAATTTGACATTAATATGCTTCTACCTGAACAGTGCAAAATGTGAATTAAATTGCCACAGGGAAAAATGATGAACCTCTTCTTTGATTTAATCTAAAAGCAGACAGTTATGGTCTCTTTCCTCAAAATAATGTTCACCCGTCTCTTCCCAAAAATTTTACTTTAACTTGTCTAAGTTTTCTTTTTAATGCACGAGAAAGGGCAGTATGCAATGTGACCTTCTTTTTACCACTTTTTAATTTATAAAAAATAAGTATTTTAATAACCAATATATGTTATAATTATATATTTCAATAATTCTTTATATAACATTATCAACGTTGGAAAAGACCTCCAAGATGATCAAGTCCAAAAGTTAACACTACCAAATTCATGTCCATAAGCACCACAGCTCACGTTTCTTGAACACTTCCAGGGATGGTGATTCCACCACTTCTCTTCAGCAACATATTAAATTTATTTAATAATTTTGATATTTTTTTATAATTATGATAAAACGTAATTTCATAATTTGGAATTAAAAGTGGAGACCATTTTTTAATAAAATCTTTCCCCGCCGGCCCCATTCCCACAATGAAAGGGTTAAGACAACACTAAGGGCCAGGCTGAAGCTCACGAGCTACGTCCCCCCAAAACCCAACAATAAGGAGATCATGCTGAAAAGTGATTTTTAAACAATTCCCCTAGTCCCAAGTACGTCTCTGGCATATGTCTGATACGGCAGCTCTATGGAGCAGTGCTTCCAGGAACACACACCCTTTTGCTACAGCCTGACAAAGCACAGATAAACTTTGCTCCCTCTCCCAGCTGATCTCTGTCCCTGTCGAAGGCAGCAGTCAAAGCCATTTAAAAGGGAAAACATTCTGTGGCTCCACCAGATGTCTGCCTCTTCTCTCAAACCAAGGAAACAGAATATTTCACGGCAAACTGTAAAATGCAAATGTCCAAAATACATAAATATGTTCTTTGAATAAGGCAACATGTATTGATGATGTTTTATGCATAATGTTTTTCCTCTCTCTCGAACTGTTATTTGTTAGACATTTGTAAAGATCTGAGGCATTAGACTCCTTTTTATGTGATATTTTTATGTGCATTGCTAAGTGGTCTGGCTGGAAAACAAGATTATGTGATCTGAGTTACATTTTTGGTACTATACTTACAGACCTAAATTCAGCTTATTTGTGCTAGCAGCAAAGGTTTTTAGTAGCACATCCCAAGATATAAAATATCTAACCTTTCCCTATCAGCTGGCATCAAACCATTCCCCTCCCATATCTAATATGGCTCCTGTTTTCACTGATAAGCCTTGATACAGATTGGGTTACAGGTGGTCTTCACAAACATTCGTATTCTCTTTATAAATTGTTTCTTCTTGCTCCAAACTCTGCTTAACAGGACATATATTATTTTCACCTTTTTTCCTAGTTTTCTGTCTTGCAGTGAAGCAAATATTCTACTGGTGATGGACAACATCACGTATGAATAAATCCACCTATACATTTTATTATTGTTATTTCTTGCTTTTTATCTGCTCCTTTTGGAATGCAGCACACAAAACAGGCATGGTAAATAAGTCACTTTTATCAGTGAACATTTCCTCATATTAAATCTCTCATTCATTCTGGAATCTACAGGCAGCTTAAAATATGCTTCATGTCTGTGCTGTCACAGCCTGGAGACACATTGCAAGGTTGGGAGGAGATTGACTTTCTGATAGCTATCTGTTTGTGATAATAGCGTGGAAGGAGTGTCACTCACACTCCCCACATCTGCTCCAGCTAGCAGAGGGAGACAGCCTCATCCTTTTTATGGCTGGCATGAGTATATCGGGCAGAACCCCAGCTGATAAGCAAAAGTGATGATGTCGCTCTCTTTCCCTCAATATATATTCATAATACATTGTTCCAAATATCCTGTTCTCTAAAACCATTGCAGACACTCCTGTATCTGTTAATATTTACTCAGACAAGCATGGAGAGGCCTCACTTCCCATTTCAGCTGAACCAAACCACCACTCTCTGCAGTGTTGTGTCTCAAATGTGGCCCTGTTTATACCTTGGCATATTTTCTTACCAAGAATTTAAATGCCTTTCCAAAAACAAACTGCTTCTCTGACTTTTACTCCAGATGTGTGTTAGCAGCCATTCAACCAAATACAGGAGAAAAAGGCATGAGTCTCTCTCCTGGTCACTTTCTCTAAATCTCTTTTAAACCTTCCTGTAGCACCAGATTGGATAAACTACATAATTATTTTTCCCTGCATCAATTAATTGAAAAAAAATCTGCCACCAAATGCTTAACCATGGTAAATCAACAGAGTTCCACTAATTTAAACAGAGGTTTGATTACATCTGGCATCTGAAGGGGGATTATCCTGGAGGTGGTCCCTCACACAAAAACCTTAGCAATTACCTTACACGAGAATTTTTTAACTTCATTTTCATTGCTAATGGAATATGGCAAGCTTTGCCTTCTAGGAGGTCATCCTGTGTATCTGGATTTGGAATCTATTTATCTGGATTCCAGTACTCAGGTTGATTAGAAACCATTTAATCTGACCCTAAACTCTTCTGAGCCACATATTATAGCAATTTCATATTCAAAATACTGATTTTTATGACATATCTCTTATCAAGGCTGACAGTAGGAGAGCTCTAACCATTTTGTGGTTTCATTCAGGTTTAAATTTGCCTTTGTCATTTACTACAGGCTTCAAAAATTCACTAGCATCTTTTAAAGATCAAATTACCAGCTCTCTGAATCCATTCTTTTAACTGGAGCATCCCTTGAGCATGTACAAAGAAATCCTTGAGGTCTTGATATTTCTACATAAGCCATTTTTTTTGTCTAATATTTCTGATTTCCTGACTAGCTTTCCTTTAACTTTATGAAATACCTCTAATTTTCAGTGCGGGAATTCTTTCTGATGCTATTATTTCAGGCAAGCAGAGTTTTGATGCAAACCAGAGCACAGAGCTTCTTGAAGCTTGGCCATGTAATTTGCTGTGCCAGGCAGGAGGCAGCACGTGGGGATGTTCTCACAATACCGTGTTTGACAGCTTTTGCTAAAGTACAGAAAATTTTGTCCAATACAGAGAGGAACCTTTCCTTTCCCTTCAGCTGACACTGAACAGGGGGTCTCACATCATTCACAGCTATCTGGAAAAGTAAGTATGAAAAAGTGAGAAATTCCTGGGGGAACTCATGAAGCTACTTCTTCTCAGTTAATGATGGTACAAGAAATATTTGTTGAAAAGTACTATTTAGTGCATGAATGAATTAATTAATACATTTGCTATATTTTTTTTAGTTAAAGAAAAAAAAGGGTCCAAGAAAATGCAAACAGAATTGATCTCTGTTACACAGGAATAAATGGTAATCTGCCCCAAAGTTTGTCAGTTGTAACTAAATACAAGATTTGAAATTTCTTTGTAGCATTTTCTAAGGCTTTTAAGGATATTACTCTAGACTGAAATATCATAAAATAGTTCAGGTGTCCAAATATAAAGTGAAAAATAGGCTGTATTTGCTTAAGACTGACTGAAATGGAAATGGAATTTTAAGTAAACCGTGGCTCATAAATGATGAGGTGAAAAGAAGAAGAGATGATTGCACGTCTACTTCTTCTGTGCAGTTGGTATTGAGTTAAAGAAGGCAGTTAGGCACACATCGTTTAATTAGACCTTCCTCTCCTGCTTGGAAGAGTTACCCAGCACAATCAACTCAGACACCCAGAATGAGATAAATAATGAAAGCAGGTACCCTAATGCATTTTAAACAGCTGTCTGGGGAAAATATGTTTATTTTTTCAGGTATTTTCAAACAAAGATCTGAGCTGCAAAATCTCCTCATTTTCCTTTGCTTTATGATCATGAGTTTCCTCCTGTCCTACTGCTAAAAAATGATTCCTCTTGAAAGAATTCCTAATGGCTTCGCTGTTAAAACCCTACAAACTCTCACAGACTGATAAAATTATGGACAGGCTTTTCCAGAGGCGTCCAAGCTCCTTGGCCTGCCTTGCCACCAGCCTAGCATAGGCACTGCTGGAAGAAGAATCCTTCAATCCAATCCCAGAAACACTCTGTTGTATATGAAAGGAGAAACTCTGACGTCTCAAATGCAGTAGGGATGGGAAAAAAGGTCACCACTGTAAGTTTTTGGGTTTCATCCTAGGAGACGTCAAATGATCATGTCAGCTCTGCTTTCCCTGACCCTGACTCTGACCCTAAATTAGAAAGGGCCATCTCAGAGGCTGAGCACATTAAAAATCAACAAAGATAGGGCCGAAAGGAGATTTGTCTAGAACATACAAAAACTGTACGTTGTCAAGAATGTTAATGGACTTTTGTCAGCAAGGAATAAAATGGATATGATACAGCCAACATCTATTTTTCTTTACCACACTAGCAGGACTTTTGACACCTGTAAAAGCATTTATTTCAGGGCAGAACCCATAAATGGCCCATCATTACCTTCAGGACTTTTTCCTTTCTTTTTTCCCTAGAATTTTTCTCTGATTTTACAGGTGGCTTTGCTACTTATGAGGGGTGTTGATGATTTTGGCAAACGCAGGGATCAGTGACACGTTCCCTCAAACCAGGTTGTTAATTCCATGTCCGTAGCACCACAGCGAGCTGAAAAAGAGAAGGGAAGAGCTCAGTGCCTGCTGAGGTCTCACACTGTGCCCAGAGCTTAGACAAGGCAGATGACCTGAGGCAGCCCCAGCCTCCTGCCCTTGGTTACCCTCACTCAAATCAGGGTTGAATAACTTCTCTGTTCAGGATTGCTCGGTTCAAGGGCTGCACCACAGTCCCAGGCTAAATATTTTGAGGTCAGTTCAGATACAGCAAAGCATCTCTAATATCTGCTCTAAGAATAAGAACAATCGCTATAACATTGTTGACTTGCTGCCTATCTGCTGAAAGCACCTGTAAGATTGAAACTTTTGAGTCCATATATTAGATGTAATTACCAAATACTTATAAAACTGATAAATATAATTAATATTTTCAAATGCTCTTCAAAGTTTTGACTGGAGTTTGACCTTGCTGAATTTTCTTCAGAAGTCAATATACAATTAAGATTGTATGAAGCTGATAAAGGTAACAGTTGTAAGTATACCCAGAGAGCATTTTACAATTGGCTGATGAAATCAATCTGCTTAGGCCAATTTACATTGTCTTTGGTTGGGAGTTTATTTGAAAAATGTTTCCTTATTCTTCTACCAAAAAAAAGAGTAGATATTTAAATAAAAAGGAAAAAAAATGACAGTACAGATGAGGTTTCCAGAAACTATAGTTATTCAAGAAAATGTTGTAAGCAAAGACAGTGACTTTAGAATAAGTATCTACAATAAGTTTTGTTTTGTTGTGGCAATGCAACGAAAGGAAAAATGCATGATTAGATTTTCAAAGATTAGGAGGTGAAGAAAGATTTAAATTGAATACTAATTTAGTTTGGAAAGCCTTGAGGAAGCCGTGCCCTTCATGTAAAAGTTCTCTTTTTGAATTAGCAAGGTGTTTCATCTGCCAGATGAGCATAATTGAAGTAAAGAGTTTATGCAGACAGAGAAGGAGCCAGCTTTGTTTTTATCCTCTGCACAGCATAAGCAGTCACAGCTGGAGGCTGGCGAGGAGGTCAGTGTTTGTGAGGAAACATGGAATGCTTTTAATCTGGCAAGTGGCTGAGGGCAAAGAAACTACTTGGAGCTGAGCCCGCTTGTAAAAGTTGGTGGTAAGATTCAGAGCCTGTATCCTCTGAGCTTAGAGAATGGAAAAGCCTGCAGAGATGGAAGAGTGTGGCACGCAGACACTCAGATACACCCTTTTGTCAGCAAAAAGTCTCTTGGAGAAGAGTTCCCACTTGAACTTATTGAAACCATTACTGTTCTCTTCCAATATTAGAAATTTTTTTAATGCATATTCATGCATCTGTGGTTTCAGCAGCACACAAAATAGTGATATTTAGAAAAATAGTTTTATCAAACTGTGACATAACAGAACTTGAGACAACCTTATTTGCTGTTGCTTGTCAAACTCCAGATATCTTTAGGATATTTTGGCCCAAAGATTTGATGGCTTTACCATGGAAGATTGATCCCTTCACAGTCAATCCCGCAGAGGGCTGCGTGTCCTCTGGCTGTGTGAGATGACAAACTGACAGCTCATTCACAGAATGAAGCAGCCAAAGTTCCGCTTCCAAGTCTCAATCTCTGATTGCTTGCAAATCAAACTTCCTTGGTTTTATTGCTTTTCATTTAAACTCCGATGAGTGAGGTGAAGACCAGTTTCTATTAACTGAGTGATGAAAAGAAATGGGCACCCAAGGGAACCAGTTGACCAAAATGACAGTTTCCTATTATCTGGCATGACTAGATTAATTTTTTAATGACTGCATTCTAATGTTGCAGCTGAATTACACAGTTCCAATGTTCTTTGCATATTTAAAATAACAAAACAGGCCTCTGTGGCTTACTTAAGAAACCTCAGACAGATTTGACCTTTGTCAAGTAACAAGCAACAAAGCTCAGCCTCTATGAGGTGTTGTAAGGTACAGACCCCACAAGTGAATGATCTGAAAACATTGAAAAGTGTGCCTCTTGTTTGGTGAAACAAGTATTTTTTAGAAACATAGTTAGCATTATTATTAAAGAAACCTTTGATAATCAGAAAAATACCCCAACAAAATAACATTTAATTTATTGCAATTTGGGTCATATTTATCACTAAATAATTAAGCTACAATATTTAATCTTTAGAGATAATCAGGCAAAGCATGGCATAGAAAGCAAACATTTACCTTATATTTCCCATAAAACACAAAATATTTTATTTCATCTTCCAGTGTATTGTAATTCACCTGGAAAACCAGTGTTCTCTGCTGTTTCTCAGGAGTCCCACTGATTACAGCACTGAAATTAGCCCTGGAGGGAAGAAATGGCAACAGACATAAAGCACTTTCCATGCAAATAAAAAATTTCAAAGTTTTAATTTACACCTTTGTCTAGGAATTAAATGGGTTTATGGGATAATTAATGATCTGTTTTATTCTGTAGTTCTCTGCTGTAATGTGAATGCAATGCCACTGAAGTGACCAGGTGGAGAGGAAGGAATAATACAGCTGAAATTAAGAATTTTTCATATTGCTCTCCCCCAAAAACCCATGGTAAGAAGTGTGCTCCTGAGCTGGGTTCCCTGAACTAATATTCCAGAGCTATCTTACTTCCATTAGCAGTTTATGGAATGAGGTTCCTAATTTAAAAGCAGAAAAGAAGCCAGTGGAGGTTTCAGTAAGCAAACATGTTTGGACTCTAAGTAATCTTAAAGGTCTTTCCCAACCTAAATAATTCCAGGACTCTGTGATTAATTAATCAATATGGATTTAGCTGAAATTATGGAATCACAGAGTGATTTGGGTTGGAAGGGACCTTAAAGATCATATAGTTCCAAACTCCTTCAGCCTTCCCCATTTCCCAGGTGACCAAGTTCTCCGGTTTGATTCCAGACAGGGCTCACATTTTCCCTATTCTTCCCTTAATCACTGACGTACCTGTAGAATTTGTTTTCCCCTTGACATCTCTGGCCATATTAATTCTAAAAGAGCTGTGACTTTCCTAACCTTATCCATGGATGCTTGGAAAAACTTTTTATATTCCTTCTGGGCTACTGGGCCTTGTTTCTGCCTTCTGTAAATCTTGCTTTATAATTTGGGAAAATCTCAATATTTTTATCCCTGCTGTCACTATGTGAAATTCCCCTTTATTGCAGATATATCAAACAAGAGCTGATAGGAAAGACATGAAAATCATCTTCTTAATACAAAGAAATATTTTCATGCCTATCAACAACTATGATTTTTCTTTCCAATGATTCATGCCTGCACTGGACAATATTTTTTGGCTATTGTAGAAGTTTAAAAGATGTGAAAATGATTCTCTTTATTGATTTCCCTTCATACTTAGCAGATGAATCAATAGGATGTGAAGATGAGGCTCTATTAAAATGATTTCTGGTGACATCACTTTTGCCTGAAAGTTTCCACAATAATGACCCTTGAGTTTGTCAGCAAGAGGTCATTCAAAGAAAGAAACAAATAAAATCACAGGCCTCTTGTGGGTTTAGTCTGTAATTTCTTCTCTCAGGATGATTTTATGTCTTAGTTTCTATTTCTGCTATGATGCAAGTACAATTTTTTTCTGATAAAAACACAACGCAGAGGAAAGGGTAAAAAACCCCGGATTTTATAAAAAACCACAGCTGACCTCACTTCTCAAACCTATGACTGATAACAGTCTAATGCAAGAAAGCCCTTGACGGAAAGGCCTCTCAGAAGAGCTGAATATACACAGTAGTAAGAGATGCCAAAGATGCACCATCTTTTGTAAAAGTGTTGTGGAAGATACAAACAGCAAAAAATTTACAAGCATTGTTCCCCAAAAGATGCTCAACTGAAAATTTCCCTCAAAAGGGTCTGGCCACCAGACTGCACACAATCCAAAATCTGAGGTTTTGTGGTTAGCACGCTTTGCTTTTGTCCCAATTTCCAGAATAAGAGCCTGCTCAGGGATGAGGATCCCTTACTGCAGAGAAAGAGGAAAAGGAGAGCCCATGCACAAAACCTTCTACAACCTGTGTGTGAAATGAGGTGGCAGGGAGTTACTGGAATGGGTGTGGAAGGAGACTAGGTGACCATACATCCTTAAGCCACAAAACTAGCTGGTAGAAATTTTGCTTCTTAACAGAAGAGAGACAGATGGAATTGAGACGTAGATCATGTAATCATAGAGTAAAAAGATGGTTTTGTTTGTGGAATTAAAAAGGGAATCCTGGGGAGAAAGAATGGCTGAATAAATAGCTTGGAGGAGAACTAGGAGAAAATTGAATCATCAGGGAAAGGCAATATTTCAAGAAAAAGAGAATGGTGGCAGTATTGAAGGCAGCTGTCAGGTCACAGAGATGAAGACAGAGTACAGGTCCTGGGACTTGGCTAAGAATAGGCCATTAAAAGTTTGGCATGAGTGCTTTGAATTGATCGAGTACAAAGGATACAAGGCAGAACTAACAGATCTGAGCATGGAATTGAGGGAATTGAAAACAACATGGTAAATAAGAATAAAGATAAATGAGAACAGGAAAGAAAATTGGTCTGTACGGAAGCAAACAGGCTAAAGTGTGAGATTGTTTGTTTTTAGTAGAAAATACCAGAGCAGGATTTCATAATGAAGATAGGAAAAATACAACTAGTAAGCAAGAGACTTAAGGCTGCAGTAACGTGACAGTGAATGAAAGAATGGTCAGCAGATGTGATGGAATGCAATCAAGTGCAGAGCTTGGATGGTGGTTTTCAAATAGAGTCAAGAGGAAAGAAAGAAGAAATCAAAAATAAGCAAAAGCAGGGAAAAAAGTCATGTTACAGTTTTATAATTTTTTCTTCAAGCCAGCTATTAAGAATGTGAGAAGACAGCAGACAGGACGCAGAAGAATGATGGAGATTTAAGTATGCCTTCTGATGAAAACATGATAAAAATCATGTATGAGAGATGAAAACATTAAAATCAGCTATGAATAACTATCAGCCTATGAGAGGGATGGGAACAATCTAGAATTTATGATGCTGGTAGACTACAGACATCAGAAAGCCCAAGTGACAGAGTCTGATTGACTAAAGAGTGGAAACAAAATGCTCTGGGAGAGTAGGGCATAGTAAAGATCAATTGATTACATTCTCTGTGCAAGAAGAGAAAAACAGCGTGAAAGTCTAGTGAACACACTGTTCACTAGCAAGTTTGTGGGAAAATGTCCTCCAGTTGCTTCTAGAATGCCCATGACCTGTATAAACCAGAAAGAATTTTGGGATCAGTGGTTTGGACAAGCTCAAAGATCACAGCAAGTCCCCAGTGATCATGTTCAGATGTCTGAATGCCTTTTTTTTTGTGATGATCATCTCCTCAGAGGTGAATTTTACACAGACAGAAATGATGAAGCTGCTCTGGCTATTCTGATCTTTTTTCCTTCTTCTGCTGGGAGAAATCATCATCTGACATTTGTACAGCACTGAGAAAAGATAGGAACAAATGTAAACAAATTCAGAACATCTGGGTCATTTCATGACTCTAACTTCATTTGGCCTCTGAGTCACAAGACACAAAAGTGCACTTTCTATCAGTTATGAAGGACTACTTTAAATGGCAATTTGTTCTAATTTTCCAACCAATGTTCAATTCGTACTAAATAGTCAAGAAAATTATCATTAAAATCACTGCGTGTAGATTTGTGATAAGCAAAAGCAAAAACATTAAGTGTCGAGATACACATAACTAAAAGATTGCAAGGTATTTGGTTCTGCTTTTATTCCATATTAAGTACCTTACAGAGAAAGTTTTAATAGGCAAATTCATGAGAAAGTGTTATCCCAAGAAGGCTGGACCGTCTCCTTCAGGGAGAAAGAGATTACAAAACCAATCAGTGGAACAGTTTTTAATATAATATTGAGCCTACATGGTTTTCCCTGGAAGAAGAGCAATATTGCTTTGAAAGACAGGGACCACCACCTCCCAACAGGCACTCTATCCTGCTGCCAAGTGCCCTCCCACAACACACCACTACACTTGGATTGCAGCAGTGCAGAACCGCCTGGACAGAAGATTTCACCAGCTGGATACAAGAGCAGACGTTCCTGTGTTGCCCACCACCATGGGGTATCGTGTGGTGCTTCTGGAAACTCTGCCCTGCCAGTGCAGAAGTAACTCAGATCCAAATGCTAATCAAGAAAGGGTTGTTAATATAACCACCTTCCCCCATGGGGATCCTCCTCATGCACACCGTTCTGCAATTCGCTGGCTGAAGGAGTAAAAATGTTTTTTTGCTCATTCTCTTTTTTATTCCTTCCATCCCTCTGCAGCAACTCTTACTGGCCAGTTTAGCCTGGCAAATCCCATACCCTTTATGTCATGAGAGATCTGAGCTTACTCTGGGATCACACATTGTGTGAAGAGCTTATCTAAACATGTGTCATTTCCTCATAGCCTTCGGTTGTCCTGCTGCACCAGGGCTGAACCAGTGGCTCAGAGGATACTCATTATTTACATGTATATATATATGTAAAAATAGGCACTAGATGAAGGTGACATCCATTGAAGAGTTCTCTATTTATTGAGAGGATTAGTATTACTAATTGAAGCTGAAAGGTACATCTTGCAATAGAAGTCTCTGTCCTATAAACCAGGCAAAGAACTCTTCCTCTGTGTACCAAACTCCATGGCAACCATAAGGTTTTCAACCTCTCATCCAATATTTTGCTGATAACAGCTTTTGAGTGAAATCACTCCTCACTGGGTTGCATTTCTGCCTATCCAGACCCCTATGACAGCAGCTCTTCCTCTGCCTGTGCTCCTGAGTGCAGCCAATCCCACCTAGGCTGCTCTGGAGTAGTTAGAACACGTTCAGATGGCCCTGGTCTGGAGGTTAGCCACATTCTGGGGAAAAAAAGACAGCCCTAGAACAGCAAAACAGATGAATGACCTCCTTAAATTGTCTCCTTACAATCTATATTCTAGAGCAGGGGTGTGCAAAGGTGTTATAGTCCCCCTCCTAAATTCCCAAGCTGCACAGCAGTCAGTGACCTGCCCCAGCATTTTCCCATTGCAGTGATGCTTTTAGGGTGCACAGCGTTGAGGAAAGCCTACAGATCCCTTTGGGATCATGCCTTTAGTCTTTAGAGAGGTGCCTGCCCTGTTCTGGGTCCTCAGATAATGGTACACAATACAGTAGAGTTGAGTTAACAAAGATTTGTGAGGGGACAAGGCCATTAATCAGCATTTTGGCATCCTCTGTTGTCACTCAGGCTGCAAATGGTGTTGCCATCTGCTTTTCTCTGTGTTCTCATGCAGGCTATAAGATGTGCCCTTGAGAGGCTGAGAAAAATAACAAAGCAGGAAAGAATAAAAAGGACCAGTTTGATTTCTGGCTGCAGCTTGAAGTTTGTGCCAGTCACTGGCAGAACGCTTTGTTTGTAGGCAGCCATGGCGTGTTAAGACAAATGGCTGTTCCGCTATGGAATCTATTTTCCAAGAAAAATGTTGGGATTTAGCCACAAAACTCTCTGGAGGTTCTGAATCGTCTACTTGCCTTCTTGGAAACACATTTTCTCCACTGGCAGAAATATATTTGCACTCTTTCCATTTGATTGAGGGAGCTCTGAGGCTGATTTTGGCACTCTTGTTTTTAGCATTTAAACTTCCATTACAAGAGGTTTGATTCTGTGGAACTACATTGTTTTCATCCTCAACAATGTTCTAGCTTTTTGTGATCTGTTTAATCCTGCAATTCTGTAAGAGACAAAGAGAAGTTACTTGGGAAGAGCCTCTGTGGAAACCAAATTCTCCATCTTTGTCTAAACTTTAATACGTGAAATGCATCATGATTAATGGGGGGGAAAACAGCAATGGAAAAGCTCACAAAACTTTTTAAACAGAGTTGAAATGAAGCACCTGAACCAAATAACCTGCTGTAAACTAAGATAATTTTCCATTTCAACTAATCCAACTAATAAAATTCCTAAGATCAGACCAGTCTTGGGAGTCTGTGGTGAGCCAGTTGAGCCCTACTGAGTAACCAAAGTGCTGATCTCACTGGGTATTGATTTACCAGAATCCTTTCCCTGAGCTCTTTGAACCAGGACCTTCCATGTCAGTCCCTTCAATCCAATTTGAGATACAATGAGTGGCCCTTTCCCAAATCTTAAACCACTCTAATTTTTCAATACAATAATTTCTAAAAGTAATTCAAAGTTAATTCACATCAGACTTTGGCTACACAAGATTGGAGCTGCCACATTGCTTAGCTTCATATCTTCTGCTTTTCCTTTTGACTTTTAGATTTACCAAAGCCTTAAAGCTCTGGTAAAGCTGTATTTTCTGCACAGCACTGTAACAAGATGTCTCTCCCTGGAAGGAAAATCTCAGAAAAAGTAAAGAAACCCCATCCATCCAACCAACTAACCAACTAACCAACCCACCAACCCCACCCCAATCCTAGTTCTTTTTATCCTTTTTTCATTTTTTCAAGGAAATGTTATAAATCAAATTTTCATATGGTGCATATTTCTCTAGACTCTGAATGTATGACTGTTCCCCATTCCTGAATTAACTGGCTCAGCACTATCAAGAGATAAACTAGGGAGGAAGAAGCTTTAAGTTAATAGCTTGCCACATAATGTGCTGTAATCCTGACTTTTTGAAATAATTGAGCAATGGACAATGTAAAATTCAACTGAGGAGGAAAAAAATTCTTCTCTAATTTGTGCAAATCGAGGTACCACTGTTATAAGCCTAATTTTAATTACACAGCTGTTCTAAACTGACCCTTCAAACTAAACTCCTGCTGATTATTGAATTCCAGGCAGCCACAAAGGCAAGTAGTGAATTAGTTTTCCATAATTTTACATGGATATGATGGTCACAAGCACTTTCTTAAAGTTTAAGGTAGTTTCATAATCTTGGGCCTAAAGTTCTTCTAAGAGGAAGTTGGAGCTAAATCTTTGTAGCTTCCAGATGGGCACCATAATGACATTTTTAGGCATAAAGGAAAGGCACACTGCATTTCAGAAATCATCTGAGAAAAGGAGAAAAGAAAAAGGTCTAACTACACTTTGGGGAAGGGAGGTCATTAAAGTTGAGTAGTAGTTTTCAGAAAATCTAAGGCTCTCTTCAAATGAGAAAAACATAGAATACAGGTGTTGGCAAGCTGAATGTAAGAGACACGGAAAGATAGACCAAAAAAAGCTTGTAATTTAAAAGTATTTACCAGCAGTTTTTATACACTTAATACATTGTACCTCAAACACATTAGGAGTTAAAAGCCTTCCAGAAGGTCTTTACAGTCAATAGATAATAAAGGTGCAAAAGGACCACTCAGAGAGAAAAGGGCACACCAGAAAACAAAATTAATTTTCTGCCTTTATACATGCTGTGGAAGAGCTTGGGGAGGTTTCTGCACTGGAACCCTTCATTACTGGGCATTCACTGAAGATCTGATTCAAACTGAGGTGTCAATACATTTTACAGAGCAAACAGCAAAATTGGACAGGGACAAATTGCATCAATAAGCACTTACCTAAGAATTCAAAAGGAGTTCAAGGACCAAAGAATGAACACTGTTAGTGGGGTATAAAGTGTCCCTTAAATCACTTTCATATCTGAGAACAAGAAACTGGCAAATACAGAAAGGATGACAAATTTTTAAGAAATATACTATAAATGATCAAGGGAACTACAAGCCATTAAATGAAACATAAACCCATCAAATTAGGAGTTTATCCAATTCTTTTTAAAAGACATTCCTTAAGATACATGACAAATTTTGCTGAAAATACAGTTCTGAGGTTGTGAGATCAAAAGATTTTGGCTGCAAAGTTCGGCTTAAGGATACGGCAAAACTGGATCTGGGAAACAAAATGGATAAATATAAATCAATCTGGGTAAATTTTCTGTAATGCACATGGGTAGAAAAAAAGGTTATTTTGCACATTAAAGGAAGGGATCTATGTTCAGCAAAGTAGCTGGGTAGTGAGACTGGGGCTATGACGTGTAGTTCAGGTGCTTTCCATAGCTCAGAAAGTGAAAAAAGAAAATAGCATGCCAAGAGTTATTAAAGAAAGAAGAGAGAACAAATAGAAAACATTTTTGCTCCTGCATAAATCCATGCCACACAGCTCTCATCCTCTTCTACAAAAAGGCTCAGAGAAGGGCAACAAAGATGAAAAAGAATATTGAACACTGTTCTTTCTTTGACAGAGTAGACAAGGGCTTGTCCTACTGCAAAAAAGACAGCTGAAGGAGTTTTTGATAGAGGTCTGGAAAATCAGGCTTGGCAAAGGCAAAAAGGAATTGATTATCCAACATCTCTTCTAGCACAAGAACTAAGAGACATCCAGTGCAATTAGCTGTGAGCAGAACAAAAAAAAAACCAATATCCACAGAAAAGCAGCTTTTCTTACACCTCATGTTTGAGTTGCAGAGTCCCTTTCTGCATTACAATTGTGGGTGTTAAAAATTATAGAAACCAAAGGAAACAAATTCATGGAAAAAACTGCTTACCATTGCCTCCAGCTCAGGAGGTACATGATACCTGTTTTGGAGGGTATATTGGGAGAAAAAAAATATCCTTAAACCAAATCTTTCCTAAGTTTTAGACTTCTTGCTGTTTTAATGTAAAAAAAAGTATTTTGACACACCTTTGGTGTGACATATCACTTTTCTCTTTATCTTACAATTTGCATCCTCACTTCCAAATGTGTAAGACTATAACAAATCAATATTTTTTATTTATTTCAGAGTCAGTGAATAAAAATTTTGGCTGCCTGCTTTACAAAGCAAGCTATTCAAATATGCTTACTGAGGGGAGTGAAAGAAAAGTGCAAGCAATATAAGAAGTAATTTTGAAAATATAGTATTTTAATTTCACAAAGATAGCAAGGCAAATAATTATGTCATTGTTTAAAGTAAAATATTAATTAAAACAATATTTTAAAATGAAGATATGGTTGAGCACTTTCACATAAAAATACTTTCAATGGAAGTGAAATACCTCATGATGAGACTTTACCCTATTCTTTTTCATCAGTTGGAATCCAATTCAAAACTGACCCATTCTAATAAGTTTTGCAAGCTTCAGAACAGAGAAACTGTCTTCAAGCATTTCAAGAGCATCCAACATATTCCACAGTCTGCTGTTTCTTTCACAATAGCTAAGTAATTAAATTTATCTTCTATTATTATCAGATTCTTTCCTTTGACTGAATTTCTTAGAGGGCTGAAAAGCTTTCCGTCCATCCAGTAAAAGATGTTTCCTTTCACTGGCATCATTCAGAAGAAAGCACTAAGGTTCCTAGACACCTTAGGAACTTCATCCATCCTATTCCAGAAATCTGATCATTTAACGTGAATGACGGTGGGAATTGTTTCCAAATTGCTTTAAGCAATGAAAACCCGAAAGCCAGGTCTATCATTTTCTATGTAAATCCTACAAAGCAGCGCTGAACAGGTTTGGTGCACAGCGAACACAAAGAATGAGAGCCCTTCTCCAACTTTTCTGAACAAAGCACTCCAAATAGTCCAGAGTCCAAAGGCACCAAAGTGCTGTTAGGCTCTGGAGCAGCTCCAATAACCTGAGAGTTCAGCAAATTATTTCATGTCTTCCTTTGCTATCAAGGAAACACAATCGCAGCTCTGCTGGGTGACACACTGAACATCATGATCAAAAACTTTCTTTCTGCTTTGTCTACTGAACCATCTGCTCGTTCCTTCCAGGACCTCGCTCTGGCAAGTGACCCACTCCTGGCAATACAGCTTGGCAGATCAGTGACATCACAGTGCACTTTGTGTGTGTGTGTCTCTGCATGCTTAAATTTATAAATATTCATCAGGCTGCTTTTTAATGAAATTAAACGTAAAGCAGCAGAGCAATTACTTGTGTCTGCTGTAGTGAATCTGTAGTGAAACAGATTTATTGCATTTACTGTTAGGAAGAAACAACACAAAATATAAATAACATTTTTCACCTGGAGTTACAGACCAGGTCTTGGCACATTTCCTAAGACTCCAGGGCTATGCTTGGGAAATTTTGGTTCCTGGTCTATCAAACACCTAAAATTCATGGATCAGGGAAACTAAAGGTGAAGAGGGAGCTACATTTGCTTCTAAGTTATAAACCACACTAATTGTAAGCTAGAGATAAATTCACTATACATAAAGTGGGCTTGGTATTCAAGAGCCTGTTTGGAGGGTTGGCTACTGTGCATAAAGATCTGATGACTTTTGTCAGTGGGCACCTGGACAGATGATGACATCCTAGTTGCTAAATTATTCTAAATTCTTGACTATTATTTATTAACATCAACCTTGTCAGATCATAACAGATGGAAAAGCAATACAATTATTTAATAAATTGTATTTTCTACACAAGCTTCTTAAAATGGCAAACTCCTCAACCACCAGGAACTTGTTCACAATTTTTTTCTTTATCAAGTACTAAGGAAGGCTTTAATAAATCTATCAACCTGTTGTTGGCATTTCTCTAAAATCCTTTGCTAGCCACCCTGAATATCATGGGTCAGTAGCCTTACAAACATGTAACACAAGGAGAGCTTCAGGGTTCTTTGATTATGATGTGGCAAAATAGATGTGCTCTCTGAATCCTGAAAAGCAAGGTTTGCAATGTATACATGAATTTTGAGCAGGTGTTTGGTTTCACCCTAATTTCTCCCCATTTTTTTCTCTATTCATTAACATTCTTATGAGTGTTTGTGGTTTGGGGGGTTCTATTAACAGGAATATTTGAATAGCTGTGCAGCATAAAACTTTATGAGTGAAAAATAGTGTTTTTTCTTACATTATTTTTCACTCTATTTTGTTTACTTCTGTTAGTTTTTTGGTCATCTATTTGAGTTTCAATCATGCCAAGGCAAAAGCAGAACTTACTCTGTGTTATAGGTGCCACATTCGTGTGAATAATACATTGTGAACATTCAAAGTGAACAAAATTCAGGCAGATTTTTCATTAGAAATGTTGAGCTCCAAGTGTCAAACAAATGTTTGCAATTTGCGCTGGGTCACTACGACATGAGTTAGTCCATCCACAGAAAGAAAAGCCACATGCCACCTGATTTCCTTATGAAAGCCATAAATCTTGCTGCACGTTTTATACATGGAATTCCCTTTCTGTGGGTGAGGTTCTGGGTGGCTCTTTGAACAAAGTGGGCTCTGGCAGGGCACTTGTTACAATGAAACTCTGACAATGAGGAGCAAGGTTATCTTCATCAATTTAGAAAAAGAATATATTCCTCTGGATGATGATGAAGGTACTTATTGCTATAATCCCTGCGAGTAATAACAGAATATGCAGACACAAATAATTTATATTCCCAACTGACCAGTAATTTAGGCAATATAACCAAAATAGTAACACTGGAAACTCTGACTTGGGCAGAGAAATCCTTATGATCCATCATTTACATGACAACAGTAAGCTAATTCACTGACTACAAGGAAGGTAGATGAACAGTATATTGCTTCTTCAGCAGCAGATTGTCTTAACAGAAGTTCAGAATATAAGTGAATATGGTCTGTTTGAAAAAAAATTTTTGAAAGAGAGGTGATTCACTGTGGATGAAATGCCATAATTGCTTCGTTTTTCTCTGATCTTCTTTTCTAATGTGTCTAAGTATTTAAATATAATGTAGTATGAGATATTCATAACCATAAATAGGGATGCATTTAAGAGTTTGGAGACTGGAATTGTTGTGAGCAGCTAATGTGTTACAGCAATTCATTCAAAAATTATTTGGCTTCTTGCAAAATGCAATATTTTTCGTCATTTGAACATAATCTTCATCATCCAAATTATCTGATGGGAAGTTAGTAAAATATTAGTGACAAGTGCCAAAAAGTGCATGGACTCTTTTATATGGGGCCTTACTTTAGAACCACAATGTAATTCACTTAATTCTATATTTTGAAAAAGTGAAAAAGAACTGCAGTTTTTCAGATGTCTTGGCACCCCGTCACCTGTTACTGCTCATATTTATAATGTTTCTACTTTAGCAGTGAGATGGAATTAGTCACAAAACCTTTAAGAACTTTCTCAGTTCAGCACACAATTAATTTGGATGATGCAACAGAGAAAGCACTGCATCAGAAACATTGCTAAAAAATGTGCTCCATTTCAAAGGTGAAGTCAGGTGCACTTGCTGAGAAATCATAAACTTATCTCCTTCTTTTCCTGACATATTATGCTGTTATGATTGGCTAAAACTACTCTGCTGCTTCTTGAGAAGAAAACCATCAGAGCTAACTGAAAGGAGGGACTGTTTCTTTTATTTATTTCCTAATGGAAATGGTCATTCTAAAGCCAGCTCCTACTTATATTTTTCAGGTATTCAAATACCATTTTAAACCTTCCAAAAGATTTTTTTTTCCTTTTAATGACTTGTTCACTAAAAAACCTCAGATTTTGCTTTTTGTTGTTCAGAAGTGCCTGAAAAGCAGAGGATGATGTGAATATTAGTTAGTTTTATTGCAAAGAAAATTGCATTGCCAATCATTGTACCTGACTAATGGGTGATGACATGCAATTACAGTAAGATAAATGATTGTTCTTGCTAACTAGCATATATTCTGTTCCACAATACATAAGTTTCAAAAATAGACAAAATGGGAGTGCAAAAATAAAAGCTGAAATTTCTGAAGAAATTAATTTCACAAGTTGTCAAGGAAGATGAAGGTGAAAAATAATTAAAAGTGAATTTATCATTTGGAGATAGTGTTGGAGAACACAATATAGCTATTTCTTGCTGTTTCTGGGTTTTATTTGATTTTTCCCTCCTTAGGATTTTTTCTGACTCGGGAGTGCAGATGTAGAAAACAAGTAAGTTCATATCTGACCTGAAGCTTATGAAGTCCTTTAAATAAGGAAGGTTAGGAGAGCAAAGGCATTTGAACATGGGCTACAGCTGCCTCTCCAAAAAAGCAATAGGGAGAGAAGAAGCAGCACCAGCTTCAGGCTTAAACAAGGCCATAAAAAGCATTATATGTCAGCTTTAATTATTGTCAGTGGCTGCCTTAATAAGAACTTGAGTGTGACTGATTAGCACCACTCCTCTCACACTCAGCAGAACCCTCTGTGTCAAAGCCCCTGCAAGATATCTTTGGTGTTGTGGTTCAAACTGAGCAAACAAATAAATATATCTGTCACTTAGAGATATGAAGCCTGAAGATGCTTCTCTGCCAATGTTTGGGGTGCTCTGAGGGTATGGAATAAAGCAATGAGCCAAAGCAAATGGGAGAGACATGAACAGAATGTAGTTACCAACAGATAATTAATTCTGTGGGGTATAAAGAGGTTTATCAAGCTTTCTAAAGGAAGACAGTTGCTTACCTTCATTTATTTGGGGTGATGCACCATCAGGGCTGGATTCAGTGGCTGATGTGTGGGCACCATGCTGGAAAACCATATCTGCCACAGCAGGAGTGACATGGGATACACTGGAGCTCTACATCCTCCCTGAACAGCACAAGAAGGGCAGGCAGCATACCCTGCAAAACCACAAATGGCCTCTTATCAAACACTACACCTCGCCCTTTAACTCCACTGCATAATGCCCAAACTGCTGAGCTGGGCAGCAACCTGGTGCTCAGCCTGCCCTGAGGAAAAGAAACCCACCTGGCAAACCCCAAGTCAAGTCCTCCTGCATGGTGGGGCAAGGCTCAGCATGTCAGATCTGTGGACGAATTGGGACTTACAGAGAGGTTCTATTGCAAGAAATAATAATACCAACATGTGTAAAGGAATTTAAGGTATAATGTCCAATGTTAATGTTCCAACTGCATTTATAGGACTCCCGGCACCGGAAGATACATTCAGAATAAGTTGTGTAGCAAAATGATTTTTTTAAAAGGAGGTATTTTTACATGTGGGAGCCAAAAAGGTTCACAGTGGAAAGCTTTGTAGGAGGATAGAATTCTTCTTTTCATGCTAATAGCTACAGCATTATATAAAAAGTTTCTAGGGAGCAGTTTATAAAGCAGTTGCCCTCAAAAAATATTTTGAGCCTGTGAATAGATAGTCTATCTGAAATGAGCTTGCATGTGCCAAGGGAAACCTCCCACACTGTGAAGAGAAGAAGTATTTTTAAGTGCTCATCTTTCAATCAAAATTAGAGAGATGCTTCATAGAGACAGAATGACACCTGCTCGGGAAGTGGGACAGACCTTGAAATACCTGACTTTTCTAGCTGAGGGAAGAAGCCTCTTCAGTGAAAGATGTCTCTGCTCCCACCCATCCTCCTCAGAGGCAGCATGGTCATGTTTGCCCCATTTGGCACCTTTTGCTTTTGCTCAGCACTCGCTGTGTCTGTGGGAAGAGCAGTGCCCTCCAAGGATGCCAAGCTTTATGCACTCGACTCTCAGCATGATATATGAGGAATTTTGGTCTGTAGTGTAGCTGTCAACCACAGTCAACAGGAAATTCCCCCAGGGCAAAGGAGAAAATAAAGCCTAAACCTACAGCTCTCCTCTGAGACCTGCAAAGTCTATATCCTGTTTTTTGTAGGAGTCGTCAAAAAATAAGGAATTTTGCAAGCAGGGCATAATTTCAACAGTATATGACATTTTCCTAATGCCATTCCCATAGACCTGAGACTGCAATTACAATCCCTGTGTTTCCAGTCCCACTGTGCCAGCAGGGGCTGATCTAGATAGTGTACACAATATTTGCCATTTCAGTCCCTCTCACAGGGCAGCCTTATTCAGGTCCAGATTGTATCCACCCTTTTCGAGTTCACTCACACAACACAATCTCCTCAATCCTTTTTCTCCAGTCCTTCTTTCCTTTGTTGTCACTTTTTTTCCTAAGCTCCCATTGTGTTTCAGGTCTGAAAATTATTTTTGGCTGCCAGAAAAGGACAATAAATGAAAAAATCAAGACCCGACCCTTTTCCTAACACTCTGCAAAACATCAACAGGAGAGGAGCTGAAAAGAATGTGTCTATTTTTCCATAGGCAAACCTTTTTGTCCATGCTCTGTGTGCTATATGCTACTGAGACTTTAAAAATTACCGGAGATGCCAGATCATAATTATGTTCAAATTGAGAAATGTAACCTGTAGAATTTTTTTTTTTCACATAAAATCTTGCTTTCTTTTGTGACTGTTTGCTCCTCTGTCCCTCTGAATACAAGGAAAAAGCACAACAGAAAAAGAGTAATGAAGATGAACTATTTCCCCGTGGAAGAGTTGGCACTTGCGTTTCTGGAGATTCTAGGGCTCTGAGAAACCTGGTCTAGTTAAAGACATCCCTGCTCACTGCAGGGGGGTTGGACTAGGTGACCTTTAAAAGTCCCTTCCAACCCCAATTATCCTATAATTCTATGGTTCATGTAAACCAACACAACACTGTGGTGAGGGAGCCCATCACGTCCCAGGAAATATGGAGCTGCAACAGCTGGCTGTGGATTCTGTCTATGTGGGAAAGGAATACATGTCAATGCATTGAAACTACGTTTAAATTCAGTTTCCCAATAAAAAAGCTTTCCTTAATGCTGTTCCTTAATCAGACCGGTGCAGTCCAGGACGTGAGCACACAGCACATTCCATAGGAGCCACTTGATGCCAGAGTCCCCAGAGGCAGCGGGGCTCCAATTCCAGCACTGTGGTTTAAAGCAACGACACTGAAAGCACAAAAGACAAAAGCAAATACATAAGTGCCATCTGTTTTTCAAGGAAATCTGTGTTCCCCCTGGTCAGTTTTCTTCTCACTATTTTTCTTTGCTTTTTATGTCGAAGTTGTGGGTAGATTTTGCAGTGTTTTTGACAGACTTCCCAAAACAACTGATGATAACTAAAAAGGGTTAGATAAGCTATCTTCTTCACTACATTACCAAATGCAAAATAGCATCTGTCTACACGACTGACTGAGCCTCATCCCATTTCTGAAATAATTTTCTGAGATATAACAGGGGACCTAATTGTTTGCACTGGATTTTACAATACTGTGCTTATGATATTGCAGATGCATAATTATTAGCTATTATAGAGCAATTACAGCACCATGAAAGTATCGTAATTCTCCGTTCTCAGAATAAACCATGGAAGATTTCATTGCATTTACAAATCTGAACTAAAGGGAGGAGGAGATGGTTATGCCAACATTTAGAACAGATGACGAACTTCTCAGTGAAGCCAGAGTGTAGATAAATTCCCTGGTCTAGCTTTAGTTCTGTACTCCTAAGGAGCTGTTTAATGTATAAGAACTCCTCACATTTTTCAACACTCATGCTATTTGACCTCACTGTGAGTATAGAGTGGCCATCCTATACAAATGTGACAAGATGTGCTCTAAATAACAGTGTTAGACTGCTGAGAAACTAAGTAACAGTGCAAGATTATTGGTGGGGGAAAAAAAGCAATACATCCTAATCCATCTGAAATCACTCTTAGAAGTCTCATTGATTTCATTTTGGGCTGGGATTTTGCCTGGTGTCTCTTGTGACATCCTGCATGGCTCAGAACCAAGGTGCTGTTCCTCAGCTTCACCATCACCGATTAAACTCACAAATACCTACCTATTGCTTATTCTGCATACTAAATAATACTAATTTATTCTGCGTTCAGAATGGTAATGATTCAGAATGGTAATGATTCAGAATGGTAATGATTCAGACCTTTAATAGCTGTCACTGCCTGGTTTTGTTTTATTGCTTGTTTTCTTAGTTTAAGTGACTGTATTGCCTTCACTGAAAAATGGATCCCTGCCTCTGCTCATGTATGCCTATAGGTCCCTTCTTCCCTCTCCATAAATTCTTCTGACTTCAGCATCCCTGGACTAGACTATGATGGATAAAGTTTGCAGTCACTTCTGTTCAGGAGTAATGCACATTCCAACCTCTTTTTGACAGGTTTCTGAACACAGCATAAATTGTTTGCTTTGGACACTTTTCAGGGAAATACTCATTCTGATCTAAATTGGCAACGTTAATTCTGTCATTATCACCATTTTGGTATTTATTAATCCAAGACATGACACAATCAAGCTCAAGAAAATGAAATTATATTTCCAGAGGAACTCATTACCATTAATATGTACTCAAGTTCCAGTGTGCAAAAACATCTAGTGACCTGATCCAGCAGGTAAGGTCTTGTTAAAGGACTCTCTTCTTCTGTCAACATTCACCCACTCCCAAGGTACAAGACGAGGCTTCAGGGAGATCTTGTTGCAGCCTTTCAGTGCTTAAAGGGGGCTTATAAGCAAAATCCTTACAAACCTTTTAGTAGGGCTTGTTGTGGTAGGTCAAGGGGTAGTGGTCTTAAATTAAAAGAGACTAGACTAGATATGAGGATGAAATTTTTTACACTGAGATGGTGCAACACTGGCACAGGTTGTCCAGAGAGGTGATGGATCCCACATGCCTGCAACTATTCAGGTTCAGGCTGGACAGGGCTCTGAGCAACTTGCTCTAGTAGAAGATGCTCCTGTTCATTGCAGGGGGGTCGGAGTAGATGATCTGTAAAGGTTCTTTCAGCCCAAACTGTTCTGTGATTCTATGCCAACCCAAGCTTGAACAAACCAGTGAGGCAGATCTGTCTCACACCTGGGACAGGAACATCCCCAGCATGGCTTGAGACTATAATATTGAAATTTTCGCTGCTTTGAGGAGCTGTCTGGGATTCTTACTCAGTTGGATGTAGAATCAGCCAGCTGGGAAACAGCAGGGGATCAAATTGCTCCCAGTGTTTTCTGATGATATCTAAGTCAGTGTAAATTTCATCCTGACCTCAGTCAGGTTTGCCATACTGAGATACTGTCATATAGACCTTCAGTCTTAAATACTTAGTAAAACACCACCCTTAATACAAAGTCTGCCACAGAATATATTTCTATCCTCATATGCCCTGCATTTGGAAAATAGCCTTAAAAGGTACTGGCTGCCTCTGATATCTGTTTTTCCTACACCGTCTGGTGTTTCTAACTGATAAGAGCCTGCTCTAAGCTCTGGGATTCATCCCCTTCCATCACAGCTTTCACTGAGATGTTATGTCTCCATGTTTGCAGTTGCAATCTGATAGATTTTAAATTAACAGTCTCAGAAAGAACATCAGTTTGTCTGTGGATCATTAGGAAAAATGGTACAATATTATCAGATGCTCTTTTTTAGTGCTCATGTTTGTGAGCCAAGCAATTGTGAAAATATTTAAATAACGAATGTAATTGCCCATTAAAATAATTATTGTGCATAAATATTTATATTCCCAATCAATGATTCCTCACAGGTACAGCTGTAAACATAAAGAGAGCCACATGTGTACTGTACATGCAAAATCCTGTGTGCAGTTCCTCAGCCGGTGTTAATCATCCTCGTGGAAGTGCTCTCACAGGGATGCCTTTCTGCACCAGCTTTTCCAGCCTGCACTGCTTATTTCAGTGTCCTGCGTTTTGACTGGCCAGTGTTAGATACCAGCGACTACAGTGATTTTCAGACAGCCCAGATTTTCAGATGCCCAGTCCTCTCTGGCAAGCAGTACCTCTGTGGGTGGCATTCTGGCCTCCTGCAAGTCAGGGCACTTTTCCCCTCTTACTTTGGTGGGTCTGGATTCTGCATTAAGACAGAACTCAGCATTTAATAATTGCAGGTACTTTCAAAAGGGCAACCAAACTCCATTCTTGCTTTGGGCTTGTGACCACTTTGGAGAAATGCAAAGTATAAAGAGGGGTGAAACTATAAGACGAAATAATTCTGTATGCCTGTTTTCATAAACATCGACAAAAACTCTAAATGAATAATTTTTTTATGTTCACCATCTTTGAGTTCCTCTAGATCCAGCCTGATTGCAACTTGTTCTCAAAAAAAAAAAAAGTGACATTGGAATTGTGCAAGGAGCATAAAGTTTAAAAGCTAAATGTAGCACACCTCACTTGGAAAATCAGTGAAGAGATGGTGTCTAATTTCTTTTTGGCCCTGAAACGATGCAGACTGTTTCATTAATTCCTTACTACACACTGTATTACCATAAGTAAATAATTGCATTAACCCCTGTGCTCTCCCACCTTGTATCATATCACAGGGAAGAGCAGACTGACAGAAAAGTCACAGCAGGACATAACAGAGCGGGGTGAAGAACAGTGGATGATTTCTAATTAAGAGTCAGGAGTCTTAGATGACACATTATTACTGGAGCTGAACAAGGATAGTGCCTAAGATAATGGTGTGATAGCTAACAGTGAGGTACAACAGCAATGCCCTGCTGAGGTACCCTTTCCATTCCAAGGATTTCTACTAATTTCTGTGGGTCTGGAGGACAGGGAGTGTTTGTGCAGATAGCTGTGCACATTTGAGGGATGACTGACATATATTTTGAGGTTACCTGGTATTAGCAGCATCTGAAGAGAAGCCCTACAACTGAGAACAACCCCCATGGTCTGATTTCAATCTCAGGAGCAGAATTTGGTTGTGGGTCTTGAAGGCTGGCTTATTTTATTAGATGTGTCACCACGTTTTGGCTTCGGCCATGCTCTGCATAAATGGTTCTCATTCTCACTCTTAAGGATTCATACGTGCCTCTGAGTGCCTGAATTAACCTGTTGGTGACCCAGTATATGGCTAATAGTAGTTTTCAAGGGAAAATGTCGCCTATGTCATCATAAGTTCTTTTCACCAGATACTCAAGCACTTTGTATATCATCCTTTCAATACTCCAGTCAGCCACTATTTGCCATTTGCAAGTAGGACATTGAGGAAGAGGCTGTTAGCTTTATCAACCTAAAACTTAGTAGTAAAGAAATATCTGCAGATGAGGACTGTGAAGTGAATCTTTGCAGATATATAATAAATGATGATACTGTCTCACAAGTTTGCAGAAAGATCTGGCATAACCTGATAATGATCTGGAGCTGTTCTTTAGTTTGTGGCACAATCCCTCCCAGGGAACAGCATTCAAATTCCAGCTGTAGCTTGTGATAAGGACTATCTCCTACTTCTGAAATCATGTTGTCATCTGCTTTTAAGCAAGAATAAAAATAGGTCGTTTAAATCCAGTATTCACAAAACATCCCAAACCTAAGGTGCTAGGGAAGAGTACAACTGGAGCTTTTTTCCAGTGAATTCAAGGTAGAAAATTCCCATTGCTTTTAATGGCAAATCCAAACATGAGAGGAAATATGTGTCTTATGTCTAACCTCCTGTGCTTACTGTCTCTGCTGCAGAATTTTATAGCAATCTTTTGTACATCCTTTAGGGAGCATTTACATTTCATAACATACTTGCAGTTGGAAGTTTAGTCTCAGGCTTTATCTTATTAAGACGTGGGAAAGGCATGGATTAATATTCACTTAGCCAGAGGATAGAATTAACCCCAAACCACATTTTCTAATGCTCTGCAGGCCATGCTTAAAGGCAGGGGTGGGGAGGGAGTCTTTCCTTAGTTCTCCAGTGAGGCCATAGGACCCAGTCTTCTTGAACCTGACTACAAGTCCTTAAATATAACACTTTAAATTCCAGTTTTACCATTTTGGCCCTTTTTTTTTACATTTGGGAGCTGAGTTGGACTGTCAGTTGTGCTGTGTTTTGACCCAGCTGCACCACACCATCTGCTGGGATGTGAATTCCTCACACAGAGCTACAAAACACCTCCTGGGAGGCCAGGTACCCAAAGAGTTTTGATGGTGGGGAGCTTAACTTCCAAACATGGCAGGTGTTCTCTATTACTGCGTGGAGATAGACCTTTAAACTGTTGGTTCACTCCATGAACACAGAACAAATGCTGATTCTGACCTAAAGAAACTGTACTTAAGTTTGAAGAATAAAGGTGAGGATAGACATGAAGAAACAATGGAAAAACAGCATTGGGAATATAGGATACAGCATTGCAAGAGCTGATTGAACTTGTGCAAACTGCATCTTTGGAACACATTTTTAAATTTCTCTTTATGAAATATGATTATGCAAATATTTATAAAAAGTGAGAAAAGATAGTGATAAAATTTTTAGCCCTATTTTAGTGTCCACTAGAGACATTTCAAAGAACAAACAAGGAAGCAAGAAAAAACCCCAAAAACTAAACTATCAACTGAGCTCTGCAGGACAGTTAAGATCTGTTACCACAGACACAGAAATTTGGTTTGTAGATTACTTTCAGTGTGTAAAAAAACCCCTTTACAGTTCATAAGGCTTTAGATATTTTTAGTGCTTTTCAGTTTTTGTTAAGCTGATTGGGAATTTACTTTCAAACTGACCTAAAATGATAAAGAAAAACATAGATGGTATCCAGTTTCGGATTTACTTGCCTTGTTAGTCATAGATTTAATACTGAAGGACAGTGAATGAAATCTATTCTTTTCAAGCAAATAGATTGCTTTTATCCATTTCAAATGGTATCAGCCTACTGTGTCTCACTTTGAAAACAACAGTAAATATTCCCACAAAACGAGTTTTATGTACACATCCATTGCTGCTATTATTGAGCTATCTAATTTGGATGTATATGTGGATCCCCAAATTCATTTTTATGTGACATTTTTTTCTGTTCCTAGGTAAAGCCACGCTTCTTGGTGCACGGTGCACTGTTATTATAACAGATGGCTTATTTCAATTCATAATGACTGGGAAAAATAACAATGAATCACGTAAGCAAGAACAAGCACTTCAATTTCTCTACAAGTTACCCAGTGCCTGCCAATTTGAAAAACAGCTGAGTGCTCTGGCTCCTCATCAGAAATGCAAGGCTGCTCTCAGATTGAACTACAACACTACATCAAATAGGGGAAGAGCGAAACTAGCAAGATGCAGAACCTAAAAAGCTTCCCATTTGGATATTCTGGGTTTTCCTTCCTAACAATGAAAGGGAAAAATAACATAAATCCCTGGTGTTGCCAGGTAAATAAAGGAACGGCAAACCCTGGTGTTATTTCAGATGACTTCTGCCAGTCTCAAAAAGGAGGGTCTGAGTTACAGCCCCACTCTCACCATTCCCTTCTGAGTGATTTGGCCACTTTCTCAAGAGGCACAGATGTGCAGAACCTCTAATGCACTGAAAATGAGCAATTTGTTTGGAGACCTTTATCCCAAAAATTAGGAATTGGATCAGATTGGCTACAGTTTATATTCTGCATCTATCAGCTCTCTCAACACACAAATAAGTGTATAAAACTTTTTTTACCTTGACATGTCTCCTGTCTATTCAAAACCTCCAGATTTATCTCCATTTCTTCTTTCTCAAACCTTTGCATCTTCTCTCTGAATCCTGCAAGGAGGTGCATAATGTGAGCAGGAGACCCAGAATTTAAGAAGATGATGGTTTCCAAATTACTGTACAAACATAATGTGACCCAATTCAGAGTTCTCCTCTAAGTAGCACTAGAGTGATTTTGATATTTAATGGCTTGAGAAAACAGTAGATAAATCAATAAATAGACTTGTAGAAACAGACCTCTGCTGATCAATTCTCTTTGCACTGCTCGAAGTCGACTGACTCAATGGAATAACACAGGCCTTCTCCTAGGTATACTTATTTTTGTGCACTTTTTCCTTCCTGTTTCTTACTTCTTTCTTCCTATTTTGGATTCCTTTCTAAGGCACAAATGTTGCTGTGGGACATTATTACCTACATAATTCACAAATCCTTTGCAGAGCACAAGATGTGACACCAGCATTAAAGCACGAATTGCCCTGTCATTGGCTTTTCTCTTCCCAGAGTAGATAATAATTCTGAGTTTCCTGTTTTAGTAGAAGGTGTCCTGCCCATGGCAGGCATGATGGAATGAGATGATCTTTGAGATCCTTCCAATCCAAACCATCCAATGATTCTGCAAGGTAGAAGGAACAGAGGTTATAGACAAAGATGATCAGAATAACCAGGAAACATTTTTTTTCCCCTTCAATAGCATTTCAATGAAAAACTAAAATTGAATCAGCACCCTCTCAGATGTCATGGAAGTCTTTGTAAAAATCAATTTTTTTGACCTGACTCAGACAGAAGAAAAAAGCTGCACAAAAATAAACTTCTAATGCCATTTTTTTGGTGCATCTGGATATGTGTATGCAGTAGCTGGGCCAGTCTGGAAGTCGCTATGGCTCTGCCTGAATTATCACAGCTCTTTGGGCAGCTGAACTGCTTCCACAGAAAATGAGGACTTTTACCCCTAAAATTAGAGGGTCCTTGTGATGAATATTCAAATTGGTCTGAGATTGGCAGTCTGGCTGAATAAACAGAGACAGGAGGAATAAGGACACAAAAAATGGATCAAAATACTTGTAATTAATATTTTCCTAGTTAAAGAATGTTTCATTTCTAAATGAAAGTGCATTTCAGTTTTGAAAAGGGGAAGGAAGGAAGGAAGGAAGGAAGG
>VZRQ01000108.1:2832-119168 GCA_013397975.1 Machaerirhynchus nigripectus | reverse complement strand
GAAAGCAGATTGCTTTGGAAAAAACAGCATTTTGTGGTGGTTCAAATGATTACTTTTGTGGCTGTTTCTCTGCTTTAATACTGTCCTAGAAAACTTTATTTTTCAGTTCAATGTACACTGCACATGTTTTGCCAGTGAATTACTAAGCTGAAAAATTTATTGCTTTTTCATTCCTCTCTCTTCTCCTTGTTGGTTTCTCTCTCTCTTCCCCTTGTTGGTTTCTGCTAAACCTCATCCCTTTTTCTTGTCAGTGGCTACTGTGAGCATGTCCAAACGGGATGCACAGAGGTGATGTATGAGCCTAAATTGCTTCTGAAGTTCACTCATAGCTCATTTTGCCCAGGAAAAATTCAGGAACAATACCAGACCAGATTCTCAGCAAGCATTCCCCACACACTTGGACATATTAAAGTGTGTGGGCACTACTAGTTCATTCTTCACAGTAAAATGTTATCTGTGCTGTATATCCCACTGCATATTTATGGAGTGTGTGTGTAATGGTGGATGGGAACCTATTGTGGCAGCACTCTTGTTTATCTCATTTTCTATGACCTTGTTTTGTTATCTTCGTGTTTTACCTTTTTAATGAATACTACACTTTTTATTGCTTCAACAGACACATTTTAATGTCGTTTTTGCCTGCTGAAAACATATTTGGGGCAGCAGCTGACTTTAAGAACGTAGTTTGTAAATCTATATACACTGATAATTGAAGATGCTTTGTGAATTGTGAGCCTCGTGGTACCACACTTATCATTGTAGAAGATAACCAGGAGGGATACCTGTGTATTACATTGTATTACATCATTAAATAGGCTCAGCACATATATATATCAACCCAGTAGGAGAGAATGTATTAAAAATGATGTATTTACTTGCCAAGGTACTCAATACACTTACAAGATATTCCCCCCTAGTGCTGAAGACTGTAATATGATGGTTCTTTACATTTGCCCTACAAGCCAGATCTTTCAAGAATTCTTGCTGTTTTTTCCAGGAAAGCCTTCCCTGCATGGCAAATGATACAATGGCTGTATCACTTGGAGAGCAGAAGCTAACTCAAGATCCGGGCTGGATGTGCCTGCACGGTGCTGCTCTGGCCCTGCCTCGGGCTGGGATAAATCGGGTGCACAGGAGGAGTGTGGAGTGTGTCTGTCAATTCCGTGTGGTCACACAGAGCCCAGGACCTCTGCTGAGCCTCCAGCATGAATCAGAGCGGGGTTCTCAGAAAAACTCTTTCATAACAAAGCTCTCTGCAAATTCAAGAATCAGAAGGTTCAAGAGTGCAGTCCAGGTCTGACCTAGGCTGCTAATGCAGGTGGGCCCTGTCCTGACCTACTGAAGGCACCGCCTGCTGCTCAGCAAGGAAAAGTTATTAATTATTAAATTAATGGTAACTTTAATGGCTTAACATTAAACGTGTTTAGAGGTGTGGCTAACTGACCTTGTCAGCTAAGTGACAAAAATGGATGTCAAACCTCAAATTTTCCTTTGCATTTTCCTACCCTGCAGTAAATAAAATTATGGAGCATTAGGAACTGTACTCAAACTGGAACACATTTGAATTGAAACATGTTAGGAATACACTGCTGCCATTATGCAAAGCGGAATATCACTGGCATCTTCTCCTTGAAAACGTGAGGGAGCTTGTATTAAGTTTAATTAAGAAAAAACCAAACTAAAACAAAAAACGCCATAGATTTTGTGCAAGAGAACTATAAAGCACACATGAGTGATGTCTCCAGTAGAGTAATGGAATTAGTGCACACAGGGGGCTTGATTTGAGGAGCTCACTTATTTGCATGATAATAAAGGGGATGTTTGTGCATAGGGGCACACAGTACTTTTTGGAACCCTGTTCAGCTCATAAAATGTGCATATTCTCTATTTTATGTAAAAAAATTAACTAAGAATTTTTTTTATTTCCTAACTGTTTCTAATTCTTGATGTATTTCCAGGGTGTTTTCCTCCTTACTTTATATTCAGAATTAATGTGTGCTTGGTTAGAGAAAACTATTTATTACATTTTTAATATTGATTTTAATATGTTAAATCTAGAATATGAAAGGTGCCATGACAGCCTCATAGTGTTATATACATGGAACTTTGTTTGCTAAATGCCATGTGCATCTCAAAAGCTACCTTCAGTACATAAATTGTAGCTTATCCTCATCTGGATTCTGAAAAAAAAATATATATAGTGAGGTATAAGAATGAGAAGTAAATGAAAAATCTGGCAGTTTTTTATTTTATCTTGTGAAATCCTGACTTCTTTATCATTTGTTGCAAACCCACTCTGATTATACTGTGTGAGAATTTCTCCATGTGAAATGTGATTGATGAGATGATTTTTACTATATGCATAAGATTACACTTCTGTGTAGTTTAACAAAAACCTTCAATTCAGATCTTACATTTTTTGTGAGCATCCTAATATCCTCCTTTCCCAAAGTGAGCAAATAATATTTTCCCAAATGGTTCCTAATGTGTAGCATTGAAAAAAAAAAAGGTAAAATATTATCACTGGAAACACGTAGAAGTTGTATGTTCTGTCAGTGAATGCCACAAAGACTTTTCAAAGACTTTCCAGCTTGAGAGGGAAATTTCAAAGCAGTTATTTCAATATAATTTAAAACATTTGTTGAAATCCAAATCCTGCTTTTTGCTTAATCTGAATAAACCCTGAGCTGTGGAGTTTGGCTTGCATAGTAATATTCAGGAAAACACGTTGGTGTGACGTGGAAATTTATCAAAAATGCATATTTATCAGCTCTGTATTTACTGATTTAGAGAATGGACAATGTGTCTTGCAGTACAAACTACACATCATAACTAAACAATGTGGATTAGAATTGATTCTTCACAGCAGTGTGTGCTATAAAACAACACATATGCTGAAGGTCAAGGATATCAGAAAAAAGTCATTCACCTGTACTCTAGGATCACAAAAAAAAAAAAGAAAGGTGATATTTATCAGGTAAGGTTGCTGCTCTCTGCCAGGTGATCACCTCTAGCTGTTAACAATACACATATTGTCAAGCCCTGTGCCAAGATTTACTAGGCAAAGAGGTTGCTGTTTCACCAGCAGAAGGAATGCACCACCCACAAGATCTGTTTCTTTGCCAAATAATGCTTCCTATTCAAGAAAACTCTAATGTCGCAGATAAAAATTACTCTGTAGAGAAATCCTTCACCAGGCAGGAGTGTACGGGGATAAATAAATAGTGGGAAGTGACCTGTCAGCCAGACAGCTCCTCCGTCACAGCTGGAAAAAACACGCTTACCCAAAGCCCCCTAAGACATCATTTCAAGAGGAAAAATTAAAATATTCCTGTCATTAAAGGTAAACTGCTGGGCTGCGACTGCTGCGAGGAGTTTCACCTGTGAGAGCCTCAGGAAGTTCAGTAAGGACAAGTGCAAGGTGCTCAGACTTCATTCTTTGCTACTTAAACTGGGATATGAAGTTTTGACCTTTAGGGGAAAAAAAAAGTTCTATGTGTGATAAACTCAGTCTTAACTATCTGCTCTGGAGGATGAAGTTTGATCATAAGGAGATTAAAGAGGCTTAACCTGACATGCTGAAACAACCCCATGGGATCTCAAATCTTGTTATAAGTAGGAAGACAAAAGAGTTACATCTAACTAGAATTTCATTTTCAGTCTCTGGGATCTGGCAAATGCTATTATACAAGACAGGTCTGAAGGTTACAACACACTGGTCACAAGCATTCCCCATTTCAAATTGTCCTTTCCAGAATAAGGGTGAAGTGTCATGGAGTTTTCTGCCCATGAAATTTACCTGTCTTGATGAAGTATCAGAAAAATTCACTAATAGCACGTTATGGTTTCCAAGCTACATCCCCAGTTATTCAAATTTCCATTCACTTCTTTAAAATGCTGCAATAACATTCACGATGAAATGGTACGAAAGGGAACAATGAGTTCAAAACTAAAATGTTTGACCAGTGCTCATTCATGGGAAGCAAATACCTTGACAAGGGTTTTATGTTAATGTTAATGTTTATATTATACACATCTCTAGAGCAGTATTTCAGTGACACTGTGCCATTTAATGAGCATACTAGCACGTTTAATAAGTTTTTTATTTGTTTGAGAAACTGAGTTAAAAATCATATTGGCATCTGCCTTTAGAAGTCAGGGGATAACCCAATTATTTAAAAGGCAAAATATGATGATCATTCCCTGTTATTGATGTTTACAGCTGCATTTTTGTCAGTGTATAGACTGGGGCTGTCTCACTATATTCATAGTTTAATGTTGAAAGAGCCAAAAATCTACTCATGCTGATGAATGTCAATATGGATTATACTCTGAGAAACATACAGAAAATGAGGTTTTGGGTTTTTTTACTGATTGCATATGGGAGGTTTCTTATACTCTCTACATTTGTTTACTTCTGTGTAAAACACAGGTTTAACGGGAAAACATACATATTTTGGTATGTGCTCAAACAGTTCCTACCATGGAGCATCTAAACAACTTTCTGACACAGTGAAGAAATAAAGAAAACAGTGAGAGAAGAGACAGATCGTGGGTAAAAGGATCTACATGCCAATATTTGCTTAAAAACCAGCACACAGGTATTGTAACATTTATATAAAATATCTTTTGCACTCTTAAACTCCTTTTAAATATCCATCTCTAAATCTCCGCATAAGTTTTCAGTGGAGTCATTTTGTTGCCAAGTTCACAGTGTACCACCATGACTCCATCAATGCAGAGATTTAGGGAGATGTTGAATGGAAAATTATCCCCACCAGTTATATCCTGAAACAAATACACAATGGAAATAATCAAACTGCTGTTACTCAATAAACAATTCTCAGTACTTAGCACCCCAGGCAGTGAAATTTCTCTGCTTTTTCCAAATTTACTGGTTTATGCATGCCTGTTTTAACCTAGAATGCATTTAACAGTTCTCTTTTTTAGGCATTTGCTATTAATTATATATAATTCAATGTGGACTGCTCATCTAAAGCAGAAAGTCTTTCTGATAGCTGCCAATAAGGAAACAAAAAAACTATTAAAACCAGGAAATGTCTTCAGGATGAAATTTTGCAAAAGTTGTATTCACATATTTACATAAATCAGTCTCCAAAGGAGTTTTAGCGTGGGAAGAAAAATCTGAGGTTTCTACCAAAATTTCCTTTAGCCTCTGCATTGGTCATTAAGTCAAATTTTCTACAGGTCTAGAATCCATTTACACATTAAAAAAAACCAGTCACACTCTGTAGAATTTTGTAGGTCTATTAAAAAGCAGCAAAATTTAAAAACTTCTGGAAAAATCCTTCCCTAACGTTTTTCTAAACACGTCAAAGTAATGATTCAGCCAAAAAAAAAAAAAAAAGAAATTTTCTTAAAGTGAGAGTAAGAAAAACAAAGTTCCTTTCATCTTTATTTTCTTAAGTCTACTGAAAAAATGCACCTTCTGAGTCTTTTACAGTCAACCTTTTTTCAGTGAAGCTATCATGTAAAGCAGAAAAATGTAGAAAAGAAAAGACATACAGTATGGCACAACTGTCACAGGAAAAATTCCCAATTCTTGAAGCTTTAGGAATTATTTAATAAATTCTTCTGCTGGATAAATGAGTAGAAAATGTAGAGACTATTTCTGGATTAATCTTCCATTGAGAATAACCTAGACTAATCTCTCACTGAAGTATTTTGCTTCCACTTTCCCCCTGAGCCTGCAGTAAGATTAATATGTGAGTATAGCATGGTAGCTTATTTAGCTTCACAACGATTCTACTTGGTGGCAAATTATTAATATTTATAAAGAAACTGTGGTAGCAGAAGGCTCTGTGCTGGATTAGCTATCTGGGAACACATTTATAATTTTGGGACTAGAGGAAACACTTCAATGAATACTCCATTTCTGAGTGCCCCAACAGCCAAGGCTAGGGACCAGTGGCAGCACTTCCTTGATTTCTGGCCTGTGCACATCCACACCTTTGGAATCTCCACCAATTTCAGGATTCCTCATAACATGGGCTGAGACTTAACTTGTGCCTCCTCCCTGAACATCTCCAGAGCATGACCTTGAAATCTGTCACAGGGCACAACCCTCTCTGTGGCCACAAGGCATCAACCCTGCCTGAGACTCACAGTGTGTGCCCTGGCTCCTGTATTTCCTCTGCAAAGCTGGCAAGAGGTGCTCTTTGCAAAGCAGCTCTTTGCTTCTTGGCTTCTGACTAAGGCCTCTGGGTCACACTGGGCACATTGACCAGCATCAGAGAGATGAAAAACAGGTCACAGCCCTGTGTGTTGCTCACTTGGCTTCAGTGGCACTCAGTGGACCAACTGATTCTTGAGTGTTTAAGACAGATCCTTAAGAGGGAACGGGAATCGTGTTACGAGCAAGGACCTAATTCTGCAGTCACTCAGTCTAACTGATTGCATGAGGGGCCATGGCTAGATTAGTTTTCCAAGTTAAATTCTTTTATTGCTTGAAAGCAATAAATCTAAAGCAGAAACCAATGTCTATTCTCTAGATATAGATTTATTTTCTGCTTTGCAATTCTCAGGAATAGCTACTGAAAGGGTGAACTTTTCTAAATGTCACTTAAAAGGTTCACTGATTTCTTTCCTCGTTTCCTGAATCCAGTGTGCGTGTTTGTGCTCTCTCAGCCTGTTGCTACAGCTAACCTTGCCTTGACACTGTGTAGGAAATCCTCTGTCCACACTTCTCTCCAGTACTGTCCCATACTTACTCTGCTGTCATTCCCCTGCTGCCTTCCAAAGATTATTCCATTTTTTTCATCAGAAAAAAGTAACTAATAAATTTTTCTGGGTAGTTAAATGTTGACACAAAGTTTGCAAATGTGAAAAGAATAATATATTTTTTCTTTCTCTTTTGTTTACTGGATATATATGGATTTGAAAACTCCTTATTTTGAGATTTCCATTTCAGTAATTTTCTTGTTTTTACCTCCATTTGCTTATTAAAAACCTCCTGGCTGCTTTCAGTGCTTGTGTCTCCTCTTTTTCCAATGGCATCTGCATACATCAGCCCCTTCAAGGACAAATGCTTAAGGTGTAACAGAACAAAGACTCTATAACCAGGGTCTCAGCAATATAAAGAGACACTATAAATAAACAACATATCTTTCTTACATTCCCTTTTCCCTTCATTGATAGGCTGGGCATGGGAAAACAGGATTCGTTTCTAAGGTTATTAGGAATTTTGTTCTACTGGTGGGGAGGGAACACGGCTTAGAAATTCTTTCTTTCTAACAGATCCTGAAAAACAAATTGAAGCCTCCAAAGAGTCTCCAGTGTAAAAAAGGAAAGGAAAACTCAATTTTTATCCATTTTATCCTTGCACTTCAACAAGACCTCTTGCCCATTTATATGAAGGAAATGTTCATGCCCATTTCTTTGGCACTCTGAGTGAATTTGAGTTTCCTTTCTCTCTCTTGGACAGAAGGGGGGAAATCAAAGTTGAGAAATTAAGTCACAGATGAGTGCCTTAAAACTCATTGTTTCCCTCAACTGGGACTTTTAAAACAAAGCTAGAAAAAAATTACAGGCCAAAGCTACATCGTAAGGAATGAATTGCAGAACAGAGCTTAGACAAACTCACAAGTGTTGCCCAGCTGTGACTGGGAGTACCAAAAGACCTTACAAGTTCCATGTTTCTGTTTGGTACAGGTTTAGTTGTATTTGCCCCAATCCTGAGGGTTCTGCAGTCACTTGTCTCCTGGAGCTGCTGCTCCCACCAGCGCTGCCGAGGACTTGCTTGTGGGAATCACCTTCCGTAGGCTCTGCAAGAGCCAGAGCAAAGCTCTGTTTGTGTTGCTGGCACCCACTGCACCAGTCTCTGCAGGACAAGGTCCTGCTAAACCACCACACAGATTTGATTTGTGTGCCTGTGGCTGAGCAGTCCCACAGAGGCACTCACCCTGGGATCAACAGCACCGCGTGAACAAAGCACATATTCTGCAATCTGGCTCTGAGCTTTCTATTTGTTTGGGTTTTGTGTTTGGAAATTTAATTGTGGCCTTGCTGTTGATATCCTAAAATTGTAGCCCTTCCCCACTTCCTCTCTGTACTGCTGAATTTCAGCCAAGTTTCTCTTTACTCATTTCACATTCCTTCAAAGTCTGCTTCTCTCCAAACCTAATATATTGGCATTGCTGCGTTCTCTGCAGGCCTCCATCAGCGTGTTAAACCGGATGACGGAGGAGAAGAACAAAGAGTCAATGTGCTAAAAGAAGGCTTTCAGTGATATATGTTCGAAAGGGATCTTTGAAATCTCAATGAGCTAAAATTGCAAGTGTGAAACAGCCTGCCTTCCTGAGGTCATCAGCAAGGGGAACTGTTCTCATCACAACACAATAAAAATGCCATTGTTTTATGTATAGCAATTCTGGATACACTCTCCCTTGCAGTGAGCAATTTGTCCAAGAATAAAAGGTAAGTGTTCACAGTATACTTTTTATATGATCATTCCTGTTTGAGGAATCTTACCAGGCAAACTGTGTTAAAGCAGGTGAACGTGAAGAGGAAAAAATAATAACATAAAAAGAACAGAAAGCAGCACAATATGTAGGACCAGGGGGGAAAAAAAGATGATAGAAAACACAGGACTGTGTTTTGCTTAACATCATTAAGGGGAGCTAAAATAGTTAAAGCCTGGCATTAGTGGATTCTACGTGGCATAAATAGATTGTCAGGTGCTTTAATGGCAACATGCTGTACCAGCAGTGCTCAGCCTAAGAAAAAGATGCTTTTACCTCAGTCTCGTGTCCCAAACAGCAGCTAGGGATGGAGGCCCAGGGAGGAGGATCACAGCTATGCCGCCACACAACTGTGCCTCCCTCAGACTCTCTCTCCCTCAGACAGCTCCAGAGGTTTGTTACTTAAGGCCAAGCCCAAGGTAATTTATATTTAATAGTCAGCCAAGAAATATATTCCCCCTGCCATGTCTTAACATTTTTATAACTTGTATAGACTTTTTTTGCACACACAACACTGTGTGGCAATTATTCCCCTGGCTTAGCTCCATGGTTCCTTAAGAGAAATCACAATGAAATGCAGGAGCTCCATCTTCACTGGGTGCTTGATTCAGGATTTTGAAATCGTCTATGGTATCAAGCCTTCTTTCAAGTAACCACAAATTCTAGAGTTCAGTTCCAAACCTATTTAAAGAATACAAAAAATTCTGATTGTGCTTCCTACACTGCTTGTTAAACTAAGCCTGGACAACACCTAAAAGTGGCATGTTTTCCACATGTTCACAGGACATTAAAATGAACACCAGAAAGAATAAATCTAAGTCCCTGTAACACAGTATGAGTCTGTGCAAGCTTTGGGCTTCTGGAGTCAAATGACTATAAATTCTGTCTTTTAATAAAACATGTTACTTCCCTCATTTTTCGGAGCCAGAGGAACACTGTGATAAGACAATTAGAGACACTCACACTGAGAGACTCAATTACTGCAGATGCAATTTTATGAGCAGATTAAAATCTTTGACCACTTAATGATGATGGAGTATTTCATGCCACTTCCTATTAGAGAAGAGGGACCCTCTGAGCAAAGGGAGCTTCCATCATCGGGCTCTTGCCCTCCCAGGGTGGCACTTTTCACACGGCTCCAACGCAGCCCTCACACCACTGCAGTGGCACGCACTCAGCAGCCGCTCTGAAGCTTCATGAATGGCAAAAAGGCAACTTACAGCAACTTACATAAGGTGCTTCTTGAGGAAGTCCCTCTCCTTTGTGGTAAAAAGTTTACTCTTTATTTTTTAACTGAAGGACTTGGGGCCTGATTGCAGTCTGAGAACTGCATTTCAGTAAAAAATAAAAGAAAAAAAAGAGAGGATAAGGGCTGTTTATATTGCCTTCTGATTTCAATGTCTTCATGTCTCTACTGCAGGGTTTGGCCCTTTGGGACCTTCCCAATACCTTCCTTGGTACCTTCCTACTATCTGAGAAGGAAGACTTTTGTCTTCTTACTCAGTATAGAGCAGGGTCATCCAGAGAAACCAAAAATCTATTGCCACCTCTCAAGAGGCCATCTATAAGTATCACTTAAGGCTTCAAACCATGGACTGTATCTCACACAGAGCTGTTTGTACAAGGAAAATCAGTTTTCAGGAATAGGCAGACAAAGGAAACATGGGGAATTATTTCACAGAAATTTTTTGTCACCTTGCTTGTCTTCTTTCAGAAAAACATTTATAGATGACGTTATCTTATTTGGATTTTTTACTGCCACTTTAATTTACATGTTGCTTTCCCTTTTGCTGAATGAGGCTGTCATCCAGCTTCACTCTCAAAGGCCAGGAACTGAAGGACAAAGAAACATCAGGCCGAGGTTCACATGTCCTTGGTGGGAATTTGCAGATCTGCTCCTGCAGAACAGATTCCTTTGGCAGATTCTCACTGATGGCCAAGAGCAGTTGGAGTACACAAAACAAACAGTGTTTAAAGCTGTGTTTAAAAACATTCATTCCTGAAAGATGTTGTTTGCAACTCAGTTATGCATTTTATGAGCTTTAGCTCATGAACAATGGGGGCAGAATACAGCAGAGTCAAATTTACAGGAAAGGAAAAGACCTTTAGACAAATCCAACTCTAGGGCAAAACTACTGAAAAGAATTCCTTTCAGACACAAAGGCAGCTTTTCAATGTTCTCTTTGAGCTGCCTCAAAGCAGCTGTTTTCCCTGACACATCCTTTTTAGCTCAAGGCTGGCACGTAGGAAAGCAAGAACAGACATTTCTCCTTGTTTAGCGTAGATTTCTCTCTGTCTTTGCAGCCTAACAACTTTCCTCCTTATAGCTGAATAATTTTCCTTACACTTTCCATGCTATTCTGTGCTCCAAGGTATAAATTATTTATGTGTTTGTGCATTAAGAAGCAGAGCTCACTGCTTGATCACTGACAGACCAACTGCCAACAAGGAAGGGACAACACGGGTTCAGCTGAAGGCTCTGCTACCAGTTGTCTGGGAAGAGGGTCAGCCCAACAGGCCTTAACTGGACAAACTTCCAATGAATCCATAAATTCAAGAAGAATAAAATACTAATAAAGAAGAGCAAGTATTTTGCAAAATAATGATCTATTTGCCTACATGACCTCCTCATCTTCTCCAAGCCACGCGTTACAGCCAAGCTTTGCATACAGGTCATATTTTCCAGTTCTGCAGTTCAACAGTGATGAAAAAAAGGATTAATGGATGGGGTGGGGGTGTTAAATTGTTATTTTTTATTTGTATTCTCACACAAAAGTAATTTAAGAGTGAGACATGCACCTATATGTGTGGTATCACCCACATAAACTATTTCATGCCATTAATACCTGAAGCCAATCTCAACATTAAAGCACATGGTTTGTTCCACACCAGTGACACACAGAAACAAAAACCAATCATTACAGTTTCCCCAAACAGATTTTCTTTTGGGAAGAGAAAAAAAACCAATCTTTTTATAAGCTGATGATTAGCTGATAACCAGGTCTATCTGTTAGTTCCTTGTGAACATCCAGATGCAATAAACACACATGAGCACGCACATGCAGTGCCACCAGGCTGAAGGGGTGTGGGGCTTTGTTAAAATAGAAAACAAATAGTGGTTTAAACCATTACAGGGAATTTTGTCTCCCTTTACAGAACAGCTGCAACACACAAATATAAAGAAAAATTTCAGTTCTGTCCAGGTAAAGGTCTTGTAAATTTTAACCTCTTTATTTCCATATTAGAAATGTGCTGAATGGCTGGTCTTTGGGTTTTTATAACTATTCAATATTTCTCTTGACCTGTCAGACCCATAAAAAAGCAAGATAGAGTTTGAAACCCTACATAAGGTCCTAATATTCAGTGGAGGTTGATGATACTTGCTAAAAGACTTTCATTAACTCATTATCCCAGCTCTATAAAATATACTATTAAATAGTCCACTAGAGCTAACCTGCATTATCTGGGTACTTCAAAACTCAGCAGGGCTATGAGATGAGTCAGATTTATTGGTTTATTTACCTTATATCCCTTTTTTAAAAAAAAAAATTTAAGCCTACCGTGTTAGCCAAATTTACTGAGGAAGGCAAAGCCATTGTCAAGCTTCATTCAAAAAGTGACAGAAAGAAAAAAGGTCTCCACTAGGTTCCTACAAGCATTGTAAAAGCAGGTGAATATATAGAGGAAAAAAGTCCTACAATTTCCCTGGCAGAGAAAAGCACACAGAAAAAGATGACATAATATTCAGTGCTGGAGAACCAACATAGCAGGAAAAAAAGCCAGAATGTCTGGACAGCATGGAAAACTTCAGCTAAAGACTACAACTAGCAAGGAATATTTTAGACCCACATGAGAACCTGAGAAAAAATGACCTTTGTTTTGTCTTCTGGTTCCAGGACAATTTTATATTTAACACCTAAGGACTTTTTGCCTATAGATTTCATGTTAAGACCATACAGCAGGACCTCTCAGAAAATCCACTCATTCTATTTTTTTTCTTTGACTCCATCTAGTTACCAGGCATTTGGTGTTTTCCACAAGCCTCATGGAACCTCCTATATTTCTTACCTTTCTCTGGTCACTGCAAACCACTGCATTTCTCAGCTGTGAACACAGCACTGGCTGGAAGCCCTGAAGTGCAGAACTCCAAAAATCAACCCAGCAGACCTAAAATTATATATCAATGTAAACCATTAGAAGACCTATCAGAAAGCGTTGCCTTGCACTTTGGCATCTAATAACTCAAAGTTCCACTAAAACCAAAATGCCATTTCTGGTTTCCTTCACAGATCTCTTTCCTGCTATAGTAACCATTAAAGTCTCACTTTCTCTTCCTTTTATCCTGCAGGTTATAAACACAAAGAGAGATGAGGAAACTGCAGTGTGTGACAAAATGGGGATTCTTTGGCTGTGCATTTTTACAATATAAAATATTATGCTCTCCTTTCTCTGCTGGTCTCTTTTTCTCTGCTTTTTCCCACCATGAAGTCAATTCCCACAGTCGTGCTCAGGGCAGAGTGTATCACTGCAGGGCCCAGATGGTTAACTGTGGAAAACTATTCTCCATCTGGTTCCTTAGCAATATCCTGAAGCAGATAAGCTTGCAGCTCTGAAACTGTTTAAAGTTTTCCATGCAGCTGCTGTCTTTAGAGACACATGCCCTGTGTCTGGCTTCAGCTTTAATTTAGGAGGAGGAGCAAGGTTATGATAAAGCAAAGTCCCACAATATTATGAAAATCACCTGGGACCAGGAAAAAAAAGTGTCCTAAAAAAATTCTACTAAACAAGTGTCTTGGTTATGTAATAAATTTAAGTCCTTTGAATTTTTACACCATTCAGTATTTCTTATTTTCCAAAGCAAGGCAGATACTTGTTTCCTTTAGCTGAGTGCCCCTGCAGTGAGAACATGCACTGTTTTAAACACCAAATTATTACTGCCCAGCAAAACAGGTGACGCAAAAAATCCGTGGTGATGTCAAGAATAAAGTAAAATCAGGGGCAAAACTTACTTCTAAACTAGCAATGAGAAAGTCTCTCAGTGCAGCTGGAGGGAAAAAAGAGATGACCTGGATGCTGATACATGTACAGATGGGATGTTTGGACTGCAAAGCAGGCAAACTCCAACAGAAAATAGAAGAATATTTTCAAGAAGTCCTAAAATAAAACCAGAAAGAGCTTTTCTGCACTCAAGCTGCCAAACTCTACAAGAAGATCCAGTGAGACTGGATCTTTCCTCAGGCTGCAACGAGGTTTGGATCAGCCCACCACTTGTACTTAGAGAAAACAAACGATAAATTTGTTGCAAAATACTTTAGAATGATGCTGTTGGAAGGTTCGATTCTGTGAGGAGGGCATCTCCCTTTATCCACAAGAGTTTTAGTGTTAGTAGTCAGGAATTAGAACTGCTTTTTGCTGGTACCAGAGGTACTCCTTCATCCCACTGGGGTGACAATGAGCAGCCCAAGTGCAGTGCCAAGATCAGCTGGGTGATATCGTTAATTAACCTGGGTGATATTATTATTATCTGCAAACCATTTAGGCCTCATCACTCCTCGAGCAGAGCAGGAGGATTTGCAATGCAGAGCTGGTTTTGGCTGGAGCAGGGTAACTGAGGAGAAGTGCTGCTTCTTGGCCAGCCTGCTGCCTGCTCCCAGCTGCCTTTGGATGGAATAGTGCTGAGCTGGTTGGTTTTTTCCAGGCTGGAGCCTGAGCTTCAAGCCAGAGTCAAATATTGAGTAGGCAAAACCACGAGCAGCCGACAGCTGGTCTCTGGTCCCAGCCTTGGCCCAACACTTTGAGGGTGGTGTGGAGCATTCACAATTAAGTGGACTTTTTGTAATTGTCTGAGAAAGTCAGTAAAGAGATAATAAAGGAAATTCATATTGGTTTCTGACTCAAGCCATGCAGAATTTTCCTTTTTTATGACTCAAACTAAGCAGAATTTTACTGGATTACAAAAGACCCTTTCAAGCAGGGTCCTTCTCTCAGCCAAACAGCAGAGGGGCAATACACAAGAAAGAGCTGCTGCATCTCAGAAGAGGAAAAAACATGCTAAACATAAATTGAGAGGATAAGAAAATGATACTATAGTAAAAGTTAGGATTAGAAGAACACCAGCCATATAAAATTAATATCACAATGCAAATATGTATGTAATGGTTTCATGGGAGATGTCATGGTAAAGGTAAGTGGCCAGCGTGCTGAGGATGCAGGTTGAACAGACAGTTCAAGGCTGAAATACTGAACATAACAAAGGGAGAAGAAATTAAATGGAATTAAAGAAGAAACAGAATAGAAAAAGACCTGTGCTGCTGTTTCAGAATGTCCTGGTTTCAGCTGGGAGCTACCATTCTTCCTACTAACTCATACAACACTGTGTTTTGGATTTCATATGAGAATAATGTTGATAACACACTGATATTTTAGTTGTTTCTAGGAAGTTTTTTCCCAAAGTTAAAGACTTTTCAGTTTCCCATGCTCTGTCAGTGAGCAGGTGCACGGGATGCTGGAATGGAGCATGGCCAGGACAGATGACCCAAAGAGGCCCAAGGAATATTCCATATTCATATTCAAATATTATCAGTAGTAGTAGTAGTAGTAGAAGCTGGAGTATATTTTACTTTAATTATTCATGTGTTTTTATCTCAGCCCATGAGTTTTACATTTTTCCACTTCTCTTCCCATCCCATCGGGTGTGGGGGTGTGAAGGGCTGAGTGCCATTGCCAGCTGGGGTTAAACCACAACACAGTCTGGACCAGAGGAGCAGAACAGAAGAGAGAAGGGGTTCACAGGAAATAAACAAATTCTTCCAAGTTCTTCACAAGAAGCAACTTAAGAAAGAGTGAAATAACAAGGAAATATTTATTAACTTTCCTCAAGGGAAAAGGGCATGGTGGACAGGGAATTAGTATTAGTGAAATAAATTGAAATATCTCACTTTACAGAAAAATGAAGTGAAAAACATCTTTCTTAGAGTTAAAGATTTATTATTTATAGCTAATTTTCCCAGAGCACATTCCTAACCAGAAGGGAATTATTCAGAGGCTGATTTTTGTTTCCTCTTTTGTTTTTGTTTTAGGACATATTTGATGTACATCCCCATGTCCTTCCCACTTGTGGCAATGTCAATTCCTTCGACATGAATGGAGACAGGGTCTTTACTCCACCTCGGGAGTCTGCCCTCATCACCTCATGCTGAGAGAGATTTATTATTATATTATTACTTGTTTCTCCAAACATCCATTTACCAAGGCCACAAAAACCACATTTCTCTAGTTTTTGTATGTTCCTTGAGCATCAATTTGCATAGCAAAAATAAAGAGTTTTTTCCTGCATTTCCTTTTTAATGGACCTGTCATCTCAAAGAAAAATAGGAGAGATTAAGATTTGTAAATATTTCTTAAAAATGCTAAGGGAATATGAGTGATACAGATATGCAGAGTGTTGCAGCTAAGGAGAACTTCTAAACTGAGCCACATCTGAGTATTTTAATGAATGTAAAATGTCCTTACTGTCTTGAGAAGAAAATTCCCATGTGAGAGCATATTTTTTCTTTACTTTATTCTCCCCGATAGCCATAATGAGAGAAATCTGAGCTCTGGAGCCTACAAGGAGGCTTGCAGGCTCAGAAGGTGTATTAAAGGCTTGCAGTTGTGCTGTTCTGACTCCTTGTCCTCAAATGCCAGCTCTGGACTGAAGTGGGTGCTGTGGGCTGCCTGGCTATCCAGGTGACCTGTTTCACTAGAAGAAATCCACCCATAAAATATAAGCTGGGATATATAATTACACAAATATTTCTCTTCAATATAGGCAGCTCCTGAAAAGATTGTAAAAGAGTATGAAAATGTGGCAAAAGAGGAAAGTCCTTAAGAGCCTTTTGTCCCCTGCTCTGGGTGTTACATCAACACCAGTCACTTGTATTCTGAATGTTATCCATTTGCAATTTGTCCCATTCCCCTGAAATTAAATACAGCAGGTTTTTTTTTTTAAGAGCAAAATATCACCAGTAGTATTTTGGATTTTTGATTTTTACTGCCTTTTTTTTTTTTTAGCAGCTGACAAACCATATCTATTCATCATTGCTCTTTCAAGGTCTCTAATTTGTTTGAATTTCAAGGAAAGTGAAAAAATAATGTGAAAGCCTGAAGGACAGTAGCTTCTAGCACAGGCTTCTCTTTCCCATTCTGTAAATCTAATGATGCATGCCATCCTGAGCTATGAGAGATGTGCTGGACTGTCATCTCAGCTGTCAAAAACATGTGGCAGTTCCATTTAGTCTGAAGCAACTTTGACCACTTTCAGCCAGATTTCATTAGGACGGATCTGCAGATGATGCAGCTGACACAATGCAATGCACAGTGCTGAAACTGCATTTCAGCTCCCAGCAGTTGGTGCTGGAGGGACAGATGCTTGTGAAACCATATAAGCAGAACAAAGAGCAGGGTGACCACACAATGTGAAAACTACGTACTACCATTAGCAGTTGACCATGAGCCAGTCCTGGGGGAAACAAGTATCAAATATGCACTGAAAAAAAATAAGAAACATAGTTTTTAAAGTATTTTAAGACAATAAACTCTCTTGGCAAAGGGTGGAAGAGAAACCGTAGGCAGGAGTCTGTCAGTTTCCCTGTATCTTGCTGATGGCACTGAATAAAGTGCCTTGCCTGCATCTGCTTCCGGAGACATCAAAGCCATTTCAGATTTAAATGAACCAACACTCTTAAATGATACAAGGAATTTCAGTAGCAACCTAAGAGGTGCTGCCCGTGATTAGAGACTCCAAGTGATACGTTTGCTCCTAAGAGCTCTAAACCCAGACGACTTTCAGTCATTTTCCATATATGCTTTTATGTATTCATAGAACTCAGAACTCATGTAGGATTCCCTGTCATGGTTCACAATGGGGCACGTGCAGAAATTTCAGGCTGAAAATATTATACAGTTCAAAATATATTTTGTTAAATATATATTTTATTAGACACACAATACACTGCAAAGACACAGCCAGACGTGATAGTCTACATAGAGGTTATTTCGTGTAATACGCTTCGTCTCTTTCTATTTTTAAGTCCACACTTCAGCTCCTTGCAGCTGCAAGTTGTGTCTTAAACGGAAGAATAAATAAATACCAAAGAACAGAGCTCATAACAGTACATTAGCATGGATTCCTATGTGCTTCTTGCTCCAGATGCACTGAAGAACAGCAAATCCTTTCAAGTGCTTCACAGCGGCTCCATCAGTGAATCTTTTTATTATCACCACAGCAGTTAAGGCTGTGTCTACACTGAGAGGGAATTGCACGCCAAGCTGGGATGGGAATTTGTGGCATATCACCCCCTTACTGCCCTGTGTGGGTATTCAAGACCGTGCTAAGGGCAGATTTGACATCCATTTGTTTTGGCAGCCTGTGCCCATCTCCTCTCCCTCTCCTGACCACCCAGCTTCTTCCAACATCTCCCTTTAGGCATCCCAGAACAATTGTTTGTGACACTGTGGGAAGAACTGATCCAGAGTAATAAAAGCCATTTATACCAGGTTATTTTAAAACTGTACCACTCCCTTGAGGTAGTTCGAGGCATGGATGCAAAAATACCTGTGCTAGCACAGCTGAAGAGGAGGTGAAGGAACAGAAACAGGCAGGCAGCATTAGGCAATCAACCTCTCACCCTGCTAAATAGGTATAGCAATTAACACCCAACTTACACAAAACCTCAAAATCCTACATCTCCCAAAATCCCAACAAACAAGTCACAATTTTATTTCTATTGATTTAGAGGATGAAATTGGCTCACCAGCAGAAACAAACCCCAGTCCCAAGGGAAAAAGGTGGGAGCGTGCAAACAGGTATGGAGAGCAGATGGGACATGGAAGGAGTGACACCAGGTCTTTGGTGTCTGCTTGCAATTTGATTTTCTTCAGCCATGGCCGAAAAATGCCCCATTTAGTATCCACGTCATCAATTTGTGAAACAAGTGTTGGTTCAGGAAACAAGGTGTTTCTGTGATTCCACTCCTAAGCTCCCAATTTAGAACTACTGACATACTCTGGTTTTCAAAAATCTGATAAGAAGTGAGTTCCAACTGGGCAGTCATTCCCTCTCTTGGGGTGCTGGAGACTGACAGAAGTGAAGTGATTTCTGCAAGCAGAAGGCTATTCTATGCTATATATTTTCTGTTAAAAATCCGTAGAATCTAGTACAATGTTACTTACTGTTTTTGGCCAAATGACACTCACTGTGTGAACAGTTCACAGCGTACATCACCGCTGCATTGAAGCAGAAAAGTACATACCAACACCAGTCAGAAATGAGCGAATATTTGCATTTAAATATTTTGCATAAGAAGGCACTAAAGAAAAACCTGTTCCCACATCATTAAGAAAAAGAATAAGCATTGTGCTGACATCAATGTGAAACTTTTCTTTTCAATTAAAATTACTTTACAAATCATACGTTTCCTTGAACAAAGAAAAAAGGTTGCAAAAATCTTAGATGTAGAAAATGAGAAAGACACACTTGGGTTGCCCACACTTCTCTGGACCAGAAGAACAAGATCAGAAATTGCAAAATTGTTAGTGAAACAGAGTCTGAGTCCTTCCCAGCTTTAATGACATGGCAGGGAATGACTCTGGCACCGCAGAATGTGATTTGAAAGGGAGAATTCCGCTGGCAGGAGCGCAGGAGATTTTGCTGTTGTCAGTCACCAGGAAGCAGATGGCACGTCTTGGCTGAGTGGGTTCTCGGGCATCTTATTTCAGCAACCACTTCAGTGTAGCTGACAGCGTCGTCAGATGTGGAACAGGCTACCTAAACATGGGCTCTGACAACCCCAGCGTGACAAATCCCCAGTCACTGCAAGATTAGCAAGAAACGGGAGCACAGGAGTTCTGCCTGCCCTGTGCAGGGAGTAACTTTCCTCCAGTCTCTAGCTAGTTACTTGCAAACTCTTTAGGGTAATAAGTAAATTGTTTCTACTGTGATTGTTTAGCAAAAAATTAAGGGATATTATTTCTATTATTAATGTTGTCAGCAGTCTGGGAGTGTCAAAATTAGAGCAGGAAAATAATGAAATAGTCTTCACCTGTCATATCAGCTTTGAACAACAAAAATATTTTTAATAACTCCTGCCTTGTGAGGGAAACTCAGAGATTGTACAGGAAAACTGTGTTGGATGCCTTTTGTTACGAACATTGTGACCCCATCACCTGGGTGCCTTTAGGAACTCAGTCCTCCATGGGGGAGGACTACTGTGCAAGTCAGCTCCATGGGAATGCTGAAAAGCCCCATGGAAGCCCATCCCCTGCTGCTTTTGAAAATGCCAGTAGATATTCACTTGGTACTTTAGGCATTGGAAAAAACGTGGCCCTAGAAGACTCACCTTTCGTCATAAACTGTGTGACACAGCCAGGAACTGAGCTCCAAATTTTTGAACACCAGGCCAGTGCCTGGAGGAAAAAGCATCCATCCTCACTCCATTAGTCTGACACCTACAGTCATTCTGGATGTCTTCTTATTCAGTAGGGGCCTGGTTAATACAGGTGTCATCAAGTGATGCAAACAGTCATTAGAGAATCAAGTTCCCTTTATGGGCATTATGTGCCATGTTAAAACCCGAGAGTAACTGTCCAAAATACTGCAGTCAGGGGTAAAAAACCCTACAGAACTCAATAATGCACTCAACAAATAACAGGTTGCATAATTTCAAAATGGATTGATTCTCCTGGCCCATGAGCATATGTTTGTTCTCTTGTCTGGCACAAACCATGTGTGTAAATCAGGAGACAGAGATCTCATAGAACTCACATGCAGACAAAAGGACACTTGGGGGTGGTTTGAAGTTTAGAAGGCATAAACTGATATGCATATGTAGAGTCCAGACATCTGAATTTTGTAAAGCTCTGGCATCCCACTCATTACTGCAGAGGTATCACTTCATTTTATTCACTTTAAAGGAACTGAAAGAGTGATACACAACAGGGTGAGGCTATGAACTTACACTCAGTATCTGTGCTGAAGAACAAGATCTAAGTCTATAAAACACCTGCAGATTAATTGAAAACCTCCATAGATAGACAGTAAATCACTTTACTGACAATATTTATCACTCTGTTGGATCTAAATCCATCAATTCTCTTTTATTTCTTTTGCCACAACCAAACTGTAGATGCAAAATTGACTTTTGTGCAAATGAGTGTTATTACCATGAGACATTGGAATTACTCTGGCAGTACCATCCAAAGAGCCACAGGCACACAATAGTTATGCACTGCCTGTGTGCATTGCAACTGTGGATTTTAGGCATATTAGTGGATAACCCCCTGAATGGAAAGGGAAAGAAAGAAATGCACTGAAATTTGAATGTGAAGCGGAAGCCCTCACTGTATTTCATCAGTCTGCCACCTACACCAACAACAGCCTGTAATAAAAAAGACAGACATGGTCACAATTCTTCTTCTTATCAGGGTGATCTGAGGGTTATTGAGACAGACAGACAAGGACACAAAGAGTTCATGGGCTAATTTCACAGGCTGCAGCCACTGCAGTGGTCTTATTAGGCAAGGTTGCACAGAAAAGAGAAAGGCAATAAATCTATATGAGTTTTCTTGCCCAAAAGAAAACAGCGCCATGAAAGAAAAGTGCAAGAACAAGATCCTAGGAAAAAACCAAATGTATTGACTGATACATCGCTCACTATGCACTGAATTAAAATGAAATTTATATAAATAACATGTCTCAACTATTAATGTGGCTGGTCATCTGCCCACCCATTCTTTAAACAACTGTTAACTCTATGAACCCAGAGGGTGGGAAAAAATACACAAGACCAAAATTAGATGCCTTGAGCCTTTTTTTCTTTCTTGCAAAACTGCTGCAGATGATTTATTAGTGAATGGATATCCACCATCCATTTTGAAATTAAAAATCCCTTGGAGGCTCTGCAGCCCTCTCCATTACATTACCAGTGTGTGCAGGTCACAAAGGTACAGCTGGGAGAAGAATTGTGCTCCATCAGTCAAAAACTCTATTTTCTTCCCAAGTAATAAAAGTCTTGAAGCGTGCAATTTGAATTATCCTTAAATTCCCCAGCACTTTAAGCACTGTGCTAATAGGATGGTACCAAAGAATTAAAGGATACAGGTTAAACCCAGTGCTCTTGTGCTTTGGTCCCTTGGTGGCAGCTGGAGCTTGGAGAAGGGATAAGCTTAGGCTCCATTCATGAGTGCTGAGGAGGGAGAGAGTCACAACTGAGATTTCAGAGCAACATTCTCCATTTCACCTCCTCAGTTTCACTTTAGTTTATGGCTTCAGTTTCTACAGGGTGAGTTTAAGCAGACACAGGGTCTGGCCTCTTGTCTGAGCCTGGGTAAACAGGGGAGATGGACTGCTTCAGTGTGTGTCATATCCCAAGGCTAAGTGCACTCTTCCATGAAGCCACTGACAGAAATGAAGGGTAATAATGATGCCTGGGAGAAATAGGAGAAAACTGGGGAGGAGAAGAAAATAGACGGGCAGATTGACACAACTAAACCCTGCTCAGGTTCACTATCCTGAGCTGGGCCTCTACACTCTCACAGAACATATATGCCCTTCTGATTTCCCTGGTCATATTCCCTGATTTCCCTGTTGGCATGTTCTCATTCTTGGCCAGAGAAGGTGTGTTGTACCTTTATGTGTTAGGAAATAACAGGGTTATTAGTGTTAAATAGCTAAGGGTTTCTTCAGGCCTCGCTCACACTGTGTGTGGTGTTTACATAAAAGCATATATTTTATAGATGGAATCAAAAAGGGATTTTAAGATGGCTTCAGAAACACTTTCTCTGACAGTCACGAGACTATAAATGCCCTTCGCCAGGTTTCCAGAAATGCCAACATTATGAGAGGGATTTTGTGTGGTTCAGAGTTGGAATTTGCAGCATGCCAAGCTGATGGCACATTTCTCCTCATCCTTTGGATGCTGACTCCAGCCTTCTGCTGCAGTTACCTGATGGGATTTGCCCTAGAGCACTGCACACAGCTATCACACTCTGCAAAACAGATCAGCTCCTCTCCTTGAAATAACTTTGCAGCTGGCCTAGGGAGTCAGAATCATAAAACTTGCACAACCTGGGTATTTCCCACCAGGCAGCTGTAGATCAACCAGACAGCTTATCTAAGGGGCTGCTAATTGAGAGGACAAACCTTTGGTTGGGATTAATTAGTACACCTCAGCCTGCAATGACTCAGGTCCCATCAGCAGGGAACATGAACATGCACATGCCTCATAATTTTATTCAGACAGCTTTGTTCCTTACAGTACTTGTCAGATCTTAAATAATTAAGGTAAACTACTTCTATCTGATAGAACCTGTTAAATCTTAAATAATTAGGAGGAAAAAAAGACAGAACAATTGAACAATTTTTTTTTGGAAGTCTGTTGGTGCCCGTTCTTTCCCACATGCAGATTTCTGCCAACACATTGGATGTTACCAAAGAAAAGCCAATGAAGATGGATCTGCTTTTACACCTTAAAAACAGAAGCTCAGCACAGAGAGGTCTTCAGAACTTGATGGATTTAAACACAAACTATGCTACCCAACTTTTAATGTATGCATATGCCATAGTTCTAGTTTAAGATACCAAGGAAGAAGATGCTCAACTAAGAAAAGACTTAGTTTAAGGACTTTTATAGCTTGGTCAGAACAAAGTCTGGCCTATTCTTCCTCCAGGTTTTTTTGAAGTCCACAGAACATTGAGTATCTATCTTTTTCCCCAAGGGAAATGATCCAATGTTTGAATTTCTTAGAAACAACAGCTGAGCTGCCTTGTACAGAGACCTGAGTATGAGAAACCCATTCATATCAAGAGTAGAGGAAAAGAAATTGCATTAAAGAACAGAATGTGGATATGCTTTTTCATAGACTCTTTCCAAATAATCACTTACAAATGTGTTTTAAAGATAGTAAAGTAACAAAACTCTTTTTTCCAGGTTCCTTGTCTTTAATGAACACATTTGAAAAATAAGGAGATTAGACATATGATAGGCAGCACAGACAGAATACTAAAAATGAAATAAACAAAGTTTCTCTCTGCATGTAACACAAAGGAAAAATGAGCAGCCTTGCTCTTCAAGGAGGATGAGTACCACTCTTTCCATGTCAGCAAACTGCAAAAGATTTGAGCAAGTTAATAGCAAATTAAGCAAATGGAAGAGACCAGCCACAATTAAGTGTGTGCAGCGGGCTGAAAGGGAAACTTCATTTAAGTAGATGTTTGCTCATTAAATGGACATTAAAGCAAAAATCCTTCTCAAAGCACACTCTGCAGAACCAGCTCTCTGTCCCATGGGAACTGCAAGGTCTGGGTGCCAGAAAAGTGTTTTACCTCCTGAGGGCAATGAATTTGCTCCATGGATGCTGGAGGAAGCTGAGCTGCAGAATTGCAGCGACTCCCACAGATCCTGAAACCACCCTCTCAACTCCTCCTGTGTCCCAGGGTTTTTAAGGTCTGAAATCTAACACAGTGAGCATGAAAACTGAGGGCCAGTTGTGAATCTATTTATGTAGATAATAGAGTAAAATAAAGGCGCAGAAATCTTCATGAGAGGTAAATGACTGAACCTCTGCCTCCTGTTGGGAGGGAGAAGGTAGAGTTTGCTCAGAAACAGGAGCTCAGCTGGATTTCCTTTGGGAACAACCAAGAAAACTGAAAAGTGGCTATAATTTGATCTCTGCTCTGCTTCTGGGGAAAAACGGATATATGCTGCCCTTTGCTCAGAGCTGAACGCAGGCTGCCTGCCAGTGCAGAGCCCTGGGAGAACATTCTGGATGCAGCCTAATGAGCAGCAAACGTGAAGTCCAGTCCTTCTCAGGACTATTGGCATAAACACTTAGAGGAAGCACACCTCATCCAAAGGCAATTAACAGGTAGGGAACACTACAAGGTAATTTATTAGTTCTCTGCCTGATCTAATCAAACATAAAAGATGCTTTTGGCCATGTGCACACGTGTGTGAGTGGGTGGATGAAGGAGAGGACAGATGTGCATGGAAACGTGTCCAGGGATACACGCACATCCAAAATCCAGGGTAGCTTCACTCTCCTATTGCAGCTGTGCAGCAGAACAAACACAAGATTGATTGCAAGATCAATGCAATCAGGTAGGCAGTGAGAGCTGATTATCTGGGAATTCTGAGTAAAGATTATCCATAACAGAATAAAAGGCTGCTGCCCAGCCAGGTACAAACCACGGGATAAGTAAAAAGTGCATTACAGGCTCCTCAACAGGGTATCAACATGTGAGGATGAATGAGAAAAAAATTGTGCACTTCTAAGAGACGTTTAAAAAGTGCTGCTTAAAATTTCCATCAGTAACACAAGTGTTAGGAAGGCTCATGCAAGTTTTTTATTTTACATTTGTTCCAGCTATCACTGGTAATATCCATCTGGTTCTTTCCACCACCTATCAGTTCTGTCCTCGCCATCAGTGTTTAACAAGGATATTTTCATGCCATTTAATTTCAAGATATGTATTGTTTTCCTCAACAGAGGAATGAATCTACTGAAATGAATCTGGTGAGGGATAGAACTGATAACTCTTTTCAGAAAGAGTTCTAAACAGAATAGAAAAAGTGCAGAGGCCATTTTTATTTACAGAAGTAAATAAACTGTGTGTGATTAGGCTGAAAATCTGAGAGTTGGTTACAAAGAGGTAAATGTCACCATTGCAAGTTAATCAACTTTGATTCTTCATGGTCATTATTGACATAGATCATTATATAGATGGTATTTGTTATCTTATAAACATCCATTAAGAGATGAGGTTGAAAAGAGGATGGGAGAGTCACAAGTGGTGTTAATTAACCCTACAGAATGTCTCCTCCCAGGTGACAGTTATCTTGATGTGAGGGAAGGCAGCTTGGATGATCTGTGTGGTGTTTTTCCCCAAACACAGCTTAATCTCAGAACCACTACAGCACAGAGCTGGGAAAGCCAAGGGGTCAGAAATACACAGTGTACAACAACAACAAACAACTCTCAACAGTTGTAATAATACATTAAATCTCATGTGGTGATGCATCTTTGAGGCCAGTGGGAGAAACAGAAATGTAATAACAAATTCTACAAGGAAATTGTGAGTCCCTGGTGATCAAATGGCCTGCAAAAGGTCTAATTTTCAGTACCTCATGCCCAATCTTGAAATCATAGATTATAGTCAGAGGATCTCAGTCTCCTACACACAGTCACACTGAAAGTAAGCACGATTGAAGTGGAAGGATGGTTTTCTACTCACCAAAAGAATTCCCTGTGCAAGTCACTGAATGTCACTGTAACACTTTGTTCTATGTGTATATTAAATGTTTTCCACTAGAGAGACTATCTTGATTCTTATACACAAAACCACAAAATAGAGGGTCTTAGCTTCTACTAGCAAATATGTAGAAAAAAATGTCTTATTTTAAATAATATATAGTTTCATAATCTTTTCCAAATGTTTCTCATTCATTTCAGGAGTGACTTAAAATGAAAATGAAACCCTTGCAAGCTCACTCAAAAAGATTCCACTGTGTGTTCATTCCTATGACAACCATGCAGTCATTTCCACTTTTGGTACTTCTGTTGTCGGGGTGGGTCTGGCCCTACTCTGGTTCCACTCCTGTTTTCTTTCAGCTGAAATCCCGCTGTTGCTCCCTGCTCACAGCTTTCAGTTCTTTTTACTTCCACTCCACTCCTCCAAATCACTGTTTTCAGCTACCAGGTAAAAGCCTCTAAGAACACAATCCTTCAGTCTACTTGAGATGCCTTGGTACTCAGGTTATAAAAACAAGACACTTAAGTGTGCGTATATCCAAGCTCTAACAGTGTTTTTACAGTTGCATTTGGATTACGTGAATCTGTAAAATATTCCCCAATATTCAGATGTTTGAGGTAGTTCATGTATTTTCCTTTCTACAAAAATTCTATATTTGAGATTAGACACTTCTCCCAGTGGAAATTTCATCAAGACCAATACATTTATGTGAAAAGTTTCAGCCCCAATGAACTGACATTTTTCAGATGAAAATCTTGCCCCAAACCTCTGAACTATCTCAACGTGTAGCCTCGTGGTACTTAGGCAACCACTGCCTCAGGCTCTTTACTTTAATTTTATACATTTTCATCAAACCCTGATGCCCCTTGTGGGTTGGTGTAATTTCTGAAATGTAGCTAAAACATTTACTGTATATTTCTGTTCGTTGATTTCAAGTGAAATTATTTCATCACTTTATGTCTTCTTTTTCCCCCTAGTCCTGATGTATTTTGACATTCAGAGAATTACAGTTTAACCAAAACCCTTCAAATTAGAGAAGTTTTGCAGAAAATGAACTAAAGTAAAAATATTTTACTTGGAGGCTAATGGGCAGAATGAGGGCACTGACTATCCAGCCATTTAAGTTAAATAAGGGGCTCATTACTGTCCTCTGTGATGACTGCCCAAATGCCAGATTTAAATGTTCCATTATTTAAAGGTTCAAGGACTACAATGTTCATGTATTATGTAAATTTTTGTTTTAAAGTAGCACTTGAAAGTTAAGATGAAAATCCTGTTGTGTGGTGTTCTGTAAGATGGGTCATTTTACTACTGTCACCCCAAACAGCTTCCTAGGAAAGAGATTTCTCCTGCCCTATAGTTTTTCTGCTTGTCTCTGAAACTCTTCCAGGGAGATTCAGCACAACTCTGGAAAACTGTTAAAAAAATTATTATACAGAAGGACGACCTGGAAAAGAGAAGCTGTGTGTCCCAAGTCTTGCCTGTAGATACTTCAGAAATTAAAAATTAGAATAATGCCCAATATGCTGTGCTTGAGGTGTACAAGAGCATTGTACACCTCAAGCATTTAGCTGAAAAGATCTCAGTTTAGTAACCAAGTGTAGGGAGAGTCTCCCTACGTTTTCCTTGGGAGACAAATACCAGTGGAGAAGAGGAGCTACTTAGAATATAGCTGACACAAGAAAAAACAAGTTATTATGTGACGAGAATATGTTTAGAAGGATTTATATGTTTTCTAATTAATTAATGTTCTGTTAAGTATATTCTTTAGCTTAATACTATGTGATTCTCATTTCCCTTTACTGAGAGAATATGTAATTCCAGGTATCTGCTTTAAGTTTTTAATATTGAATCTAAATTTAGTAATCAAATGCCTATTTATTAGTCTGACTGCTCATGCCTGGGAATTTTTAGTAATTTCTTATCCATAAAAATTAACAGAATATTTTCATACTCCTAGTGGTGCCCTCAGCTTGCTTTAAAACTCTGTTTGGGCAGCCTAAGAGTTTTCACAGAGGTATTCAAAAATATTAAGAAGAAAATTCAGCTCAGGGATGTAGGCAACTTGAACTTTAAAAAAGACACCTATTAAAATAAATTTAATAACTCATTGTTTCTAAATTGAAAATAAAGTTTGAGTAACATGATTGCTCAGACAAGATAGGTGGGATATGGAAGACTCGCTGGCACTGTAGGCAAGCTTTGTGGTGGGGCTGTTTCAGCTGTCTGGTAAAGTCACCCTAACTCTGTCACTTCATCAATGCTTTTTGGAGGTTTTATTGTTTTTTTTAACTTAACGGAAAATATTGGAATTGAAAGTTTAAATTCTTCCAACTTTTATGAGCAGAAAATTGAAAATAGTGTCATTTGGACCAGCAGAAACTCTTTACTCAATTTAGCTGAAATTACATTTGCTATTCTGCTCTTTTTGATTGTATATCAAGAATTTTTTAAAAATTATTTTCAGTGGAGAAAAAACCAGGACTACATCGTCACTTGTAAATTGGAAGTGTCAAATTATTCCTTGCCATCGAAGCCAGCTCTCACAGGCTGGACTCCATCCATGCTCTTAACAGCTTTTAACATCCAAAACTGGGGTAACCCCATGCAAACTGCCTGCTGTTGATGCATTCTAGCTTGTGCCAGCTACCAAACAATGCCTTGTTTAAGTCTGCAAAAACATAAGCAAAACCACATTGCAAAATTCTAATAGTCAATAGATTTCCAGTGATCAAGGAGGGGCACTCCCTGCTCCTTTAGAATTTGCAAATATGAGTGCTGTTGGAATTTCCAAAATAATTCAAAAACTCACATTCTTTTCAGTTTTGAAAGTCTAGAAAACCAGTTAATATGTGAAAACTACTAACAGCTATCATTGAAAAACTGATACTAATAAGACAGCATTTTAAAATAAAATTTGTCCTAAAATCTCCAGCAGCGCTACCAAAGAGTCAGAAAGCAGACACAGAGACCACAATTTCATGCCTAGTCTCCTGGACTCTGTTCCAATGATTTCATAACAAATCTTCCTCAGGAGGAAAAATAGATAAAGAAAACACTAAAACACACAGATTGGGCAGGCATCTTTCACTGCTGAAAGAGTCGAAGCATTTCCCTTCATAGTGTGGAGCAGGAGTGGGCAAAATGCCTGGATTCTCAGCAACTGTGAAAGTAGGAGTCTTTATTTATCTTGTGTAGGGGAAATGTATGAATTTGCAATCAGGACAGCTTATAGTACCATGCTGAAATGTAATCGGTTTTCAATGTGCAGAGAGTCCCAGAATAACTTTCTAACAGCAACATTAGGAAAAGACACTCCTTTTTCGCCAGGCTGTTTGTACCTCCAACATGTAATTTTGCCATTAGTGAAGTGTGATGAAAATTAAGTCACTTGTGCAGCCCAATATGCTCACTCAATCAACCATTAATTTTTTTTTTCCTTTGTTACTAACTCAGGGCTCAACTCAGGAATAAATTGGCTGCAGAATTCAAGCTGCTAAAAGCTTTTTGAGAGTCTTTAGCCTTGCAACCACACTGCCTTCACCAGAGCTGTAATCTATAAACCTGAGGAGAGAGGAAGGTCGTGCTAAGATTTCAGAGCCATAACCCAAGCTCTTGCCTCAAAACATGTCTTCCACCACCACGTGGATATTTGACATTGCAGACAGCTTTCCAGCTGCCAGTGATCTCACAGGCACTTAAGGAAGCACACAGAAGGTGACCTTCGAGCCCCTTCTTCTTATATCCATTAATATTTTCAGCTTCTGTATTTGGTAGCATGGTTTGCTGATGGAGTTCAGAGGTGGGTTTGTGCAGAGACTACACATCAAAATGGGTGTATGAGGACAGCCCAGTGGATCTCCTGGTCCAGTAGACTCTAACAGAAGCCAAAATCAGACAACTAGAGAGGAAAAGGAAAGCCTGCAGCAATGCTTTTCTAGTGCAGTCCATCAGGCATGCTGCAGTCATTGATTAAAGATACTGTCCAAAACCTGTCCCCTTTTTCAACCAGATCCCCATGAAATTAGAAGATTGACTGCCTGGGCTTTTTATATTGGACATCTCAAGGAAAGCAAGCTCATGCACTGTCCTTTGAGCTCTAGGCAGTTCTTCTTGACTGCTATCCACATCTACTGGAAGAAAACAGAACATACTCTAAGCAGTTGGTGAAGGAAATACACCCAGATTTCTCTGGAAAGGCATGGAGCAAAGAATGCAGCCTGTGGTGCATAGGAAGGGACTTGCAGAAAGCAGGCCCAGGGTACCACTGGACTGTCCCAGTGAGTCTGAGCTCCTGGTGCTTTGGGAAGATCCCAGTGCATCACACAGAGAGCAATCCTGCTGCTCACTGCATTGCTAAGGGAATAGGAAGGCAAACAGCTCTGGCTTTTGTGCTAAAAAGAGTGAATACGTTGAATTTTTTTTTCTAGGCTGCGCTTTTGAAAGCTGCAATCGACCTCCAGTCAGACTCTGAGATCTCCCCAGTCAGACATGAAACATGCATTCAGATCCTGCTGTACCTTCCAGGACATGGTGCCACACTCTTCTGTCCAGAGTTCCATGTTCACTCCCAGCAGAAGGGTGCTTGTTCTGGGCACCTCTTGGCAACCCCACACGAAATATGTCCTTGCACAAGAGCAACTTGCCCTCCCCCAGCCCTGGCAGATACAGCATTTCACAGCTCTCTGAAGTGTTCTTTTCGATGTTAGCCCGCAGTCCAGCCTGTCTGCAAATGTCAGTGCCTGTCTCAGAGCAAAACTCTGCTATCCTCGTCTCTGCTGCCTGCTGCTGCACCTCTGAGTGATCATTTCTCCCCCAGCACATCGCCCACTCCATCACGGGAGGGGAAGGAGGGGCTGGGGTGGATGATTTTGAATAGGCAGGAGGGGAGGGCAGCTCCAGAGGGACTGCAGTCCCATGGGGACACTGCCCAGATGTGGCACAAGCTGCCATGGCAGGCTCATTTCGTATCCTCATTATCTCATATCACTCTCATCTTTATGCCCAGTTTGCCTCTCTACCCTTTGCACCACAACCATTTTTGTTCCAGCCACAGTGAAGCTGGCCTTTACCTGCAGCTTAGGCATTCCTTTGGAAGGAAAATTGTATCTGTGCAGCTCTTGGGAGCACTGTCTTTCTACATCTAACAGAAAAAAAGTGCAGAAAGCACCCAGAAGCAATAATAGTAAGCAATTAGTTATGAAAATGCTGTATTTAGGAGTCGTAAGCAAAATTTTCCAGCTATCTTCCCCATCATTTCCCCATGGAAAGGCAAATCAGTGGTTTTATCTGGATTTCTCTTTTGCTGGCCTATTTTACTGACTGCAGCAAACATATTTACCTATTTTAGAATAGTGCAATACCTCATTTCTTAAAACACAAGGAAACCTCACACGGCTTATTGCCAAATGCAGTAAAGATGAGCATTTCTTGCACTGTACGTATTTTTAGGCTAACCAATCAGAAATTTTGAGCTGAATCACCTTGCTTGAAGAAAACCCTTTAAAGACTGCTAAAAGCAATGTTTTGTTCTTCTCTGCATTGCCTGAATTTGGATAAAAGGCTTTGCACGGCAAACTGGCCAAAGAAGTACTTCTTGACACAGCCAGCTTATAGGACACAGAGCAGCAAAGGTGCCAATGAGAGCAATGGGCTAAGATTTTTCAATTATAAAACCAGTTATTTCATCTAATTACCAAATATTTGGGGTCATTCTTTCCAGAGGACAAATGTCTAGCTCAGTTATTGGCTTTGTGTATAAATAGAAACAGTATATGTAATTTATAACAGCAGGTTTACAAAGAGATTTGAAACAAGCAAGCATTAGGAAAAAAGCCAAAATCTAATTAATCGGTTCTGCAAACAGAATTTTCCTATGGGCAGGTTTTTTTCCTGCAACAATTTTCTGCCAATGGTTTCTTAACACTTAGAAAAAAAAAAGGTTGATCAGTGCTTCAGATTTGATACAGCATAAGACTAGGACTATTCAGTTGTGAGAATAAAACAAATGAAAAATTTTGTAGGTGTTATTCCCACCTATATTTCCTGACTTTAAATGCAGTGAGCTCTTTTGACTGAGAATTACTCATAAATCTTTTTCACAAAATTAATCAACCTAGAGAAAAAAAATTTCTACCAAAATGGAAACGTCAGTCACATTTATGTGTTTGAGCATGCCTCCTTTATAAATAAAAAATAGAAAGGTCTTTGGAATGTTCAAGAAGCTTCACCACAACAGTGAAACAGAATCATATTCTCCCACTTCATACAAAAGGTTTTCCCTGCCCGCTTAAGTAAAATTTTATTCTGTTTAAAAACATTAAAAATTTTCACATCTCATTTTGAACTACGCAAGATATTTTCATTTTTCTTAAAATGTTTCATACGTTCCAGTCATTTCCATCACCACACTGTCTGCGTGATCAGTCAGGAAGTGAATCAGAACAGGCTACAGGGGAAATTTTCTACACAAGGCTCATATTCACTCCTGCTCCAGTTGTTACTATGGCACATTTGAATAAGAACTTCCATGGAGGAGTTTAGTCAAGTTTAACTAACTGACTTTTAGAGTGCATTCAGTTCAAGTTTGTTGGGTTCACTCCCATGGATAAGCTCTGTTTCAGTATCCTTCACTTTCTAGTCCAACTTGCTTCGCAATGTCACACATTATTAAATAGTTGGTGTGAAGCTGTCTTAAAATCACAGTGAATAACTCTAACAGTAGAGATGTCAAGTAAATATAGCAATTACTGTGAAGCTTCTAACTCGTGGGGGATTTGTGATATTAATTAGTTAATGTGTCTAAATTCCAGATGAAGGAGGTTAGTAAGTTCAAAGTGTTATTATTATTCCTGTCTTTTCTGAAATATACTGACCCTATCAATATTACACAGAATTCAGTATAGTTGTAGTGCTCACATTCAAGGTGAATTTCTTTTCAATAAACAGCAAAACCACAGAGTGCAATCAGAGCTCTCAGCCAAGCAATTGTACATCACCAAAGCTGGACACACATAAAGAGGAAACACAAGGATGAAAGAATGTTTTCAATTTGTATCTTTCAAGGACATTATAAACAGGGCAAACAGTATAAAAAACCCACAGTTTTGCCTTTCCCTTTGCAGAACACAGTCAAAATGGATTTACACACTTCACCCCTCGTCCAGCTGAGCCATACTCAGAACGTTTCATCTATTTCAATAAGAGCCCCTTCAGCTTGAAAACACTGATTCCTGTGGAACGGAATGTCACTAAGCAGTTACGCTTCCTTTACTCAATTGCTGTTTGAGGTTTCTTTTCCCTGAGGAAGACGTCATGCCAAAACATCACAGGGTGGCTGCTGCAGACAGTCAGAGACAAGCAAACAAGGTCAGCCTTCTCCCTGAGACAGGTTTTCTCTGTGGGGAAAACAAGAGCACTAAGCAGTGGGGCAGCTGCTGAGACCCTCGAGGGAAGGAAGGGCACCCTGAAGTTACCACTGTCCATCAGTGAGAAGGCTTTGCTTGTTATCATCTTCTCGTGTAGGATGTGAAGTTCCACAGAAGAATTAAAATCACCCGTGGGGAGAACAACTGCAGCCCTGCTGCCATGAGGGGAGAGTCTGAGGAGGAAGAGACCTGCTCTGAGATAAAGGACAAATGTAATCCAAGCTCAGATCACAGCTTTTACTGGAGAATATGAAGACCCACCTGATGCTGTTGGAGCGAATTCTGGTTTCTTACAAGGAAATCAGAACCAGACATTCACAGTGAAATGAGGTTCCTAGTACTATGAATAGCAAAAGAGATTTCCAAAATGATAACGTAACTGTTTGTAATTTCATTGGGAAGAAATTACTCTAGAGCATTCAACCTCAAAAAATGTGGTAGCAGAATTGTTTTTACTTGAACCTCACTGCAAATGAACAGAAATGCTTTTTGCTGTTTGAGAGGAAGAATTATATCTTTATATTCTATATTTCTTAATATTATAAGCCTCTCACTTTTAGTAAAACACATGCTATACATATAAAGCAACATTTGAAGGTGAATTTATTATTCTGATGTCACTGTAATACATTAAATCAATTTGTTATCACAAATGATGTTAGATTTAAAAGATGACATCCAATTATTGGAGCAAAATTGTGATGTCCTAAAGTTATCAGAATTGACATGCAAAATACAGAGATTGATAAATATAGAAGTTTGTAATCAGAGATTGTTTTCAGTTTGGAAGTGAGCAGAGGATAAAATTTTTCTGCCAAAACAGAAAATGCAAGAAGATACTTAGCAAAGCTTTTGATAAATATGTCTTAACTTGACTGAATTATATTGATTGATATATATGATAACTCAATTTAAAAGACACTTTTTTTTTTCTTTTGAGATTATATTGGGCTTTCAAATCTTTCAAGATACCAGATTTTCAAGACACCAGACAAGAAATGTACCTAGTGCTAAACTAAACATTCTCATTCATAGCCTCAAAATAGTTAACATTCTTAGCCTCAAAACTGTATTTAATCACATTTTCTAAATTACCAGCAGACTAAAAATCATTTTGTATTCCCACAGCTGTAAATGAGTTCAGCACATCCCTTACACTAAGTGCCAGTATGAGTTATTCAACAACCCAGGAGAGCTGTATGACCTCAGCATCATTTCTGCAAAACATATCAGAAAAAAATACCCAAATATTCACCCTCCTGTGATGAACCAATGCCAGAGCAAAGCCCAGAGACCCACAATAAGATGTTAGAACTTGAGGCCAACTTCCTGCTCTGCCTCTGCAATTGGAGAGGCACTCCAGTACACCCAACTCACCTTGCTTTGGATTTCAAGGGCCACATGGACATTTCACAGCTTTCCTACTCAAGTTTCTCCTTTCAAGTTTGTCACCTCATTTTTAGGTGCTCTTCAGGCAGCCAGGATGGCACCACCCCTCTGAGTACTGGCCCCAAGGCACGTCAAGAGCCACTGTCTGATTACTCAGACTGAAGACCAGATATCAATCTTATGCTGTTAATTCAGAATAACGCCACTCACTCCAGTGCATCACTCCGGTTTCCTTTTGCTGTGGAGTGATATTACCTCATTTTCCTCCTGAGCTAAAGTGTAACCCATAGGACTTTCCAAGATTGCATTGTCTACAATGAAACAAGAACTTTTCTGTTATTCACTAAAAGAAAAAAAAAAATAAAGGAAAGAAATGAAATGCTAAGAGACACTTTATAGATCCAGATTATTTGGTTATGTCTTTCTGGCTGCATGAATTCATCTGAGGAAACAAATACATATAAAGATGACACTTTAAATTTCTACTCAGAAGGATATTTTATTGTTTGGATGAGCCACAATGTCACATCACATTACCGAGTAGCACAACCCCATGTTCCTACTTCACAACAGTCCGTCTCCTTGTTCAAAACCAAAAGTGGCATAAACCCATTTATAATTTAAGTAAGTTGCTGGCAGTTCCGAAAATGGCTTTCCTGGAGAATAATGAGATAGACCAGTGGGGTAAGAAACATGATAAGTGACTGTGCAGTAGAAGGCATAATGAATAGTTGCTCTGTCCCTGGCAAGTGACTGTGGCACCAGAGAACCCTGTCATGCACTGTCTTTTATGGCAAGCCATAAATTAAAACTGATTTTTATTGTGAAAGCTTCTGTCACTGCAAGGAGGAAGAGCAATATAGTGCCACATTTCTCTCCAGGATTGCAAATCGAGGCCAAAATCTCTCATAATGTAAATGATGTCAATACATTCATTTCAGCTGAGTTTTACCCACGTTTATGATGAGAAAAAATCATAAACTGCTTCTGTTTTAATTTAATTGGAGTATTGATTCTTCAAAATTGTTATGTTCGATTGAATTTTAGTTACCAGTGTCACCATGTTAAAGACAATCTGGCACAAAAAGCTGATTCTGTGTATGAGTCAGTGGGAGTAGACAGGAGGATAGGTATCAGGGACATGAAAAAAATGCTATTTGAATTTATAATGCCACAGAAGTATCTGTCTTCTAGTGTAATCACCACAGATGATCAGTAGAAATTACAACAATCTATTATGGCCTGCACAAATAGAAATCTAGCAACAGCTCCAAAATAAAATGCCACTTGTTTTCTTTAACGAATCTTTCTCTTTCGCTGCTCATAACTTAAAAGGAATCGAAGACATAACTTAGGGTTAACTTTGCTGCTAATAGCAACAAGTGGCCAGCAGGACAGCCAAAGTGGTAACCACCTTTACAAAGCTGTGACAACATCCTGCATGGACTGGCAGTGTTGGAGGGCTGCCCATGTGCTGCAGCCTGGACCAAAAATATGCTCAAAGTGTAGTTTATATGATCTTTCCATATCTTATGTCTTTCTTTCCAGTCAAATTTCTTTCTTTCAGAAGAATATAGGCACATACACGTATTTATGTGCACAGAGATGTCTCTATATATACATTTGGAAGGAGAGAGCAGCTGACCCAAGATTCAATTCACTCAGGACTGAATTCCTTGCATTTCTTGTTGTTTTGCCCTATTCCAGGAACCATTGATACTTCTCAGGTTAATGTTTTTCAGCCCAAATCATGCTCCAGGCTGTGTTTGTTTGTACCTTACATTCTCCTGCTGCCCTGCCCATATGAACTGCAGGGCTGTGCCACCACAGATGCTCACCATCCTTTACTCAGCACCAAGGACAGCCACATCTGCGGCTCACTTGTATTTAATTAAAACTGTTGGAAAAACAGGACCTAGAGGATGCTGTAAATATTCTGATCATCCTGAAAAACTGCATTTGTGAAGTGGGAGGAATGAAAACAAGCGTGGGAATGGAACTTTGCTCGTGGTATCAGCGGGCCTGCGCCTGGCAGTGTGCACACAGGTGTGTGCTTCTGTGGGATTGAACTGACTGGGCAAGGGCCACTGCACCTCTAGAAACACTGTAAGTATCTTTGCAAGATCTGCACCAGAACAAAGGCATTTTTTCTTTCAGCAGTGCTGAGACCAGTGAAGACTGGAGCTGGCTTGTTCAGACCATGGCATCCCAGACACATCTGCACGCCCCCTCCACACACTCCTACCCAAGGACACACATCCCCACATGCTCCCTGCAAGGGCTAGGAATTAAACTGGCAGCTGGTCCTTGAGCTGAGAGCACACTGATATTGGAATAAAGTAAGTCAGATCCTTGGACTGATACTTCGAATTAGAAACGCTTCTTTCTAGACACAAACATCCTTCTGATAGAACAGTTTTCTATCAAGAGAAAACAACTTAGGTAGCATTTTCTCAAGGACAAATATTCTCATAATAGCACGTTTTTAGACAGAGGAAACTGGGATTATTAATTTATTCTCCCCCCAGTGAAATTCCACTGAACGCTCTGAACTCTCTGCCTTAAACAGGAGCTACTCACACCCCTACACTTTCTGTGAGCCAGAATGTGATTTCTAGTTTCATTTCGCTAATCAGATATTTCCCTCTTGAATTCATATAATTATACCATATTAATAAATCTTGACTTTTAGACAGAAGCTCTATGAGGTGTATTCTCAACATGATGCACGTGAAAATCCCCGTGGCACTATCAAGAGTAGGGCGCATGTGGGGAACTGATTATAGCCTTGGGTTTTCAGCCATTGCTACCTTGCTTTTAGATTTTTCCTCTAGTAGTTTCTTGACACACACATACTGCAACACACATACTGCAGTTCCTGCCTTTGCTGAAAACCTTCCTAGGAACACTATTAAAAAGGTTCAATTTATGCAAAATAGAATTTTAATCTAGAAAATGCAGATTTGAGACACCGCATGATGAAAGAAATCACCTCAAAGTAAAGCCAAAGAGGTTAAAAAAGCAGGTCACAGAAATCTGGTCTCCTAGGGAGCTTCTGTCCAGTGGAAAAACATAAGCAGCTACTGGCAGCTCCAAACTGCACACATTAAATGTGTCTACAAAGGATTTTGACAGGTCTCTACAAATCTGGGACTTTCTGTCCTTGTTGTACATTTCCAGTTCTGTGGCAAGACAGAAGTAAGAAGCAGAACAGTTTCTGTGCAACAGTTCCACGCTGAATGAACACTCATTTGGACAAATATTCATTTATTCTGAGGTCACTTGCAAACCTCTGGATAGTCTAAAAATATTTTATTTTACTTAGTACCTTTTCACCTTTTTTTTATCTAACAATTGGATATTACGACCCAGTATGACTACACCGCTGATACATTTGAGATTCTGCTGCAGAATTCAAGGTTAGCTCAGAAATACTGGGCTCACAGAGCAACGTGTTCTGCCCTGAGTCATTTAAATTACTTAGGACGAGAAAGGTAACATTGTCAAAATATTTAGAAGGTTAGAAAGTGAATAACCCTTCACTGTTTTGGTCTGGGTATTATCCCTTAATAAAATATACAGTAATAAATAGTCCCTTCAGTTACTTAGATCAAATAAAGTAATTCATCCATGGCATGATTTTATGAGTCTAGCTACAGGAAGTTATGTATATAAAATAAGAGCTAAGAGATTTGCATAGTCCTCAGCAACAGTCCAGTTCACAGTTTGTACAAAGTGACATTGCAAAATGCAATGTGTATGCAGTACACAAACTAGTATTCACACACAGGCATATCTGATGGATGCAATGAGATTTGAATTTCTGAAAGTGACAAAACTTTAGTTAAACGTTTGATTTTCAGAAAGCGCTGATAAGACACTTGCAGGAAATTGGGAGTGTTAGAGTGATCATACAGAAACTGGAAATCATGGAAAGAAATTCTGAAGATTCATAGTTAAATGAAAAGATCGAGTTGTTCTTACTTCTATGCAGAGTGCTCTTCACCTGCAGCAATAAAAGACACTTGGACTTTTCTTCAGAGCAGGACTTTCCAGCTACTAGATCAGTGCCATATCACATGTCACTTTGTCCTTTAATTATAACTGGAAGGCAAGAAAATGTCAATGTTTACAGCTTCTGAGAGACAGATGCAATTCAATAATTCACACTGGTGCAATTGTGCATCATGGTTGGCTGCTGCTTTATAGGATCTTACAGAACTTTGCTGGAAATTCTGTATTAAAATGATCATTGCTTTAAAACAAAATTCAAACTGTTCTCCTGGAAAAAAAAATCTTCCTCTGTTAAGAAAACATGTAGGGTTTACTTATCTTTTATCAGGTATTCCATGTATTTGAGTTTATCTGCTTGTTTTCTACCTAAACTGCTCATTTCTAATGAAGCATGTGTTCTGTGCTTTTTAGGCACCTGTTCCTTTTTCTTTCCCCTGCAAAGTTCATTATTGCCCGTGACAGATCTTTTCCTAAGACTGCTAAACAAAGCAGAAGGCTACTCCCAAAGCAGCGTTGCTCTCCCTGGGCAATTCAGACAAGATCAATATTCATTAACACTGGTAATTCACCACACAAGGGGACACTGCCTTAAAAATAAACCTCTTAAAGACAGACACAGAGAAATGTTACCCACATGGGGAAGACACCACCACCTATTTTCTACACACCCTCTGGACAACCCATACTGGTGTTAATCGCTGGCACTGCAGCATTTTCCTTCTGCCCAGCTGCTCTCTGCCCCTGCCCCTTCTCATTTTGCTGTAAGTGTCCCTGAGCCTCTGCTGAATTCTTTCTTCCTCCCAGGAGCCACAACTTCTGCCTGGTCCAATTCCAACCTGGGCTCACTCCCAACACTGTTCCTTCTTCTCCTGCTGTCAGATTCAGTTTCTGATGGAAATCTCATGGCTGCAATGACTTCTTTCACCTCCACCTTCACCAGTATTGCATAAGAGAATCTTATATTCGGAATATCTCTAAGCTTTGACATTCCCTATCCATGCAAACAGGTGAAACATCCAGCGAGGCTGTGATCCTGCTGCATCTTTATGCTGCAACATGATTTGCTACAAACCAGCATGAAGCTCTGAAGAACTTCTTTAGCTTTTCTTCAGCTTGAAGAACACAGGCTGGTTTGGGGTTTTTTTAAAGTACATAAACAAATTTAGAAAAAACCCCCAACATTCTAATTTATCTGTCTCTACTCCATGCTTTTCCATTTTCCTCGGTTTTCTTATGCCCTATAGTACCTGACTACATGAAGAAAAAACATGTTAAAGGAAATTTTAAAACGTGGAAAAATGTCAGTGTAATTGGATTTTTCTATATGGTTATGTGCACAAGTGTAAAGAAAATTTTGCTATATTTTTCTTTCATTCATGATACTGTGAAATATACTTATTTAGGAACACTGCATTTTTTATGAAAACAAAAATAGAGAAATAAAAACTATTTGAATTTGAAGGAAATGTTTCATTCTTAAGTATCTGAGGTTGCATTTGAGGGTACTGGGGCTTTTCGTTCCTTGATTGCAATGAAATTTTAAAAGCTTAGAATACATACAATAATTTTATTATTCTTTTATATGCAAAAGTCTCATTACGGACAAGGTTTTTTATAATACTATCTATATCTATACTTACCTTAGATGGAAATAGTTTGATTTAAAAATAGTGGGGTTTTTAATGACAAACCTTTTAAAAAATGTGTTCAAATGAGTCTCACAGTCTCATCTATTTCTTTTGTGAAATAAGTAACAGATGAAGGTAGATAAAGACATTTATTTTTTAAAAAACCTCATCATATATTTCAAAAAAAGTCATCATATATTAATCATTAAGTCTGCAACAGTCTTAACTCAGTAACTCCAATGGCTTCACTGGAGCTGCGGTGAGATGGGATTCAAAAAAGCTCAATTCTGATATATATTTTAGTTATCTATACCTTTTATTACGTCCCATGAGTTGGATATTCCTCATGGGCTTGAGGAACACTTGATCTGTTAGATGGGTTTTTTTTCCTTATTTTTTACTTCTTGCTCCTGATGCTACTTAAAATAATAACAAAGCCATGGTGAGATGACAGTAATAAGCCTTTAGAACAACAGAGGCGTTACATGGTGCTAAGGCAAGCATAAATCAGAGACCAGCTACAAAAACCTAATTGCTAGAATGTACCCAGCCTTTTTTACTAATGGGTTTCCAAGCTGAATTTAATTAAAACAATGAAGGTTTCAACACACGGGATGAAAAGGAAATAAGAAATATAAAATGCTAAGGCCAAAAGGCAGTTAATGATTATGACATCCTACCAACCCTCAAGATGAAGAATGCGACCACAAAAGTGAATACCCTCAAGAATCAGGAACCCAGAACTGCAGCATGCTGCTTTCAGGCTGGCTTGACCTCATCTTTCTTGTTTCATTGAACAATGTTTCTTTGAAGTGACCTAAAATTTTTTTTGGCTTGTTTTGTTTTTATGGAGTTTAATATCAAACTACACTTCTCTGTTCAGTGCTCTGGTTTTGGACCACCCAAAAGATTTACAAGGGTGAAAACTACAATATGTGAAAAATGCTGAAAAGTAATAATTTGGATTTGTAAATGAAAATACAGTTATCTTGAGAGAGCTGAAGAGTTATTGCTTTTGCCCCTAAAATCCTCTTAGAGATTGGTCAACATATTTTGTATTTCTGAATAGTATTTTACCACTGAGTTATTCTTCAAAAGTACTGACCAACACAAAATGTATGAAAGCTATTTCTTGGTCACTTGATTCTTACATTCTTAGATCATAATTGTGTTTTAAATTTTCTTTTTCTTATCCTTCCATTGTCATCACCAAAAAGTTTACAGGTCATGACAGCATCCATTTCATGATGTAGCCATTTGTTAAACTCCTTCAAGGTTGACTATCACCTGTTTTGCTTATGGGTTTGCTTGCCAGTTTTAATATGCTTCTTCATTACTCCAAAGTAACTGCACATCTTTTTTGGCAGATTGCTTTAAACTGAATTGATAATGACTTTAATATGTTGATAATTTGGTAATGCAGCCCTCAAAATTATATTCCAGCTGCTTGCAGTTTGCTGATTGGCCACACCATTTAGCAGGAGGAGTTAATTGTGAAAGACTTGTAATTTTACACAGGCAAATGTCACAAAGCTTATGTATTAGCATGGAGAACATCTGGAGGAACTCCCCTGAAGTTAAACCAGATTTATACAAATAAAAACTGAGAAAACTGATATCTGCATGTGCAAAAAACCAAAAAGTCATAGACCATTTTCATCTACTCCAATGGCTGTAAGGTAATTTCAATTAAAAAAGAAAAGAAACTCATCATACAAAGTAGTAAGCACACCTTTTCTTTGTTGTTTTCAAACACTTATTTTCTGCAACAGAACAAGAGCATCTATGCATGGGGTGGTATTGCCAGCAGTTTCTGATCAAGTATCATTGTTTCAAAACTTAATTACTTTGTTCAAGCATCCTAGTTTAAAGAGCACTCTCAGTTTATACAAACACCTCACTTTTGTAACAAATACTGAATACCCCCTGTACCTTTCATTGATTTAATTAATGTTGCTGCTCTATTTTCTAATGACAATCTTTAGGCTTGCTCTCATCTTTATGTTGACCCTGGGTACAGTGAGTAAACATAAGTCCTGCCCTCTGTGCCACATGTTGTATCTGTGCCCTGAGTCACACACGTGGCTGAGCAGTGTTCTTCACCCTGTAACGCCTTATCACAATGGGATAACCTGCTTGAATGTCACCACAGGGAAATGACAAATCCACTTTTATGTGCTTTAGAGAGAACTTAAATTTCCTTTCTCTCAAGAACTTTAAGTAGACCAACAGATACAACTTGTCACAGAGCTTTACACGAGTTTGGAAGGGGGAAAGGCTCGCCAGTGATGAGTGGTGGGATAGTGTGCCGAAACTTGAGGAAGCCTTTTGGATTTCAGTAAATATTTTGTTACTGTCCTCATAATGTCCTTCTGGACAAAATTTCCAGCACACAGCTGGATAAACACAGGATGGGATGGGTGAGCAACTGGCTCGTGGGTCGGGCGCAAAGGGTTACAGCCTGACAGAGCTCAGGAAGTGTTTGGACAATGCTCTTGGGCCCATGGTGGGACTCTTGGGGTATCCTGTGCAGGGCTGGGAGCTGCACTCCATGATCCTTGTGGGTCCCTTCCAACTCAGCTTATTCTGTGATTCTGTGATTTAGTAAACTTCAGCACAACTGCATTTTAAACAGTCGGTTCCAAATCAGATGTTAAAAATGCATTTTAAAATGCATTTAAACACAGAACTTTCTTTGAGTCTGAAAAGTTTAGTGATGTAAAATAGGAAGCATAAGTCTGAGCTGACATTAAATCAGCAGGACTTGACATCAGTGGAATACCTAGCTCCAAACATACTTTTCACTGGCAGTGAAATATGTATATAGAGAGCTTGGGCTAACAATGGAGGTTTCAGATTAAACAGAGGTTTGAAGTGCTGACTCAACATACGGCTCCATTAAGTAAATTATAGTGAATTATTTTTAAAGCATAAATTGCAAGTGGCTGACACTTACATGTGTAACCATACATATTGATCAGCAGCAGAATGAGAAATACAAGTGTTTTTGGAAGACTGCAAGGTGTACATATTGGAAGTACCTACAAAGACGTGCTTTTAAGTGACTGCACAGGAACTCTGGGACGGAGCAGCACACATTTGAATTCAAACCTTCCATCCTACTGAACTAAGTATAGCTTCACACCATTCCCCTGAATTCTGTCCCTGGTCACCACAGAGAAGGGATCAGTGCCTGCCCCTCTGCTTCCCCTTGTGAGGAAACTTCTTACACCATTCCATACCCAGCCTCTGCTGCTGGAGATAGAACAGGGTGTTTCTATCTTCTCTTGGATGAAATATTAAGTATTTAATATTATTTCACTTGAAAATTAATGAAAATAGTTCACTACAACTTGTTATGAATTTACCATTCTCTATGATTTCAGCATTCGGATAATGAGAGCTGCAACAGCCTCTCATTTAGAGGACTGGAGGAAATGTGTCTGGCTAGTTTAAAGGCAGAACTCTTAAGCTTAAATTGCAGGAAAGGGCTGGAATATCAAAACTCCCTTCTGGCTCTGCGTCCTTTCCTTACAAAGCCAGTACAAAAATAATGAATTCTTAATAATCTGATATTTTGACACTTTCTAATCTTAAATTGTAAATGGAGAACTTAAATTTTTATTCAATTTCTTTATTAAAATTATATTTTACATCAAAAAGGAAATAACGCCCTGTGATACTCTTTGCACCAAGTTACAGAGGAAAATACTCATCAACACCAACATAAGCAGGATTTTACTTCTTCATGTTTCTAGCTGAACAAGTTCCAAACACCATATCTTGAGGGTGTATCATCTTTCCTGACTGTAAAATTGGAATGTTTCAAGACTGTTTTCACTCTATCATCCTCTTTTGCCCTCATTTGCTACATAAACCTCCCGCTTCATCGTATCTGAATACTTCTGAATTCATCTTTGGCAGCCATTTGCATGTTTCTGACACTTCATAGTTCACACTCTTCGCAGACTCTGAGAAATATTGTCTTACTGTTTGGTGAAAAGGAGCATGTAGCAGGGATAGAATTTCAGTGAAGGAGAAATAGATGTATTCAAATATTGTCTCCTGCCTTACTCTTATCAAAAACTTAAGACAGACCTTGGAGACTGTGGGATGTGCATAAGTGAGCTCATGCAAGCTAACACAGGGCTCATACAAACTTTCTAAGGGTTCAGAAGCATCTAGAAAACATCCCTGGTTTTGTTTTCTCCTGTTCCTTGCTGCGCTGCTGTGAGCTGCCCTGTATCACCTTTTCCTGACTTCATGCTTGGCTGGCATCTGGTTGCCAAATGTTTGTATTGTTATTGCTCTACCCTTTTATTGGAGACTGCACACCCTGATGGATATCACTCTACAGCACAGACACTCCTCTACACGGAAAGGACATTTAAAGTAATTGTCAAAAACGTAAAGAGGTGAAACATCTAGAAAATAACATAGCCCAAATACAATATTATGGCAGGAAATCACAGAGAATCAAAGAAAATAGCAGGTTGGTTACAGTCTTGCTTCTTTTTTTTTTTTTTCTAACTAAAGAAATAATTCAATTCATATTTTGAAAAAATGGTGAAGAACTGTCATAAAGAGTTGAGGTAGTCCACCTAAGATCATTTAGTCTTTAGTAGAATGGGAAAAGAACCATTAATAAACAAAAACTAATATTTAAGTTGTATTGATTTTCCACATGCAAGATAATTCTTACTTAGGTGAATGTTCCCAGCAACTTTTACTAATTTACCTGTGTAACTCTTCTCAGCCTGAAACTTCGGAGATGAAGAAAGGTGAAGGCACATCTTAAAAATTGTCTGAGGCCACGTTCCTCAACCACACCAGCCTAACCTAGAGTTAGTATTTTTACCACTGAGTATTTCATAACATCTCAATATTTGTTGATATTCCAGAATACTGATGGGATGACAAGGCAGCATATTTCTTGTACGAGTTCCACTAGAAATCATTTGAGCAAAGAGGCTCTTCACGAGGCTTAGTGTATGATCAGCAGCAATTACTTATGCAGATGTAGAGATACTCAGGCAGTATTTCTATACTTGGAGGATCCATTGATTTTTGGCAGGAATTTTAAATAATGGATGAGTTGAATATGAGGTTGGCAAAGGAAAAATGTATCATGCAAACATGAACAAATATATCACTCACTTTGGCTTTGAAATATTCAATTGTCAGTACATGATTTTCACAGTCAGGTGAGCAACAGGAGAAAACCTGTCTTGCAGAGACGCTTGTTTTGGTGTTAGCATTACAATGTAAAAGCTCTTAGAGTCGGGAGAAAGCCGATATCCCAAATAGCTGGGGGATGAGGGGTGGGTGGGAGTGGTGACCTTGGTCACAGATCACTCTGAGCACTTCGGAGCATCACTCACTGTGGGGGCTGCTTGAATCACATTAGTCTTGTTTCTTCCTTTGTCCCCTGGCACTATGATTAACTAAAGACTATACTTTAATATTTGCAGTGTTCCAGGCACATTAATCGGTTTGCAAAGTTTGTGCAATCCCTCACTGTGACAGCTCTGCCTCGCTGGTCTCTGAAGCGTCACCAGGGCAATGCACCAGATAAACTGCTCAGGAACTTTGCAGGGGAAAAAGGATGTGGAGTGGATGGAGGATGCTGTGGAGCAGAGCATGCTGTGCAGCACCAAACTGTTTGAGCAACAGAGTGGTTCTCAGCTGTTACGCTCTGAAAATGAGACAGTCTGCTTGTCAGGCAGGCAGGGTGAGTGAGGAAAGAAATATTTTGTGATATTCTATGCCCTCCTTCACTTGTCACTTGGGCATGACAGAGAATAGAGGGAACAGACAAACACTTGAGCAAACTTCTGAGTTAGTGTTGTCTGTATGATTCTGTCTGGTGTTTCATTCCAGTTACAGTGCTAGGAATTTTCATTTCCCTGTAGATTTCTGCAATATATATGACCACAAAGAATCTATCACAATACAGAAAATGACCAAGGAATTAGTGTCCTTCTGTACATGTTTGGAGATAACGTGACACAGAGGAGTTTTAATGATGCTACTCACTAATACACACCCACACCTATGATCAGACTATTAAATATTTGAGTAATAAAGAGAGCTTAACAGAAGCTGGTTTCCAAAACCAGTCTTTAAAAGAAAAAAAGCCACAGTTTCAGGGCAATAAAATTTTCAATAGATCTGTATTAGATTCGTGATGGTTTGAACCTGAGTTGATGGACAGTTGTTTGAACCAATAATGNAGGGAAGGGACTTCCACATGCCAGCAGAAAACCACCCTGGGCGGCTGCTTGTGCTGGGACATGGAAACCACGAGAGGACTCTTTCTTGTGGAGAAGCCCCATAGCATGGGCAAAAGAGACTCCTCTCCCTAAGTGAACTGATTAAAGACTATTATAGAGGTGGTAAACTGACTGAAATAATCTCAAGGTTGTGCCTTTATGTTGTAACTGGGAAGAGGGGGGAGGATGGGGGGAAGAGAAGTGTTCTGACGGTGTATTTTGACTCTTATTAATCCTTTTTCTTTTAGTTTAGTTAATAAACTTCTTTATATTCTTTAAGTTTGGAGCCTGCTTTGCATTCCTCCTAATTCTTATCTCACAGAAGGTAAAAGATGCGAACCAACCCACTACAGATTTGATGAGTAGAATATTTGGGAAGAGAGAGAAAAAGGATGAACTATGGAGGAAGAACAGCAGAATAAGCAGAACAGTTTTAATATTTTCCAAGCTAGTGCTATAATGTTTTGTTGTGAAATATCAATTTAATTTCCAAATCACCAGAATAAAAATAAAATAAAAAAAAAAAGGCTGCAAAAGAAAGAAAGAAGGAAAAAAGCACCAGATAGTTGGAGGAAACTTATAGGGTAGTGCTCTTATCTTTCAAACATTAATAAATGATGACTGTTGCAGGGGGACTTGCCTGCTCATATATTTCTCTCACATTCATTGGCCCCTCTGGAGAAGGGCTGTGCTGTACTTTGGAATAAAGTTCAGCTCTCCCTGATGAATTCCCATCAACAGAGGCTGAGCTGTAAGCATGACTCCTGCACTCCAATTACTTAATAAAGCTGGCAGCTGCTGTCCTGGGAGCATGAGCACTTGCCTTAAATATTGCATAAAAAATAGCACAAATACTCAGGAGAAGAAGGAGAACCAAGCAGCGGTTCCAGTGACTTGACTGAGTCAACTTCTCTCTGTTCCAGAGCTGGCCTAGAAGCACTGCTTGTTTAGGGAGTAAGGAGCTCATGACGAAATGCAACGGAAGCTGTTGTCCTAATTAAAAAATTGGGATGCCCTAAAAGTGATCCTGCCCTACTGAGGAGTTTGCAGAGAACGGAAAAGCAGAGCTTCCACTTGTGACTGAGTATGGAATGGGTTTCCTTGCTGGGCATTTAACAAAACAGACACACAACAGCTGCTTTGCTCCCAAGTCTTAACAACTGGTGCCTCTCCCCTGCTCTCATGGCAGGGTAGATGTGGTGTTGCTCTCTCCACTGTTTCTGTGTCCTTTTTGCCACACCAGCTAAAAAAACCCCCACATTACCACAGAGCAGTGGTAATATTTACTTTGCTAAATGGAGTTCAAGAAAGAATATATAAAAATTCCTTTTATTCTGGGGCTGGATTGAGCTGTTGGAGTCAACTCTTTGTCTACAAGGGATCACTCCAGGATTAGCTGAAAGAAATTCAGATTCTCTTTCTGCCACTACTAAAAGGACACAGAAGCCAAGCAGAAATGTAACAGTCAGGCTTATTTCCTATCATCCCCCTGTCTGGTCCAACAAAGACTGGAACAATTTGGCCTAACACAAACAGTCAGTGGGACGTTTGAAATTCCCCTTTAGAGCGATTTCAGACTGCAAGTCCATTATGCTTCTACAAGACTCACGCTCTTAAATTACTAAGGATTTAAAAAGAAAGCAGCTTGCTACCATAGCCCAATGTAAACTCAGAACCATAATTGTCCTTTCAGCATCTCTGCAAGTGAAACATTTTCCTTTCTTTTATTGAATTCTGCAGTTCACAGTAAACGAGTAAAAGTTTTCTCTAACCTGAACTAATGAACAATAAATCATTTAAAGCATGCAAACACAGTTCAGAGAAACGGAAAACTCAGTTGTAATTTGTTGAGTTTCCAAAGTCGATTTCTCTGCATGATGTTCTTCAGCTCTCTTTTCACAAAACATGCTCATTTTCAGGAATTAAAGAAAAAAAAAAAAAAAAAAGAAGAGAGAATTTTGTTTCATCATATAAAGTGTAAAGCAGCAGTCAGACCAAGGGAAAGAGGCCTAGAGAGTGGAATAAAAAAATCATTATTTCCATTTGAGAATATTTCATACACATCTTCTTTCACAAAAATATTTTCTAACTTCCCCAAAGGCATTAATTAATATGGTTTCATAGAGCTTATTAAAAACACTAGTAATACTAGAAAATGAAATTAAACCCATCAAGACACCCAGTAGGAAAATCACGACAAATTATGTCAATTTTGGTCTACTGTTCCTCTACTGCTGGACAAGAGTCATGTTTTGGCAGTAGGAAACTTAACATTAAATTGTGAAAAAAAAGTTAATTCCACTAAAATTTTCCCTCAGATTATGATCTGTCCTCCATCAATATTTTCCATTTCTTTAATTTGCTTCACACATCTAATTATAAATATTAAAACTGTGTACCCAGGCTCCTGTGGAAAGATGAGTTGTGGTCACAGGCTCACTGGATATTCAGGTATTGTTACTTTTATCTGTTTTAGTCTCTCCTGATTTTGAAAAGAGAAACTTCTTCCTATTGAAGAAACTTGAACTTCTTCATACTGGCAAACATTTGCCCCTTACCCAATCTCCTTTTTTGGAGCTGAAAAACTATCATAACCCACGTTTGACAAGTGCTCATCTAAACAAGCACTTTTGAGTGTTTACCCCTAAAATCAGGATCCTTGGTAAAGATGAAATAAAGGAAATTTGATTTTCATAAGACACGATACCATCAGCGACTTGGAGACCCTTGAAATAAAATCCAGACCCAAGTACCTGAAGCTGATAACTGTTCTTTACATTCCTGGATGTAACCTGTAGTTTACAATATGGACTAGTGAGAAACATTTTGCAAGAAATTACGTTTGTTTTGGTTCATTGTAACCAGCCAAATGAATTGTGATTATGTAAAAATAACGGTTATATAAATTAATGGATCTCAGGTAGTATTTTGATAACAGTTTACAAAGCAGGAAAAGTTTTGGTCTTACTAGAGAAAAGCCAGTGTTTTGTTTATAAAGTTATGACCTTGGTACCTCCATTACTAGAGAGAGAGCGAGAGCCTGAAGACTAATCCCAAACTCTTCAGCTCTACTCTAAATGAGGACCCTCAAACCATATCAGGCAGCCCAACACAAACCCAAGAAACTACCCTTCAAGGTTTAATTGATCAATTTTCCCCCATTTGTAATTATGTAAAGCGCATTACCTTGCTCAAGGCTCACTGTAGTATATAAACATCTAGTTTACACACACGACGACGTTTCCTTCAGTGCAACAGCCACTCATGGGGAGTTGGTATCCGATAAAACAGACACTTTTAAAAGAGTAAACCTCCAGGGACTCATGCTTAATGGGCCATGTGGCAAGAGGAGTACACCCAAATTGATAGAGGAGATTCTGCTCAGTTTATTCGTGATTTAGTTAACAAATGCAAAGACTTATATATCTCACAGACATCTGCTTGTAGATAAGGTCAGCTCAAGGGCACGTATTTTTCATTGGTAAATGTAAGTTTAAGGTACATTTAAAGAAAAGATTCTATTTTTAAGATGCAGACAATAAAAGCTGAATAAAAGCTGTGAATTTTGCCATATTGCAAGTATGTTATGTCTAAAATAATTACACGAAATACATGAGCAGTAGCCTAACAACAGCAGGCACTGCAGTGATCAGTTTCCTTTCTGCTTTAAACAAACTTTTCCATCGTGGAATACAAGCAATAAGAAGCTGACTTTTCTCTGAGAAGTTGCTGGTTGTAAGATAAGAGATCTCCTGCACTAAATGACACAACACTCATCTTTAGAGCTTCAGAGGTCAGAGAGAGATAAGGCAGCCTTTAGAAAGCGGTGCTGCTGCTGCTTTACAAAGCAATGATAACAACACATTCATAACGAGGTGTATCCTCACCATAAATTTCCTGACTGGAAGGTTGGAGATAACAAAGAAATCACCTTTTAGGGAGTTTCAACCACCCTGTGCTTTCCCGATATTCATTCCACACAGAAAAGGCTTGTGACAAAATCTCCTGGACATACAAGTACCAACACTTTATGATCATTTATGTCTATTTGCTACAATATCACAGCTAGTGTCATCTCTGAACTTGGCTCAGAAAATTACTTTTCCAGAGCTTTCTCTTCCACAGAAAGCTCTGAAATCAGACCTGCTTATAGAGGAGCTGTGCTCCTTGAGAGCAAGCAAACTCGAGCAAAAAAAAAAAACCATGAAGGAGGTAAAAGGCGGCAATATGGTGCAAAATTTCAAATTTTATGCTCACAAGGGTAGTGCAGAGGAGGCTGCTGTTTCAATCAGTTTTGCAGTGGCCTCTGTCTGTCTTTTGCACATAAGTACAGGGATGCCAATAAATTTCAGCCTCCTTTCAATATTCAGCTTGCCCCTTGTATTCTCTGTGGCTTTGGTGCTGCTCCAAACCATTATCCCAGCTTCATCCTACCTGGGTCTGCTCAGGAAGTTCAGCAGCATCAAACAGTTAACAGCTCCTGCAAGGTGCTTGTACTGCTTTATTTACTGAGGTGCATTTTTCTCTTTCAGCATTAGATCCACATCATTTAACCAAGCAAAAAAAAAATGCAGAAGACACCAGATGCTTTGTTGTGCTAGTAACTAATTATCAAAGAACATGACAGACATGTAACTGCTGAGGGTATCAGGAAAAACTTAAGGAGCAGAATAAACAAAGAGTAAGACTAAGAACTGATGAAATTCAGAAGAAATAATTGGTTTGCTTTTTGCAGGGTTGTTATAACCTACTCCTAAAGGCAGGACATCAAATGACAGCCTTGCTGAGGAGACTGTCCAGTCCAAACCCCTGCTGAGAGCAGGGGCAGCTGCAGTAGGTTGCTCAGTTAGTCAAGACCTGGAGAGGTGCAAGTTCTAGCAGCGTTGTAAAAGGAGGCCACCACCTGCTTTCCACCCAGCACTTTGAAAAGAAAAAAAATTAGGAAAGTGGCTGGAAAAGATGTTTCCTCCCTCCTATGTTTCCTTTTCTACTAGGAAAGAAAACTATCTGTCATTTGTTCCATCCTCTAAATTAAAATGAACTTCTGAAGTTTATACTGTGTAGTCTGTGAGGACATAGATTAGAGATTTAAGAAATAGGGAAACCACGAAGGGAAAAAAAATCAGTATTTGCAACAGCCATGGCCTGAGGAGAGATGTTTACTGTTCACTTTCCCTGGAAATCAGTCATACGTCTGTTTCTGTGACCAACATATCCCTAGTGTAACAATTCATGCTCATTTTGCATTAAATTGTGCACAATCGGGAGATTCTTAAGTGTTAGACCAGTTAAGTCCTGGTCCCTGCAATTGCATGAACTGCTGCTTTATTTCTGGCTGTACACATTCTTGTGAGTACTCCTGATTATTTACTCAGTAGCACTTGGCACTGAAACACAAGCCTTACAGGTGACACTGAGCTTGATGCAGAAAGACAAGTCCCTGGTGCATCAGGAGCACAGCTCTTCTCCTCTCCAGGGCAGCACTGATCAACATTTGAATCTCCCTTCCCAAACAGGGAGAGCAGCTACAGGAAATTTTTCCAACACTAAGACCTGCAACCATCCTTGCTTCCTACCACAGTATTGGATATTAAAACTCTTCCTTTGGCTAGCTCTGAATACCCTGTCTCATTCTTCTCCTGGCACTGCTTCTTCCTTTGATGATATAAAAGTGGTAGAGCCACAGGACAGTGTGATATAGGAAGTATGCTTTGAAACTGGGTATGACTTTCAGAGAGAGAGAGAGAGAGAGAAGGAGAGTATTGTGCAGTATTCAGACTCAGGCAAGCTGTATGCCATCAGTTGTGTTGAGATCATGCTTGTAGACGTGCCTAAGGATCATGCAGATAAGGGGGGTTTTGGTTTGGATTGCTTTTTGTTTGTTTTTAACAGAAGCTTGCACTGCGACATTCACATGAAATCAAAATACACAGTACTGGTTGTCTGCTCCAATTCAACAAGGCAATTCATCTTTCCCATTGTTTTCCCTCCTGGAAACTCCTTTCATTCACTCTCCATTCTGGACAGCAGTCTTCCTGCTCTCCTTCTTGGATGTTTTCCTTCCTTATTGACAAACTTTGAACTAGCACAACTTCTAAACATTAAACATGGTCTTAAGCTCTATTCTTAGCAAGGATTTTGTATTGAAATGCGCCCTTTAAACAAAATAAATAAAGCTAAATTCAGATCAGTGGAATAAACTGCCAATAGCTAAATATTGGCAGTTGGCAGCCAGTATTTAGCAGCTTTGATGCCAGATGTAGCTAAGACGTTACCACCTCCAAAGGCTTCCAGCCGGCATGGAAGATAATCTGAATTCCCCCCAGGAGATGCTCAGAAACATCGTGAGAGTTATTCTTAATAATGGGGATTAGATGGGACGCTGGTTGCAAGATCATGCTCACTGTAACTGTCAGACACTTGGAGATGCAGGGATACAAAGAACCCACACAAACAATTCACAGGTCATTGAAACCAGCTTTGATCTTCTGCTGTTGATCTCATTCTACTCAGATTATTTCAGATGGATAAATTTACTGCAGCACATGTTATTTAACCTAAAAAATGTTCTAGGGGTCTAAAAAATATCTAAGTCTTTTGATGATTCGAAAAGTTGTTGACAAAAAAAAACAAAAAAAGAAGAGTTTTTACTTGATATATTGTATTATACAGTCAGTTGATAAGCCCAGATGCTCTGCCGTGCTCTGAAGGTGTTGCAGCACTGTGCCACAATCCCTCTGCTGAGCACTGTCAATCTCAAGGATCAATGTGTCATTCACTTCTACTGCCCAAATTTTGCAGTTGCTAAGTGAAATAGAAGAGCCAGAGGAGATCACTGGGTCTTTGTCTTTTTCTATCATTTAATTTTTGTATAACCTAGGCGGTAGCTCAAGCATAGGTTACAGAAAAATTCAGCTTTTCCTTCTTTGCCTCACAGCAGTACCAGCAGTGATATTACAGCAATTCTGGTTACTTCACAAATGCATGGGAGCTAATTTCAGAGTTGATCCTTCAGGCTTAATGTCCCTGGAGTTCTCTCTGGACAAGACATTTATCCTTTATAAGGTTTCTTCTTTATTGCCTGAAAATAGAACCTGGTCTTATTGACACTGCCAATAATTTATAGCAGCGAGAATATCTCAGCAGGAGCTTTTCTCACCTGTATTCCCCACAGTGGTGATTCACTCACTGATGGGCTGCCACATAAGCACTGAACTGAAGGAAGAACAGCAATGTTTAACCCACTTCTGTTTCTCTGCTGTTACAGCATCGTAGTCACTCCCCTCTTCACCAGTTCTTTACATTCTTGCTACGTTTTACAACTCCAAAAAGGTGCAGAAATGTTAAATAAATCCTACTGCAATCTCTGTGAGACTGAAGTGCATTTGAGAGATGAACAAAGATTTTCAGGTAACCTTTTCCAGAGAAATTCAGATCTACTAAAAATTAAAACCACTGTTAAATTTCTAAGAAAAGTGTATCTAAAGTGCACTTTCCAAAAATCCTCCAAATCCCCACTTTTCCTTCATATTCTAAAGGAACAGTCTTATTTTTGTTTGATTTTTTTAAAAAAATATTCAAATACATTTTAGGTGGTGTACTCTAAAAGAAAATGTAGAGAAAATGGAGAAAGATAAAACATGAAAAAGTTGCTTGACACTTAACTTGTTTATGTACTTAGTTTGATTTTTCCAGGTCTGAAGGTTTTCTATAGCTATAGAGCACTGAAATGTTAAAAAAAATAACTTTGGAAATAATTTCAAGATATCATAAATTCTTGTCATAAGGGAAACATAACTCCCTCAAAATAATACCATGTTATTTCACTCTTCAGGTAGGAAACCGAGAATAATGAAATGACTTTTCAGTCAAATGACTTACACACAAATTTGGTGACATACCCTTCAGTAAAGCTCCAGGTAAAGGATTCTTCAAGGTTTAAGACCTTAACTCTAGACGGCAGAATCTGAGTGATTTGACAGATTTGTGAATTAAAACCACTCCTGAATGCAAGGATCACAGCTTTGTTTTGCCATGTAAAGGTTCAAAGAATCACAGAACAGTTTGTGTTGGAAGGGACTTTAAAGATCATCTTGTTCCAACTCCCTTTCCATGGGCAGGGACAGCTTTCACTAGACCAGGTGTTTCAAGAAAGAAAATTGTTCCTGAGACTCTCCTCCGTTCCAGGGTATTTGAGCAAGCAGAAGGAGAGAAGAGAAGGAAAACAGGGGTGCCTGTATGGCAGGGCTGCCTCACTTAGGATGCACCCAGCACAAAACCCATTACTGTAAAGCACTGAGCACAGAGCAGCTTGGGAAATCACACAGAAAACTTCTCCTGAATATCTCCATCCACCGTGCTTTAGGAAAGTTAATCAGGTATTATGGGATGTACCAAAATAAGTCAATTTCACAGTTATACTAAAATGGAGACAGTGATAAATGTAGTTTAAATAAGTGTATTAAATCAACTTGCTCCATGAGGAGACTGCACTGAATAATTTCAACGCTGAGATTTTGTCAGAGACAAAACTTGCACATCTCCATTTCTGCATGCACCTGCAATGACTAAGGCTCCTGCACTTCGTTATTTCTGACATTTAAAATCATGTGCCCTTCACTGCAGATTTGAATTATACAGTATATTAAAAATACTAAATACATAAAATTACGTGCATATTGTGCTAATGACCAGTCTCTAAATTCTCTTTGAGTGACAAAGGGTTTATATGTTCTGGTTTAACTCGGCTGTAAATTCTGTTCCTATAGCTACCCACTGGAGTCATATTTCCTGTAGGCATTTATAAAGCAAAAGGAACGCATGCCAGCTGAAATTGAGATGAATGATACTTATGACACTGTCTGTACACAGTACATTATTTGCAATATAAAACTGATCCAGCTAATGTTGCTGTGAAGGGGATAATGTTCAGCCAGAGTTTTGGAATCTCAGGAAGGTTAAGGCAAGACTGCATACTTGCTTTAAAAGGGAACAAGTGTGCCAAGATCATACCAAGAGGTGTTTATCAGACCACACAAGGCTCCCTGTTGGAATAAGGGACCTACAAGGATGCAAACAGTGAATTTAGGGCAAATTCTGCCCTTCAATTCCCCTTTTCGACACACTGATGGCACAAGACACTTCACTGGCACTGCTGATGCACCCACCAAGTCACTCCTGGGTGCTGGTATGTACAAATATTGAGCCTACTGATTTCAATAGTAAGAGGGGAAGAGGGCAAGCATAAATTCTCGGACCAAAACTTTTTTGGTACTTAATTTCTGATGATTAAAACTTTAGTTAAAAATGGGTTGCTAATTTTCTCTTTGTTATGAGGTCTCATACAAAATGAAATATTGAGGATTACCCAAAAGGAAGAGTAGATCTTGTTGATTTAAAAGCTTAAAGGGAGATACAGATTTTAAGTCGTAGACAAGATCCTCAAAAATTAATGAATACTAGTATAATTATCAGCCTCCACTTCCCCTCAAAAACTGTATTAACTTCATGCCACCTTACAGCTGCCTTGAGAAGATAAAGGCATTGATATATGAGAAGCACATGGGTACTTTAATGAAGCACAGCACTGAAAAGGCCATGAGGAAATAAAAAAGTCTGAATTTACAAAGAGAATTAGAAGATCAGTAAATAAGTCATGGTGATACACATTGAATAATGCGAATAAAAGGAAACACTGAATAGCTACTCATTTAGTGAGACACGTTCATCCAGGGCACTGAATGAGGTAGGAGTCCCGTGGAGAAAACAGTGTGTGATCAGGTAATTAAAGACTGTATCATAATGCATGCACTCAAGGAAGCCAAATTAAACTTGCACAGAGCTATCAGTGTAACACTTCCCAACTTTTACGCATTTGACTTTGTAACCTTTACACTCTTTTAAAAGCAGTTTTTGTTTTGCCTCTTTTAACAGAGTCATTGGTACACATTAACCATGGAATACTTATTTTGCTCTTAATGATCTAATATTCATGCAGCTTTCCAAGCACTGTGGAAATGTGGCTGGGTAGTGCAGACAATCAGCTATAGACTTGGAAAAAAGAAAGCAGAAGTTTCATCTTAAAACTGTGAAAACGTTCATTGAAACACTGACTCACATAAACCCATGTACATGTATGCACAAAAACAAGATACCCATTTTTCCAGCAAGTTCTTACCTAGCTTGATTTTCTAAGGAAGTATAATTTCTGTGATTATGATGTGTGCTCATCTGCCTCTCTGTTTGCCAGTCCTTGCCCTTCCAAACAATTCTATTTATAAATTTAGAGCAAATGTAGAAAAACATAAAAGTGCCAAAGGTGACTAGTTTTTATAGATTTCAGGAAAATTGATGGCTAAGTAGAGGTGAGACTGTAAATCAATGACCTGCATAAATTTCAGCCAAAAAAAGGCAAGCAGAACTTGGCCATTCTTGAGATACAGAATAAATTATGGGAATCTACACTGGGATATGTGAACAGGAACTCAAGAATAAATAAGTTATAAAACTTTTCTTAGTCAGTGTTCTGTGTCCCTCACTGTTACTTCACTTCTTCACAGATTCACTCAAGACCTGAAAGAATCAGATGGCCAGGCCTGGACTGGAGCCATCCCCACCAGTCCTTTTGGTCTTTCTTTGGGCTGAGAGCAGGACTACAGTCCACAAACTGCAAAACCTGGATGCAGAGGCTTGGCAGTAGATTTTGTCTTCTCATGGCATTTCCACGCTTCCAGTCTTTGCCATTTATTTTCCTATATTTATTTTCCTGTGTTGTCGAAATCATTTCCAACCTTTTTCCTTCCATTTCCTCCTGTACCTATTACCTTTTTTGTTACCCCCACAGACATAAGGCAGTTTTTCATATTTATGGCCTCTGAGATAATATAAACTGATTCATATCTTCAAGTCTCACCTTAGAGATCTCTCTTTCTCTCTAAAAATTAAAAGAGCTTCCCCCTGAAAAGCATATTTTAATACCATGTACAAGGGAAGTTTGCACTTTAGAAGCTGTTTGGTACTGTGCTGAGCATACAGCCAGAAGTTGTGATAATAAAATGTGACGTGTCTAAGTGAGCATGTTTCTGGATATCTCACTGCACCCAGTTCCCCTCCTTCATCCCCTTCCATAACCTCCTTTGCATATTGTAACTACTGCTCACTTGGGTGGAACCTGGCCGAACTTTTCCAGAATAAAATGTATGAAATGAGCAGCCCATGCCAAAAGCTAAACTTTAATACTTGCTGTTACAATCTTCAACAAAATATACAATCATTTTAAGACTCGCCACAAAAAACAAGCCAACCAACCAACCAAAAAAACCAAACCAAACGGAAACAAAACAACCAGCTCTGAAACCCTTCAGAAACCTGATGGCCATCATTTGACACGAAATAATTTTTCAATGATGTCTCTCTCAGTCATAGAGTAGAACTCCACTAGTTGATTTTCTGCCACGATTGTTACAATTTTTAAATTGGAAACTCTTTTTTAGTACTGAAAGAAGTTTTAGAAGCACAGCTGAACTTAGCTCCAATTCCTTGTTTTGAGCAGAGAAGATTAAAACACCATTTCTGTGTTCTTTGTAGAATAAGAAGCAGTTTTAGGGGTGTAGCTGACAGGAGATAGCATGACAAGATCTTGAAATAATCCTTTTTGCTACTAGTTGAATTTAAAGTCCCTGATGTCAGGTAAGACATTAATGAGTTCTGAATCTCACCTCAGATGTGCAAAAGGCTTTGGTTAAAAAATAGCATTATATGCTGGCATAAAAAGAAATTAACTTTTGGACCTGTTTTCTATGAGACCACATGTGCGCAATCCAAAAGAGTTAAAAATAGGAAAAAAAAGGAGCTTTGGTTCAGAATTGGTAAAGTTAAATATCAGTAAGCTACATGGAAACCAGAATGAAAATGAATATGTAAATAGGAAAAAAGCATTATATAAAATTGATAATTTGTATATAAAATTAAATTAAGATATTATTTAAACAAAACATGAATAGAAACTTCCATTAAGGTAATTAAAAATAAAACCTCATATCTCTGCACAATAGAAATAGTTACCAAATATTGTGTGTCAAAACTTGGTCTATTTCTAATTTAGCATGTTTACCATTAACAATGAGAAATAAGAAAAGGTTATCTGTTAATGGGAAAGAAAAATAAGAACAAGACATACAACAAAAAAGAATAAAAAATAGTAAAAAATCCTAAATTTAAGCTAAGATAAAAGAGAGATGAGTGATGAATAATAAATGCTGATCTCATTATATATCGAAAAGGATAAATAACAGCAGATTCTAGTTGAGTGAAATGATTAATAACAAACTCAAATTGCAGATACTCAGAATATAAATAGGTCAAATTGTCTGGCAATGAGGTGGTACAAATATACAAATGTGTGCCCTGGTGGAAGAGATAAACTAGAGACAAATGCTCCATTCTCAGTAACACATCACTGCTGCTTGTCCCCATTAATTCCCTGTCATTGTTCTCATTCCCTTACCAGGGATGATTAGCCGGAATAAGAGACACGAGGCTTACAGGGGGTTGAGACAGAATTATCAGGCAGTATTGTAACAGAGAAAAAAGCTCTCTTCAGCTCATCCCATTTGATCTCATAATTAGGGATTCGTGTTCTGGGTCTGACAGAAGTTTCTGTAGAGTTCAGGTGAGGAGCAACACCCAGAGGAGCCTTGGGCACCCCCCGCCCAGGGCCACTCCACCTCCATGGTCAGCTGAGACAGTCGTCACCATCTCCAGATCACAAATGAGGGGAATATAGACACTCAAAATAAAGGATCCTACCTCTGAGGAGCTGAGAAGACAATTCTCAATTTTTTTTTCTTACATTTCTATTCATAGTTCTCATTGTGGCACAAATGCTAACAAATTCTTATGACAATAAGGACAATATGCTCTGACATCAAAAAGAGTGGGCTGTCCTGTTTCACAGTGAAATAGTTTGCTGTTAGAGAAAAGAGAGAGTGACAAAATATAAATCTATGAGAACTAATAAGTAAAATGCACAAAAATAGGAGTATCAGCTAATACTGATGGGAAAGAGATAGAGGAAAGATAAAAGCCTGAGCGTTCAAGCCCCATTTTGAAGTTGCAGTAATATTTTCCTTCCACTAATCCTAATACACTTTAGAAATCATTTCCTAATATAACAGAAATCATCACTATGTAATAAATCTTCGTAATACAGTATCATACAAAATGTGAGCTTAAGTCTATCTCATCTATTCCAGACCACCAGTGAGTTAAGGTACAACTGTGTCACATCTTATATATGGTGCATAAATAGCTCTTAAAGGTCTCCAACACCAGACACTCCAGAACCTTCCTACACTACAGTGCTTCAGCATTCTTACTAGTGGAGTTTTCCCCATGTTTAAGAAAAATTTCAAGCGTGAATTTGGGTCTGTTGCTGCTGTGGATGGGTGATTTCCTTCCTTTTTGTGATCATCTTGTAAGTCCTAGGAAGATACTATCACATCCCCTGACATTTTCTCACCATTAATCTCACCAGCCACAGTTCATATTTATCTTTCTATGATGCATTTTGAGGTCGTGTTTTGTAACACGTCAGTCTTTTTCATTTCAGCTCCCTAAACTAAAACTAGTCTACATTTTATTGGGTGTGAGGTGCTAAAAAATAGATACAGAAGTTTCAAGCCTTTGCAACTGATTCTCCTACAGATGACCACATGTGCATATGTATGTGAATATGCATTTGTATTTATGAAGAGCATATCCTAAGAATAAAGCCTGGAAAACTGATTAAGGATTAACATGCACCTTTAAAGGGTCTATGCCAATTTTGACTGTGTTCTTTCTACATTTGAGAAATACAAAACACTTAAAAGGTCACAATTATGACATACACCATCATGCATTATTATTTACACCATAGATGCAGATGTATATTCTCTATCAACCAGATGAGGAGAGCAATAAGTTATCAGACTGGAAAGGCTAATTTCTACTTTTTTTTTTGAGGAAGGCTAGCTCTCAGTTCAACAACATCCTCATTTACATAAGTTCAGTGGCTGTCAGTTCATTAGCAGGTTATTAATAACACAGGAGTGGGGAGGAGGGTTGCAAAATCTCAGTGAAACATAAGAGGCTTAAGCTTCTGGTTGCAAATTTATGTTGAAACTTGACAACACACAAAGTCACAGGTCAAAACTTATCCTGATGAGGAGTCAGAGTTCATCTACCTTACACTTAGAATAGTCTCACATGAATTAGCACAATCAAATCAATGCAGATTTATAATAAATGTTTACAGACTATGTTTCTAAAATAGAATAAAATCCCTCAGAACATCCTACCTTAACACTGCATTTATGACACTGTGTCTTTTTGGGGGCACCTGAACTGATATTGGTGATTTAAAGGTGGTGTTTGCAGCAAAGGGAACTGGTGTTTCATGTAGTAAATCTGAGCAAGAGCATTCCCTTTGGCCACCGGGTGTTTTAACCCCAAATCTGCAGTTCAGGCATTCCCACACAACTTGCCTTGTCAAAGTGATGAGGAGGAGCCACAGTGAAGTTAGAAGTTGTTGTAATAGACAGAGGATGGACCTGAAAAATCTAAAACTAAAATTGCACAGGTGAGGTGAATCTCAGGACGTCTCCTGTCAGCTTGCTGCAATCCACTGTTTCAAATGTCAGTGCTACTGGCAGAGCCCAGCAGCTGTCCAACATCCACCTACATGGAGAGGAACATTTTTGAGTGGTTTTCAGACAGGATTTTGGTGGGCTTAGGAAGATAAAACAGATATCCAGAGTTTTTTTTCAAAACTGAGAAGAACTCTTAAAAATTGAGAGCACATTACTTTGGCTAAAATATAAGAATCCAGAATCTCCTATTCAGTCAGGGGTTGTCAGTGAGCAAACTTTCAACATAATTTTTTTCCAATAATATTTACCAAAATTTTCTACAGAAGAGTGTGGTGTGTCAGAATGATACAAACAATGAGTAGGAGATATATTTATATTACTTATTACTAAATATGAACCCAAGAACTGTTGAAGAAAGTCCCAGCTTAAAGTCTCTTTTCATCTGTGGAGCGTGAACTTTGATGTGCTTTTATTTGAAGTCCAACTGCTGTTGTCATCTAAAACCTCTAAATGCTAATTGCTTGTGTGATCATTTCAATGTTGTGTACAACAGTGATAATTGCAAAAGCCACATTTCCTCTTCTGGGAAAAAACAAAATTCTACAAGGTGTTTATATCAGAACCCTCAAGGCAATGCCTGAACAGCCAGTTCTGCTAACAAATATGTTAGAAATGGAAACTCTTCACTGTAGACAGATTTGGACAGAATTCAACACGGCAATTTATCTTAGCCAGGTATCCACCTGAGTACAATAGCATCCAGTCAAACCAGAACAAGAAGGTCATGGGACGATAAATAAGATCTCCTCCTCAGAAAGGCTCGAGTGCGACTGCCCTCCTTCCAGGCAGTCAGTTTGCAGGCTACTACAGAATCAGCTGGCAATTAGTAAGAGCTTTCTGAATAAATGGAACCGACAGAACATGATGTCACCAAATAACAACCTTTTAGATAATAAATTAAAGGGCATTAAGCATCAAAGGACAGTAATGAGAGGAAAAAGAAAAGTATCCAGCAAAAATCCTCAGTGCCTCTCTACACACGTGCTCATTCTGTCTTGTCTCTTCATTTGTGTTCATGAGGCAAGGCTCAGAACATTTAGTGGATCTCTCTTACGTGAATTGCTCCACTTGCCTTTTGAACAAAACTTGTGGCATTTCCAGGCTCCTGGATCAAGGTGTGGCTGGTCTATGCGTAGTGTGAAGGATCACCGCCTCCTGCTGAACTTGAATTCTAAAAAAATCACTGGCTTGATGCCACCAGCCATTTGCTTCCTAAAGCCAGGTGCTCTGTGACTGTGAATATGGTGTTACTACATCCAAACAGATTTGAGGTCTGTCAGCTCTGTACACAACAGTCTTTTTACCTGCAAGTGCTTGGAAATACTTGGTCACGCATCTCAAGTCCTACAAAAGGCAGCAGAGCACCGGATTTAATTAGGGACCTAATCAAAAATAGAACTTAATTAACATTTTCAGAAACATTCTTTGTTGGAAATCTATAACAAAGCTAAGAGACTACAAATGCCCAGATTTCCTTATCTGTTTTCAATTTTAGAAATCATTGCAAGGAGAAACTTGGTTCAAGTCCTGTGTCAGTTCAGCAGCTTGTGCTTGAACCACTTACTCCCACCCCAGAATTCCTCTTTAATGCTTAACCTTCCCTGCTTTGGGGCAGAGATCCCTAAAACTCTTGTTCTTTCCCCCCCACCCCCAACCAAAATATATTTTGAAAGGCAGAAACCTCTTATGAGATTAATTCCTTTCCCTTGCTCATCCATTCCCAGTCCTTGTCATACCAGTATCTCCAAGCTGCATTACTAGTATTATATTTGGAAACAGATCTAGTAATGGCTTTAGTAAATCAAAATAGAAGACTTTGCCTGAGAAACCTCCAGCTGCACATTTAAATAATTCATATTTCATTCAGGTCCTGCAGACTTGCCCTGTCTCTTTGCTGGAGGTTTTCTCAATCAGTGCCCCACCACACCACACTGAGCTACCCTCAGCATCCAACAGCAGAGACTCTGGCAGAGGAGCTTCATATTAAAGCTTTGGGAGAAGCATGAGCAGACACAGTCTGTTTTAATACAGCTTCAGTGAAAAGAAACCTGGATGAATGCACGCTCTCAGAATCTTGATTTATGCTTCATTCCTGGTTAAGAAAAAAAAATCAGCTTCCTCTTAGATGTTAAATGCTTCCTGAAGGAAGCACACGTCCTGCTCCACTCAAGAGCTGCAATGCTGAAAGCAGCAGTCAGAGCTGAGCTACTCTGCCCCAATAGCACTACGGAAATACTCCTCCATCTCCGCACCTTTTAAAATTATTTTACCACTAGAGCCAGCATTTTTGTTTGACGTTTGCTACTTTGCAGGAGTCATTTAACAAAGTGAAACAGCGCAGTGTGCTATTACCTTACATCCCTAAATTGTAGGGTTTAATGGATTTTATTCTGCTTCTGACCACACTAGTTTTGGGAAAACACAGAAAAGGTCAAAGAGGGTCGTTAAAATTGGCCCCTGTGCAATGTAATATGCCAGTCAGTCTTCACTGTTTCAAACACCAGACAGATATTTACTGCTCTTCATCAAAATCAAACTGTCACAGCCCAGAAAGTGATTCTCCAGTATGGGAACCAATTAGAAACAGCACATGATGGGAAGTATCTTTTTGTGCCTTTTAATTTCCTAAAGTGTTAGAAGAAACCTGAGAACTTCCAAAGAGGGAACATACCAGCATGATGCTTGAAGTTTCATTGCTTTTTTCATCATTCTACAGAGAACTGTTTGGCTGCAAGCACTGCCTACACAAAATTACCCAGTACTCAGGTGAGGTTTGGTTCTTTTGAACAGCCTTGCAATACTGAATAATAAAAGAAACCCAAGGTATCAGTACATTAGTTTTGAAGCACTGTAGTATGCTCATATGGGATATTTTCTATCATGCTGCCCTCAAACCATTACAAACCAAATAAGATATTGTTCAGGTGCAGATGTGTCATTATAACCCCCCACATTTCTCAGTTCTAGAGATGGAAACGAAACACTGATATTCAGAGGGTTCATTTTGATGCTGACAGCTGTTAAAACCATTTCCCTCTTCTGTGGTGACAACTTGACTAACACAGTGCCAAATGTATGGTACAGCACAGCACTAGAGTAACAATGGGTATTTCTTCCACTTTTCTGCTCTGTACCATTTATTACCACTCTGTGCAATTGTTTATTTATTGTGAAAATGAGTGTATCAACACGTGAAGTCCCTCCTTGAACACCAGATCAAATTTACAGGACGAAAAACCCTTTTGATATCTAGTGAATCCAGATTCACTCTAAACTGAAGCTGAAGACCATTCTTTGAGGCTGTGGGATTTTTTTTGTAAAGATAAATCTCTACAATTACCATTGCAGTGACCATTTTGCCTTCATCTACGGCACAGTTAACTGCAGTGGTTCCTCAGTGAGCAGCAGAGCGGCTCAGATGCCTTGGACTGTGGGAGAAGGGAAAGTCACAACAGCCAAGGCAAGAAAACCTTGTGTGTAAATCAAAGCTCAGAGGCAGGAGGGATGAATCCAAATTAAGCCTCTAGTTACAAGCAAACCCATGCAAGCAATTTCCCTTTACCAGCCCAATTTCCACAGTTTTGACCACACCCTTTTCAGGAATTCCACACAGTTTAAAGTAGCTAAGTTTGGTAACTTATTTTTAGCATTTCTATTAAAACATAGAAGTTTATATGATTATAGATGAACATAGAAGAAACATAAGTGCTTAAATGTATAAAGTCCTTTAACACCATTTTGAAGATGCTGAGACTGTATTCATATGTAGAAATGAATCCTAACTTGATAGTCAGAGAAAATATGCTAACAGTGATGAGAATATATTGGATTATCTACCGGAGCTCTGGAGAACTCAGATGACAGGTCACCAGTTATTATTTGGTATAAATCAGACAAACACCAAGCAACAAACTTAATAATCATTTATGAAGAACTGGCCTCATTTCTCTGCCTGGAAGTTATGGCACAGTTGAATTTGCTAAAACCAGTTTGTTGAGGAGCAGCCAGGCTCCCTTGAAGGCAGATTTTTGACACGTACACAACTGAGGGCAGGAGTGCTGGAGACCCTCTCTTCCTTTTGCAGGTCCTTTGGTTTGGACATGGAAAGAAATCTCCATAAGGCACTGGTAAACAATGGAAGGTCTTGGAGGAAAGTTGAACAGTGTGGGAGGTGAGTTCAGGTAAAACTCAGCATTTGAAAATATTCCATTTCATTCAAGAAAGGGAAATAGATATTGCAAGGTTTCAAGAACGTTACAATCTGTGCGATTTATGAGCACAGGCAATAAAAATAGGGCAAAAAGGCTAACTACAATGACAGTTTAATGACCCAAATGAAAATAAAATTAATTTTAACTCCACACTCAGCAGAAAACATGAACAGAGAGTAGAATCTATAGAAATCCAGCTGGATCTGGCATGGGAAGAAATCTTGGCAGCAGGAATAACCTCCAGCAAATCAGATATCTCTGATGGGAAAGGATTTGGAAAGAGGACAGACCAGGATAAAGACAACACTAAATGCACATTTTTGCAGTCCTGATCAGATAAGTCTCAGACTAACAGAGCAAAGCTGGCAGGAACATAAATAAGAAAATATCAGTGGTGTTGTAGAGGTAGAGCAGATTTCTGCTCAAAGGTTTATTTACTTTGCAGCAGTGAGCAGTAGCTGGTCATATAATTAAATGGATTCCAAAACAATATAGAAGATTAACTAATCCCGATGTGATTTTTAAAGCAGACTATTCAAATTTTAAACCTTCCAAAATTAGGACCAATATCCAAATACTGAGTCATATTTTCAGATGTGTAAGCTAAGTAATATAGAATCATAGAATCATTAGGGTTGAAAAAGACCTCCAAAAATATCAAGTCCAAACTTTCACCAATATCATATGCAACTCCTATTCACAATATGTGATTATTCAAGCCTGAAATGTTGTCCCCATTTTAGAGAGAACTCATCAAATTTGAGCTTGAATTTGAAATCTCAAGGCTGGACAGCAATACAAGATTTTGAGGTGGAACCAATTTCACCCACAGCACGGGCTGAAAGGTACCTTGCCCATCACACACGGGAGAAGCACATTCAAGTTTCTGGCAGATGTTTTTATGACCAGTTGAAGAAAAAGTTTCCTGCCATGATTCTTAAGAATGCTGCCTGAAAAGAAAGATGCTCTGTGTGTGTTTAAAATGATTATACTTATTTTTGGAGTGTCTCTTTCAAACACTTGACAGTATCCTTGGCATTAAGGCAGAAGTTAAAGTGGTGGCTCAGAAGCTTTAGCTGCATCCATTGTTTAACATAACATCAGCTTGACAGAGAGTTTGTTTTGTAAGGGAAAGCAATTTTCTCCACGTAACCCAAGCACAATGGACACCAGTGGGGCTGGCGCTGACATCTGCTGGCACTGCCCAGTGAGAAAGCAGCTATAAAATACAGCATTTAACAAAAAACCACCCTAACTTTTAAATGCTGTTCTACAAATTCTTATTTCTCCCTTCTCTCAACATGTGGTTTCTTTTGGTGGATAGAGATTTGCATTTATTTATCTATAGGAGAAACAAAATCACATATGCCCATGGAATAATGACCCTTTGAATCTGGCTCTGGAAAATTCTTTTAAACTAAGAGACAGTGAAAGAAACACAAAGCACTACAGCTTCTTTATCTTGTTGGTAACAGTTTGGTTTTCTAAATATTGCATGCATTAATTCTTTAAAACTTATCAAATCAGGTATCCCTAAGCTTTTATGCTGTGCCAATGCACACGAGTATGACATATCCTGTCGTACTCAGACACGAAAGAACCACGCAGACACCGTTCTGTAAGGATAGAGCCTGGGCCAAAAGAGAGAGAGCAAGAAGGGCCAAGGTAGGGCAAGAAGAAGGAGGAAGAAGACCAGCCTGGCCCTTTATTTAGTCAGTTATATATCTTTTTAGAGACAACCATGGATTGGAGGATGGGGTTACCACCTCTCCATGACACCGGTCAGACCAAAAGTCTATCATAATTCTCCGCCTAACAAAAGGAATGATAATAACAGATACTGGTAGGTAAACATGCCTGATGCTTACAGTAAAGTGCCTGAGAAATTCTACTACAAGAATGAAAACATAGAAAGCCTGCAAAACTCAGGGCAACAATATCCAGTCTGAAATAGTCTCAGAATCGTAGAATGGTTTAGGTTGGAAAGGACCTAAAGATCATCTCAGTCCAATGCCTGCCATGGACAAGGACACCTTGCACTAGACCAGGTTGTTCAACACCCCATCCAACCTGGCCTTGAACACGTCCAGGGGTGGGGAAATGATGTGTGTGTGCACAGGGATGCTCAGAAGCAGGACATCTGTGACATCTGGACATACCCCGTGGGCAGAGCCTGTGAGCACGAGGGTGCACCTTCAGTTACAAAAGCAAAGCCAGCGAATCTGAGAGTCCTCGTGTTCTGCTCCCATTATCCTTGGCACTGGTGCACACCAGGACTAAATCTGCTGGAGCTTTGAGCCAGATCCAGACACAATCAATGTACACCAGGCTTTGGCATAAATATTAAACAACAGCAGCACAGATAAATGCTGCGACAGTAGGCTAAGAGTGCTTTTAAGGTTACAAGGACAATTCTTCATTGCCTCAGAAGCTCATTAGTACCTGGAAACCTTTAAAAGACACTTCAGAACTGAGCTGATGTGTGTACAATTTCTGGCCCTGTATACCTTACAAAAATGGATATAAAAATTACCTTTAGAATGTATCTACAGAGAGAGCCTGGCAAGAGGAAAACGACATTTAAAGGTCTGAGGCATTATTAAGATGTATTTGAGTTAGATAATCAGACTTTAAAGGCAAATTTAATTGCATGTAGAGACAAATAGTTTTAAATTTAATTATAATGCACTCAGCAACACCACCAAATGCAAGATTAGATTATTTTAAAATATCTTGCACAGTTTAAAAAAGAAAACAAAAATCTTATTTTGCATCATGGCAGAGGTGACAGAGCCATGCCGGGGGATGAAGCCCTGTCTCAGACTGGCACTAGGAACAGCAACCTGTGACTGACCTACTTGTGCCATTTCCAGTAATTAAGTAGCACATCTGTCCTTCAAACGGGGCACTGTAGTGAACAGTAAATCAGGAGTGGAGAGGCATGGCTTTGTTAGAGGTGTCAGTCTGCAGAAAGGCTCATTATGGCACTGAATTTTACCTTTTAAGGAGAGAGCAATTAGGGCAATTGCTGGGTGCTGCGAGGAGCAGGTACATCCACAGCATCCCTCCAGGAACTGGTTTTCCCACCTTGGTTGCATAATTCATTGTATCTCAAATTACAGTCGGACAGTAATGCCAACTCCCTGTGCCCGTGAGGAAACGCAGGCACAGAAGGGGGCACTGCTCCTTGGAATGCAATACCCCTGACAGGAATTCTGTATAATAAAATCGAAGCGGGTACTCCCAATATTATTTACATCACGTTACTCCTTGAGGAACCAGCCAAGATTCACTGTCTTTACTCAGCACAAGCAACTCTCACACTACAGACCTTGGCAATTTAAGCAGGTCAAGAGAACTGTAAGAACATTTCCACAAAAAATCATTTAGTCCTTTGAAAACTCTTTTAACATCACTGAAATTTTTAAGGAATTCAAGTCATGTCTGTCAGAGTCTGAATCAGATATTTCAAACATCTTAGAAGAATATTTTCCATTTTAAGAACCTGTTTCAATACGTGCCTTGACAAAAGAGTACTTCAGTTTGAAATTTGTTTAAAGTGAATTGTAGTAATGGGCTTTAAAATTTCCTAAATAGCAATAACTTATCTTTGTCTGATTAAGTAGTTCAGGTCAGCTGAAATGAATCTCGGTATTCCAACTGCAGAAATTTGGGGTTTTTAACGTGGGAAAATTTTATTTTTAAGAAATAGATTTGTGTTGCAGGAAAAGAAGATATTAGAACTTCCTCCTCTCTGACTCTATTAAACTGCATATGTTGTTGAATAAAACCCCCAGTTTTTTAAAGATTTGTTTTCTTGCTTGAAGGCTGCCCACAAAACTTTCATCCTGCCTGCATTTATATAGGAAAATAACTTGAAGACCAGGAGCATTGCTATTAATCTGTCAATTACCAAGGAACTTTGAGGCAAACCCAGGTGCTCTGGAAAGACAAACAGACACAATCTCTGAAGTTTCCTCTTTGGTGAACAGCCTGAGCAACTCCTTTCAGTTTGAGATTTTGTTCCTTTTTTTCCCCTCTCCTATGCTTTCTCTAACAACTTTGGAAAAATCAGAGTGTGAGCCAAAAAAAACTAGGTATAGCTAATTTTAGGCACTAAGTTATACTGACTAATTGCTGAAACTCTGAAGGTGTTTGAACTTCCTAAGAAAGAAAGCATTGGAAAATAATGGCTATTAAAGAAAAGTTGGATACAGCAGAGATGTGATCCTGCATCTTGAGTTTAGCCTGGAAAAGGCTCTGAAATCTTGACAGACCAGGTTCTCTCCATCAGGATATATAAAAGGACAATAATGAGTGTAAGAGATTGTGAAGTAAACCTTGGAAATCAGACAGAATCTTCACATTCCTCCTTAATTTGTGATTAAAGAATACTTTGCTTTTCAAAAATGATAAGAAGAGGAAAGTAAAAATTAAAATACAAGAATGAGAAAATGTGAAGGGAAGCAAATTGTGAAAATATTTGGGGTGTGTGTGTAGCTATGATTTAACTAAGGAATATATTAACTTTACCTGTGTTTTCATCTCCCAAATAACTTGGAATTGGCAAATCCCAGGGCATATCATACCAGGAGCAAGAGGCCCAAGGGAGCCATTTCTCTCATGGAAGAGACAAGGGTGTCCAACTACAGCTAAAGCTACTGAGAAGGAGCCCACCCTCTTCACATAACCAATATGCTTTTTTTAAAACAGGTTGAGGGCCAAGAGGCAGAGGAGATTTCCTGGTACAGTCAGGCACCTCAATGTTCAGATTAAATGAAATTCACTTTTCTCAAGACAGGCCCTCAGTCTGGATTGTCACAGACTAAAAGGGATATACTATATCCAATATATCCATTATGGTGGAGATGAAGGACTTCCCTTCTTCACTGATTCTGGCAATAAGACACAGTCAGACAGGGCAGCACTGGGGCTGCTGGACGCATGACACAGCAACAGAGGCCTGGAAGCATTTCTCAAATTATTGCCATAATAATTAGTTTATAATGATATATATTTACAATATTCATTATGATAGGGGTAACTGGTGCTCAGATCCCTGCCGTAAGTCCCGTGGTGTGAGGGGTAACTGGTGCTCCAGGACTTACAGCAGGGATCTGAGACTGAAGGAGATCATTCCAGCACTCAGACTTCACAATCCTTTTCTGGGATCAACTGACCTTCAGGCTCATAACTTAGTATCCACTCAAACAGGCTGAAGTACAATACCCATCTCACTGTAAATCCAGCTGTGACATGTGTAATTTCTTTTTTACCACAACACACTGTCATAGCCATCCTTATCATCAGGAAAAGTGATGTACAGCCTATTGTACTGCTAAAAAAGTCCAGAGATTACTGTACAGAAATATCAGAGCATGAAAGAGATTTAAGATTGCTTTGCTTAAGCTTTACGAATGGCAGACAACAATAACAATAAAAGAGGGGGAAAACCCTCCTCTCGTGGTGTTTTCTCAAGTGACACTTGAAATATTGGAACTCTGCTATTATACTTATCTAAGACCAAATACTGATGTGTAAAAATCACTGTGGTTCTGAGGTCAAAAGGCCCCTGCAGGATGACACCAGCTGTATGGAAGTCCCAGTGTAGCTAATAATAGCCATTACACCAGGGATAAATACGGAATTCACTCAAGGACATGCTGATTGCTGTAGATATTTTAGCTTTGGATGAGTGCTAGGCAGCAGTACAATAACACCGAGTCCACATCTGCCATGAATACTGAAGCTGAAAACTAAAATGACAGAGAGAAAGAAGCAAAGAGAGGAATATCTGCAGCTTCTCTACTGAGGCTATGTTTTACTACAAACCCACCTCACCAGTTCCAGGAGAGAATTAAGAGTGAAATCCTTTCACCAGTCTACACACAGAGTTTGGGCAATTCAGTGTTTCCTTCTGGCTTTGGAGTCTCTGAAAAATTCAGTTAGGCAGGTCTTGGGTCAAGTCCCAAAAGAACTGTAGTGTCTTGTTAGTTCCATTTGTTATAGCACTCGGAAGAAGTCCACCGTAGCTTTTTGCAGAGAAACTCCTAACAAGTCAATTTTGGAAGTATAATTTTTGGCATAACACGAATTTTTGAAGGTCAGGCTGTATGGATACATCAAAATGTTCAGAGTTCAGACACATCTTTTTTTTTTTTCCAAACTTTCACAGACATTTTCATGAGGAAGAAGGAGTTCTAAAATTCGTCAGACCCTCTGGCTACAAACCTGCTGATCAGCTTTAAAAGTTTGTAAATTAGCAGCTGTTTTGCTGAATTTTAGAGCAGTAAATTTGCTTCCTCTACTACTTATTCTTTCTAGTTATCCCAAAAAACAAAACAAACAAAACAAACAAAAGAAAAAAAACAAAAAAAAAACCACACACCAAAAAAAAAAAATAAAAAAAAAAACAAAAAAAAAAAAAAAAAAAACAAACAAACAAAAAAAAAACCAACAACCAAAAAAAACCCCTACAGTTTTCAGCCAACTGAATATGTGAATCTCAACTGATACTATGAACTAGTAGATGGCAGGAAAAGAATGGAGGAAACAGCAGTGTTCCTTACATATAGCTCTAACAAAAAATGAGATCAGATGTTTTTTGCTCATCAGCAAAGAGCCAGCTGCAGAACAGTGTGAAATCCATCACATCCTGCTAAATAAAACCTTCATTGGAAGGGTGGAGGAAAGATTAGAGGAGCTTCTATTATGGACTTTATACTGTGATAATTCTTCACTTCTCACTTTGAAGAGCACAATCCTGGCTGCTTCATTTGTGTGATCACACATCCAGGCTTAAACCCAACAATAAAAATAATCTGCTTCAATGGAATTATTTGCACAAATGGGGGTTTGCAGAACAAGAGCTTAAGCAGCCCACCCATGTGGTGTTCACTGGGAGCCTTCAGGGAAAGCCTGAGTGAGGCTTTTTGCAAGTGCTGTGCAATTTCGTTTCAGAGGCTGGGTCAGACACTCAGCTGATGCAATTCAAAACAATATTGTTGATATTAGCTATTCTCCAAGGTCCTCCCTGTAAAGATCTGACCTGTAGAGCCAGCTGTGTATTAGCATTATCTTTTTATGCTTCCACAACAGATAGGTTTAATAAGCTGCCATCTCTTTTCAGAATGTTCTTGCCACGAGACAAAACAGAAATACTGTCTGCAATAACACCAAGGTCAAAATGTACTGCTAAGAAACAAAAGAGCATTTCACCAGAGAATGGAATGGATGTTAAATATTTTAAGAATCTGCTGCTTAAATAAAAAGTAACCTCCTGTGCATTAAAAATACATTTATTGATCCTATTCAGGATTCAACAGAAATACTTCCAGCTGAAGAAGACTTAAAAGGACTTGCCCGCTGCCAAAAGGGGGATGTTTATAGGACTGTCTTTGGTAAATGTGGCAGAAATCATAAAACATACTTAATAAAAGGGTTTGAATCTCTCTTTTCAGTAGTTAACCTAGATTACAATTTAGGCATTGACAGTGCAAGGAGGGAATTTAAAGAGATAAGAGGAGAAAAGGTGCATCACCTCAGACATCTTAGCTAATTTATGTAGCTAGAACTGTTAAACAAATAAATTAAAAAGACCCCCACTCTCAGCTCTTGGCAGAAATAGAAACTGTGTTCTTTACTCTCAGTGTACCCTTAACTTTCTTCTCTTTCCCTTAGTGAATGCAAATCAGAAATTAACACTGGTAAAACAACTTCTGAAAAACTTTGAAATCCCAAAGAAAAAGAACCTGGATTTATTTCTGCTAATATGCGTCTGGGAAAAAAAAATCACCCCCTAAATCATCCTGCTACTCCCCAAATAAACCCCGTAACATGGAGCACTGACCTTCCTCAGCACATCACTTTTGCACCATTTATTTAATGTCTTTTTATCTTTGTAGTTCTGGGTTGTAACTTCCACAAGAGACAAAGACACAATTCGTTTTTGGGAGGAATGAAGAACTCTGCTCTTGGTACTATCAAAAAAATAACTACAATGATTTATTCAGTACCAGAGGCAGAATATGCACTGCAAATGTGAATCCTTCATAAACATTTTAGCTGTTCCTATCAGTACCTCTGCAGATTGGCACAGTTCAGAGCACTCTTTCAAGTTTTTGTCATCAAGGTCTCATCTGATTTTGGAGCATATTTGATCTGAAATTACTGATATAATTTTATGAGTACATAAAGAAAACACATCTTCATATAATTATGATGTGTTAAGCTCTGAAAAATATCATTCTGAGAGATGCCACAAGAATTTCCAACACAATGTAGAGCTTTGTTATAGGATACCCTCTTTCCATAAGGCAAGGAAATTTGGAAGGCACACTTTTAATGTGTACGGACAACCGAACTCCAGACAGATCACAAAAGGTGGATGGGAGGTGAGGAACTCTATTTTTATTTAATGCACATCTATGGAAAAGCCCTCTGGTGCCTTCAAGGGTCAACTCAGTACATGTCCTGTATTTATGTTCCCTGTCTCTCTGGTCTATGTATATCTGTCTGTATCCTCCAGCCAGATAATGGAAGAGCAAAAGCAGTCTGGAATGGCTACTGATTGCAAATGGCCCATAAAAAGGAGCTGGCTTTTCTTTATGGACACCCTCAGACTGGGGGGCTCTGCAGACACAGGGGATCACAAGGCCCAGAGCTGAGACCTGCTGACTGGTGTTTGAAGGAGAAGAGCTGAAGGAAGGTCTTGATGTGCAACTGGAAACCAGGCTGGGATCCTGATCTTAGGAAGTGCCTCCTTTAACCTGCCAAGGGTTCTCCCTAATGGGAATAAGGCTCTCCGAAGCCCAATGCATAGATTAACATGCTTGGGTCAATAACCCTGAGTAGGGGGTGCTACTGATACAGGCCAAGAACCATCAGAACATTGTGTACACGAACTTGTAGCAATATCTGCCCTCGACTCGGTTTGTGTTGTGGAATACTGAAAATCCTGGGAAGAATGGGCCAGCAGAGTAGCACCAGGCCCAGCAGTGGCTGTTATTAACTAATTAGCAACATGGTTCAAATTGCTCCTTCCAAATCTTTTTCTTCATGCGAATACTACAAATCCAAGTGTTACGAAATTTTAAACTGAGAAATTGCAGTTCAATGTTCATTCTTTAATATTATATTCCATACAATCAAAAACTACTGTGCCATATGAGACCAAATTTGACTTTAAGATCCAGCACCAACTAATTTCTTCCATAGAAGGAATCTGTCGGAGTCCCTGTGTGAGTCTCTCTTGCATGTCTCCATTGATAATCTATATTCAATTTGGCTATCAAAGTAGATTACTCACTGCCACATCATGACAGACTTCAGTGATATTTTGTGATAACTATTAGTTTTAAAACTGATTTAGATTTCTTGTAACTTACTGCATTAATCCATTAATTAATTCCTTTAATTGATGTGTGAGTATATCAGAGAAACACAGAAACCCTTTTAAAAAAATAAACATAAAAAGAGACCAAACTACGACAAATATAACTTAGCTAATTAAATTCAAAAAAGAACCACACAGGGTATTTCTAACTCTCCTCATTCTTTATAGTTTCCAACTTCTCTATGTATAAAAGTGATGTAGACACCCCATAATAATTGCTGAATTGACTCATTAAAATACAGAACTATGTGTAAGGGAAGCATGGAAAACATTTCTGACATCTAAAGACAAGACAAAGTTTTCTAAAGAAATAAGTTTTCAGATCAATCCCACAGCTGAAAGACTGGCATAAATCAGCATTCTTGTGTCAAGTATCTAAAACAAGTGAACCTATCTTTTAGCAACTAAAGCTAAAAATATGGAACAGTTACTTTTGCTTTCAGCAGGACAAGTGCTTTGCATAAAATGAAATATTCATAAAAAACCATGGTTATAAAAATAGGTAATTTATCACTGCAATCATAAACACCAGGGCCCAGCAGTTGTATCCATATCATAGAGAGGGTAAGGTGCACTCCAGTACACTGCTGTCCCCCAGGACATACTGACATGTCCTGCAAAGCCCTTCAGGTAAGCAGGACCTGTGCTGTCTGCCTGCTGAAGCCAGCAGTCAGAAAAATAAAGTGGAAGAAACAGAAGAAAAACATTTTACTAAATACCTTGTTTCTCAAAAGCTCTCTCACAGTGTCTCTTTCTAGGTGCTGGATGTGTTTGCTTCAACACCGGTCAAGTGGATTCAACATTCATATGAACAGGGGAATTGCTCTGGTAAAGCCCTGCAGGAGTCACCTAGAAAAGATGTGAATTGGAGGAAGGTGCCAGAGGAAATCCAAGCTGATTGCCCGTGATTCCCAGCACAGTTTGGCTCAGAACAAGGCTTTGTAGAAAGATCCAGATTTGGCTATTTCTAATTGTCTGGGAGTGTTATGAAGGTTACAAATGTGAGAGCTCATCTGGAACCATTCGCACATTGTGCTTGTTGTCAAAACTGGGATTAAGATCAGGTCTTAGAGGAGTGAGGGAAGAGTGTAGGATATGCAGGGCATCAATCCACTGACAGCAAAACCTCAAGACAAAGTTTGAAATAGTTTTCTTTATGAGTCTTGCCTTATTTTCTTTCCTCTGAAACAAAAGGCAATGCAATGCACTAGAGGTGTGTTTGTGAAATAATATGCATGTGTGAGCAGAAATAATGGCTTCACATATTTAAACTGAAAAGAAGAAAACAGTGTTCTTGTTTCACTTGGCTGAAAGACAGCAAGGGAGAGAGGGAGGAACATGGCACTCATTAAGGTAAAATAAAGTATTTAACATGTTTCATATTAAGTGAATTGTCGTACTTAAAGTCTTCAGCTCAAGTGCAAAACATATGAATCTATTTTTAATTTACCAAGTTTATGAATTTTACAACATAGCCTGGAAAGGCAAGAAGAAGTAAAAAGGGTGGGTAAAAGTTACAGAGTTTACAGATTAAATTATTAAAACTAATTGTAGGAGCACAGAAAACTGCAAATGTAAAATTAAAATATAATTGTAGAAAACCAGAAACAACTACAGGGCCTGTGGAAAACACATGGGAAACAATTTAGGGATTCTAAACCATTAACATCATAATGTTTCCTTTGCTTCATATGCTGGTTTGGGTTTAGACCTCATGGCTTTTCAAATGTTTCACTTACACATTTCCTTTAACTGGTAAAGGATAGAAATGGGGTTCATTAAGCTTTCAAAGAAAAGCTCCAAGCACTTATAACTGCATACAATGCCTTCAAATGCTCCTGCCAAGTGTTACACCTTCACGCTCATGGCTCACCGCCCCATAAGACGAAACAAAACCTCTGGGAAAGCAGGGGTCATATCCCAAACCTCCAAAACCAAAGATTGCTACCTGTGCTTCTCCTGGCTAAGGTCTCATCACTGAGAAGAATGAAAATTTTGGTTCATCTGTACTATTTCAGAGTTGAGATCAACATGAGGGCAGGGGGGGCAGGATGAAATTTACAACTGCTTTTTCTTAAAAGGCTGATTTCAGACAAAAAACATTTATCTAAAGTTTAAAATTATGAAATGCCGCATATTTTACTGATTCATATTTAGATAATACAAAGATATTGCCTATGATTTCATCTGGGAGATAAAATAGTGTTTGCTTTTTTTCACAGCATTTATTTCTTGTCCATAGATCAGTTTGAGCCTTTCTGAGCAAGGGTTCCCTGGCATGACAGAAGAGGACTAATTAAACTGTTTTTAAAAGTTCATTTTCTACAGATAATGAGAAAGGAAGAGAATTTTTAGTTGTGGTAAAAGGATCTGTGGCAGTCTGGTTCTTGTCTTCTGTTTTACTTTGTGACAACAGCCATCATTCTCACTGAGAATTTCAGAGCATTTAACATACTTAACTATCAGGGGAAATGAGTATTTAAATCAACCCATTATTCAACAAATAAACACTAAGCTCTTCAGTTTCCAGTCCCATACTCTTTCTAGTGTCATATTTGATATTACTATCAGTAATTTGTGTTCACATAGCTTTTATTAGCAAAAAGTAGCCCCAATGTTATTGTGGCTAAATATTAATTTGACAAACACTTGTTAATGCTACTGAATTAATGTCTATGACTTTAAAAAATTTCCTTTGAATAACTGTACGTTCAATGGGATTTAAAAATGCAATCTCCTCTCTATTGTGTGCAAACAGACAAAAACAGAAGAGTGAATAAACACAGGAAACATAACTTCAAAAATAAAATTACTAAAGGTATCCATCATATTCTTAAAAATTCCTGTGAAAATGATCTTCTTCAATTTAAAAGTCCTACAAAATTTATTAATACTCTGCATAATTTGCCAAGCATTGACAACATTGACAGAAGAGATCAAATACTGTACAAACAGGGCCTCCTCCAGAATAGCACAGTGTCAGAAATGAGAAGCCAAGGAAAATTAATGCCTTTAAAAATGTGTTGCACTCCTTTTTTTTGACCCCAGTAATTTAATGCATTAGAACAACAGCCACACTGATTAGATTTTTGTGCTGGCTTCAGTGAGACTCCCAGGAGGCAAAAGAAATGGAGGTGTTGCCTGGCACCTCTGCAGGGGGTGCCCAAAAGGGGAACCTGTCAACATTGAAGACTGTGCCAAAATGCTGCTGGACTTCAAAGTGATGAAGGTTTCAGGGCAGCTTTGAAGCTTTACAAAAGTTACTGGAGGAAAAAACTGTCTATCCTCCTGTGAGGACTTACTGAGGACTCACTAACTGTGAGGACTATCCTGTGAGGACTTACTACTATAGAGCTTGCTTTTTATCATTCACAACAAAATACTCCCCCATTTCTATATATTTCAGAGTCTGATCAGTGTTGACACCATTAAAATCACCACATTATGCAAGGGCAGTGAACTTGTACCCACCTACCCCAGCATGAGACGCCCTCCCCCTCCACAGTCTGCTCTGCCTCACACATTGCTAAGATACATCTAATTACAGTAATAAAAGCCTCCACCTGTTTCCTCTGCTTATCTGGTTGGAAAAAGAAAGACAGACATGGACTGAACTTAAGTGAATTAAAATTAACCTAATAGTCACAGTGATTTAAGCAATGGCAGGTGGTCCGGCTGCCGCTTTCTGCACTTTCCAACTGGAAGTGGGCAAATAGCCTGCCAGGTTTGTGTTCTGTTTCTAACAAGTATTTTTAAAGCTGTTTACTCACTCAGGGAAAGGAAAATTAAGGTCACTGCTAAGTAGCAATGGGAAAGGAGTTTCAAAAGCACTCAGCATGGAAGTGAACTCTGATCCCGTTCAGTGTACTGGAGATGCTTTCATTAATTCCTACATGGTCGATGCAAAATACCTTGGAAAACCTGAGGCAAAGATCTTTCTTATGTTTAAAAGTATTGACTAGTTGTTTTCCGTTTTTCCCTACCACTCTGCCCCTCATACATTCCTTCTTCAAGAAGATTTTTAAAAAATCAAAGATTATAAAGAAAACTGAAACATATCTTGTGGGCATCAGGAGGGAGAAGAGCATTTTCCTATCAGCAGTGTTGTTTTTATAAGGTTCAGCTTAACAGTAAAATAATATTGCAGATTCCCGGCTGAAAGGTCAGCAGGGACAGCCCATGGAGATCTGATGTTCAAATTAAGAACCTTTTAATTTTGGCTGAAGCATGATATGCTGGTATCTAATGTTTATCATCAGCTTTTTCCAGTATGAACATCAAGCAGCAGAAGACTGCATTTACTAATGGCTTTTCAACAAATAATACCTCTGGGGAGGGCATAAACAGCAGCTCTACCATAGACACTCCTTGGAGTTTGGTAGAACATTCTCCTATGTTTGGATAAAGTGACCTGTGCTGGGTGTTCCTGTGTCTGTAGCTGTGGGTGACCCCTGCTGGGACAGGTACACCCTGAGGGACTGCACTGCCTGCACAGGGCATCCTAAAGGGTCCATCTTGCTGAGACCACGGGGATAATTAGCCATAAAGCATTTTTACTTTTTACCAGCCATCTTCAGGTATATGTAGAAAACACAGAGCAGCGCCCTGCTCTCCAAATGATGCCACACTGTTTGTACTTCTCATGTGGAAAAACACTGCAATACAAGTGTTCAAGTCTGAATCTAAATCAAGGCAAAGAGGTTTATTTAAAACACCCACTTTCAGGTTCCCCTTTCTCTTCTAGGAGTCTAGGAAGTACTGAGGAGGATTTGTATCCTGCCTTTGCTGCACGGGGACAACGGTGGCAGTAATTTGTACCTTCTTCTGAAGGCTAAAGGTTTTTGTGCTAGGCCTGCAATGTCACTGAAGTAGGGGAAAAAAAGCCCCTGCATGCCAGAAGGTAGAACAGAAATATCTGATTCACTGAGATCAGACTTTGAAATAGCAATACATTAGTTGTGATAAAAAACTGGCTCAGATCAGAGCAGTCCCTGTCCCAGAAAAGTAACTATACATTGGGTTCAGCAGTTTTATGAAAAAGAAGGGTATCCCATTTAGTTAACAACTATATTTTGGCAAGTGTGTGTAATTTTAAATTCATTTTACGTTTGAAATAAATATTTTTTCATATTTTTCCCCAGTTAAAGAAATAAGGTGAAATCTGGACATATTTCTTGATATTTCCCTTTCTTTCATTATTTTTCTCTGTATGATGCTTTTTCTTGAGACTTTCAGAAGCTTTTAAGTTAAAGAAGATTTAAAGAACCAAGCTAATGTTTACTCAAAATCAAGAAACAAGAAAATCCTAAAAGGAAGCTCAAGTTTGATATCTCCTTCATCTTTAACTGAAGATGGAGAGGCACTCTGCCTGAAGAGCACACTCCCTTAAGTTGCCTGTGCAGATTACAATTTACAGCTGAGGTGTATCCTAAGTACAGAGGAAGGATGTAGCAGTCCCTATCAATTAAAGTGAAAAGGTAAAAAGCAGAATACTTTCTGTAATTCAAAAATGTACTTCATGAAACTTATTAGTATTGGAATTCTATGAAACGATAAGAAAAATCAAAATACTTTGACTTGTCTCACTTTTTCTGCAAACGGTTATTTGCCTCACCTTTTGGAAAAGTTAAATTCAAAATAGTAAAAAAAAAAGTCAAATATATTTTTCTTCATTCCTAAAAATCTCCATTTTTAAAGACCTGTTTCAGTATCTTGGCATTGAGGCTACAGCTAAAACCACAGCTGGTATAAAATAGGTTATTTAACAGCAACAGGGATGAAGGAAACCTGCATGAAATTCTGAATTTAACTTATCTGAACTCTGTCTCTCTAATTTACACTTAAGCCTGAGTGTAAGCAAACTCTGTTTGAGATCACACTTAGCAGAAGCCACACTTTATGTTCCCTACACTTGAAGGAAGAAAACTTTTTCATCCCTTCTCCAAAGTCATAGCTCCACTTGTTGTCTGCAGCCCCCTTCTTCTCCATGTTGTCTTTAGCTTTCCTTCTTTTGCAGGTATCACATTTCTGTCTCCTACTTTTGTCCTTACAAACCAGTGAACTAAAGGACAGAATATTTCAGAAAAAGTTATAATAAATCATGGAATGGGATGCTTCAGACAGTCCCCTTTTCCCTGTGATTTCTGTCTCCTCTTTAAACCATAGTCTTCAGAGTTTATTAAGTTGTGCTCTTTCAACCTATGTTAACAGGAATTTTGACTTCCTAAAGATGCCAACTAAGTATATGAAATTTAGGGAGATACTGTTTAGTGCTGTGATAACACACAGGAGCAAGAAAAGATGTATATAAGTATGTTAGAAGGATTTTTATTACAAGTTTTGGAGGAAAGAAATCTATATCTGCTCCGTACTTAGCCCAGAATGTCAGCTAATATTTTCAGGGTGCTTTTGCACTCTGAAATATAAAACAGCACTAAGGAAGGCAATCTTACCCACTGCAGCATCCAGGGAACAGAAAACATATGGATAATGCATCTGTAACAATATGTTACTGATTTAGAAGAGGCTACTAACTTTAGGAAGTGTTTATATTCATGCCTTCCATAAAACACTGGCTTTGGAGATATTTTCTATTTTATAAATATGGCTGAAATATAGGTCATAGTGAGGCTTTCAGCATAAATATATGCAGTTAGAAAAAGGTAGGCAGAAGTAAGCTGAAAGTATTAATAGCTAAACAAAACCTGGTCACTCTTTAGGGGGTGGGGTCTGTATTCCTGCAGATAAGTGAAGAAATACTTGCAGTTTGACAAACGACAGTAATTTAGGTAATAAGGCAAGCAGCGAGGAGTAAAAAGTCATTTTGAACTTGAGAATGGGACAGAGCAGACAGTCCTGCTGAAAACTGAAAAATGCATTCCTAAGTAGCTTTTTCTGTGATTATTTTCTAAGTGACTAAAACATATAATGAGATTGTGCAAAATGTTTGTTCCTAAGATCATTGACTGAGCAGAAATTTCTGGAATCCCAGTCAGGCACCAGCAGCAAGCAATGTGAAGAAATATTAGAATATTTCATTGGTGTGAAGAAATATTAGAAAATTGGAACTAAATAGCCTAATTACAAAAGTCCTTGCTCATTTGCATGGAAAACAAGAGGTCTATTAATGTTTACATTAAATAGTTTACTGAATTTATTATTTTAAAGCAAAAAAAAATCCAGTTGCTGTAGTCACTAAAATCAAACGAACCTTTTTCTATCAATTCCATTAGGTTTAGTAATTTTACATAAAATTTACATCTGTAAGAAACAAATATTATGACTTCTATATTAAAAATAAGCTATACACAAGAGCATCCAAAGCCAGTCAGAACTTTACCTGCTCCCCTTGATATTATTTTTTTTTGACTGTTATATGGTGACTTGGTTGACATTATTACATGGTTGACTATGTATTGACTGGCCAGACAGTACAAATCTGTGTGAAGAAGACTTATTAAATTTTTTTTATTAAATTTGCATTCAAATTTTATTTCTGTTATATTCTGCTGCCTCGTGCTCCACACAATTTTTACCTCAGAAGATGAAACATTTGAGTTGCCATATCTGTTCTGCCTGTAGCATCATTGATGAGGTTTGATAAACATCCAGCACCACACCCTTTGGGTTATTATTTGTCAAAAGGTGTGGTTCAATCAATAGTTTCACTTTAAGATCTTATTCTCAGTGAGGATAAACAAAGAGAAATGATGGCATATAATATTGGTTTATTAATGCTGGCATATCTCCACATACTCCTACACCTTGCTTCCCATAACTTTCAATCTTCATCATGAGAGGAAAAAAAAAGGCAGAATTCAATCTACTCTGTATAAAATTAGAGAAATTGCCATTTTTAATCTCCCATTGTTCCAATGCAGTCAGTGTAACACTGACCTCAGATCTCTTGACGTAAGACCTCGCTTCTTCAGCTCAGGAGCTTCTCATTGCCTGGCACAGACCTGAAAAGAACCCAGCTGTAATTTCCTCTATGCATTGACACGTTTTCCTTGGCAGAGATTTCTGCAGGAAAGCGCCGGGTCAAATTTGGATCTTCCCTCAAATTCCATCATCCTATTCTTGTCACAACAGATACAGAATAACCCTTTGGCCTATTCAGTGCGAGTTGCTCTGCTAACAATAAAATGCTTTTGTAGCATATTTTTCTGAGTCTTTTTCTGCACCTGTGGTGCTGTGAGCCAGTAGGATTTAACGGTTTTGATACCAGAATCTACTTTTTTTGTGTGAAAGAGTAAATAACAGGGTCCCCCAGCTGGAGCCAAGTGTCATGTAAATATTCCTTACATGAAGTACAAAGTAGAGTTCAGATTTATGTTCGGAATTACAGCAAAATCTCCTTGGCTGGTCTGAGTAGAAAGTGAAATTGACTACAATTCACTTAAAAATAATTATATTGAGTAAAACTGTGATATTAACAGAGGCAGAGAGGATAAACAAAGAGTAGGACATTGGCATTTCACCATTTGCTGTATTGAGGCATGATCATTTTGGATTGTCTTAACCTCTCTGTTTTAGCAGATTAATTCTCTTTAGCAACATTCCCATGCCTTTCAGTTTAAAAATTGATTTTCTCTCTAAACTACAGCATGATTTAAGGTAAGATTTTTTTTTTTCTGGAACAGAGCATCAAGCATAGGGTTTGTGTGTACTATCCCATATTGATCAATCATGACTGGGTAAATACTTCAGCGCATGAGAGTATTACCTTGGGAAGAAAATGCTCAGCTCCAGCAGGTTGGGTAGGCAAAATGACACCCTCCTGTTCCTGTTCTCTGTTGGGTTTTGGGCCCCTGGTGACAGTAAAGACATTGAGGTGCTGAAGCATGTCCAGGGAAGGGAACGGAGCTGGGGAAGGGTCTGATGGGGAGTAGCTGAGGGAGCTGGGGGTGTTTAGCCTGGAGAAAAGGAGCCTCAGGGGGGACCTCTGCTCTAAAACTCCCTGAAAGGAGGTTGCAGACAGGTGCAGGGTCATCCTTTTCTCTCAGGAAACAAGCAGGACAGGAGGAAATGGCCTCAAGCTATACCTGAGGAGGTTTAGATTGGATATTAGAAAATATTTCTCTGCTGAAAGGGTTCTCAAGCCCTGGAACAGGCTGCCCAGGGAAGAGGCTGAGTGACCATCCCCAGAGGTACTTAAAAGCTGTGCAGATGTGGCACCTGGGGATATGGTTTAGTGGTGGACTTGGGAGTGCTGACTTAATGGTTGGACACGGTGACATTAAAGGTCTTTCCCAACCTAAACGATTCCATGATTCTATTCTATGTTTCCTCTTTGCCAAGACAGCAAACAGCTTACACTCTGCCTCACAAGTTCCCTGGCCTGGCAATGCTTCCTGTCAGGAGATGGGAGAGAAGCATTTACAGAACCAAACTCAAGCAGTTTTAGGTGCAGAGATCAAATATATCAACCTTAAACTCACTAATCTCTTCTCACATGAATTTCAGACATTTCTGCTTTTTCTTCTTGCATTCTTGATAATTTAAGCCCATGATCATTTCCCAAACATTCCAATAAACACTGATAATTTTAGAACGTTTTTGAAGTTCACAGTTCTCTTCCTTGCTAACACTTATTTTATATTCTCAGATCTCATGCCAGTTCTTCTATAAGGACATAAAACCAGCAAATTCACTTTTTTCTCATCACCAGTTAACACCTTTTCACTTTCTGGAAGCTAATTTTAAATGTTTATTTTTTTAAATCTTAGAGCCTTTCTCAGGGTTATTAAGGAGTCTGAAAGCTGATGTCTAAATGCAATGCTGAATGTGCTCTTGCTTTCCCCCATTTTATTCTGATCCACCTTTCTAAATGTTAATTCTAAAACTGATGACATTTCCCCCTGAACCAGAAATAAGTCTGATATATCTTTCTTCACTTCTGTTAACACTGATTCTTTTAATCACTGAGTATTCCAGCCATTTCTACATTTGACTGTAGCTAGATAGAAAAAATGATCTAGTTCGAGATGGACAGATGACCCTAAATTTTTTTGCCACTTCAGGAAAATAAAATTAGGAGATTACCGTACAAAGCTAATGAATTACACTGCTAACTCTGAATTTCCATTTTTAAATAGTACAAACTACAACAAATAACAGAAACCTTTCTCCATGTTTTTATGTATTTGTGTAGATAGTCACTGTAAGGATCTGAACAGTTGAAGATCAGAGAATCCCTAATCACAACTACATTAAATTTCTGACTGTGGTCATAATGTATTTTGAGTAAACATGTGCAGGAGCATCCATGTGCAAAGGTATAAGGAAAGCAATAGGCCTTTGGAAATTCATCACCCATCGTTTTTTGACTGAAAGTGTCAGGCTGTTTTTTGATGGAAACTGATTTGGATTCAGCCACAGAAAATATCAAAATCTAGCAAACACATCAAAGAACACAGGGTAAAAAATTACTGCAGCCATACCCTTTGATGCTGAAAAAGCCTTTGATACATCTACGATAGAGTACAGGGCAGAACTTAGCTAAAGGCTTTCTCACTGGGAATAAAGTCCCTTAATGATTTCTCAACTTTATCTGTGTCATAAATAAACACTGCAGCCCAGAAATACCTGTATTATTTGTTGGGAATACCTTTATTTGAGAAACAAACCTACCAAAGTGTTTGTGCATTAGATTGGCTTTTAAGAGAGAAGTCTTGGGTAACCATGGCACAAAATCTCCTGACTATTAGATATATTGGATTGTTTCCCCATAGATATCCTCTTGCTATGTTTAGCAAGAGCTCCTGTCCTTGGAGACATGCAGACTCCCACAGAATAACAAATGTACCATCCAATATTCTCCTAATGATATCTAGGAAGCAATTTGTGTGGAGATTATTTCTACGGTGAAGTTGACTGCTGAAGATGTGCTCTGCCCTCCTGAGGGTGCATAACTTTCCTTATTATTTACGGAAACTTGTGGACCTCAGTGATGAAACTTTAATTAAAGAACATCCTAAATGGATCCTTCTGTTTGACCTTGCCCAGGTTCATAGACTCGGTTTGCACGAGGGAGGCCACCACTGGTCCACTCAATCTGAATCTCATGTAGGTCTATTCTGCTATCAGGCCTTTTTAAGGAGTGCTGGTATTGGCACAATAGCATCTGTTTTCTTTCCACTGTATTGCAGATTTACTGGCACAGATATGCAACTTCCTCTGGAAAAGACAGAAACTGGATTTAATCCTCACAAAGACCTCACTGTGGTTCTCTCCTGTTTTTCCCCAGACCAAGTTGGTCCTCAAGATGAAACTAATCTTTGGTTATCTTCATGATGAAAAAACAAGATTATAAAATTTGGTACTGTGAAAATCACTCAGCAGTGAGTAAATGACCCCTTGTAAAATGATTTTAGAAGTTCATTTGAAATACAGAATTAAAGAGAACTGTTTGATCAGGAGTACTAATGCACAGTCCATTAGAGGAACAAGGTGTAAAATGGTATGTATAGATCCAGCAGGGAGCTAACTGCCAATATTCAGGCAAAAACCTCAGACACAGTAAATAAGAAAACCATGATCTGTGTTAGCCAAATTAATTTTAATTACTAACTGAAAAATACATTACAAGTAATTTATGATGCTGTCTTACTTTCTGCACTAATTAAGCTTTCACAGTAAAAATAGATCTACAGACTATTTGTCCAAGCATTTCTATCCAGATTTTAAAAAACTTTATGTGCTTACTACCCTGTCAAAAAAGAATCTATTAAGTAATTAGTATTTCAAAATCTATTGGGTTTACCACCTCAGGTATAATTAATTATTTCGGTTTCTTTACAGCAAAAGAAAACTGAAAGTACTTTTTCTGTTCTGCAAAACATTTGTACACTATTTTTTTTGGGTTAGAATCTGTCCCCATGAAGAAAAAAATGCGAAAAGCAACCACATTAGGCCAAAATAGGATGATTACTTTCCTTGCAAACATCACAATTCATATTACTAGTATTCAAAAAATAGTTTTCTCAAGGCTTGAAATTACATTTTGAAATAGACCTAAAAAAATAATCTCGTTCTTTGGCAGCAGTATTTGAACGGAGCTCATTAAAACATCTCCTGACAGGTTATATTAAGTGCTACAATTATGCCTAATTTTGGTTTAGTAAAATATGTTAATTTTAAACAGTTTAAGAGATTGTATCTCTTCTGGCCACTTTCTCTCTGCTTTGAAAGCAGAGTACTTCACTCCAGCAGTAATCATAATTTCATATTGGAACTAACTGCATTTCTTTAGCTCTCATATTGCAAAGAACAATTTAATACACACATTTGACTTCCTCTGCTGAAGCCTGGAAGTTTTTTTAAGTAGAGCATTTAATATCACCATGAGGACAGATAGGAGAGACCTGGAATGTGACAAAACATACTGAGCAAGATACTGTCTGTCCTTGGAAAACAGCAACCAGATTCATACAACATACATGGCAGGAAGAACTGAGAGCTGGAATCAAACATACAGCGTGTTCTACATCCCCTTTGCTTGGAACAAGATTCTTTTCCACTGGAGAGAATTTGTATACATGGAAGCAATCCTTGTGCTCTTTTTTGGGGATTTTTTCCCCCTACATGTAAAGATCTGCAACAGGTTACCTAACAAAGCCAATTGGAAGAGAGATTAGGACAAATATTAACCTCTGAAGTGGGAAAAAAACCCATCTGATTATACAGATGAGTTGTGTGCACTTTGGGTTAATGCAGAAGGCAGTGCTTCAACCTACATTTTCATTTAAAGGGAAAAGAGTAATGATTTTAATTTTCTCTTTTGAAAGGTGCTATAAAACATAAATAATATAAAACAATGTCTGCCTGGGTTGAAAATTGAGAGATGAGAGTTCCAGCTGCAAAATAACCTATAATACCCAATTCTGAGTTCTTAAGATGAAGTAATTTCGGTAGTTGTGTGTGAAACCAGGAGTGGTGAACCTTCCCTCCTGTACAAATCACACATCACAGTCTGCAGACAGCCAAGAGGTATGAGACACATAACAGTCCAGAGGGCAGATGGTGACAGGGAAACATGAAAATAGGCCACTGGAAGTCCACTGGACTCCTAACCCATTAGGAGTATTTTTTTTTTTTTTTTTTTTTTTTTTTTTTATTAANAAGATAGAAAGGTTAAGATAACAACTGTGGGTGAATCTTAGAACAAGAATCCTCGGCGAGAGATTGAAACCGAGCATGAGAGCAGCCCTGAAACTTGAAGGGCGTGGCAGGACGTCCCCCCTCTCTCATAGCTGGCGCATTTGGAAGAGAGAACTCAGGCCAAATTAATAGCCCAGCAAGGAGCCAGAGAGCTCAGCAGGACATCAGAGAGCCCAGCAGGAAGTCACCTCCAGGCTCCTGAGAGTCTGAGACCAAGCCCTGAATACACATCTTGGTATGAGAGCAGATGTGGAAAGAGAGAAAGGAAAACAAACATCAGTGACCAAAAGTCGTGGTTCTTATGTCTGTAAAAGGCCACACAAATTATCATAGAGCAGAAATCTCTTACACACTCCTGGAACGTATGAGAAGATTTCTCCCCAAAGCTGGATGCAGTTTTGAGGTTACTTTTCCTGAAATTGAGAGAATGGACGTCGGTGTGTACCCCATCAAGAACTGGATAGTAAGAAAAATTGAATCTTAGGTTATACTATTTCTTAGCTAGCTGTAATTTTAATGGTACCTTTAACTCCGCATGTATAAACTAGCATCTTCTTTTGTTTTANTCATAGAGCAGAAATCTCTTACACACTCCTGGAACGTATGAGAAGATTTCTCCCCAAAGCTGGATGCAGTTTTGAGGTTACTTTTCCTGAAATTGAGAGAATGGACGTCGGTGTGTACCCCATCAAGAACTGGATAGTAAGAAAAATTGAATCGTAGGTTATACTATTTCTTAGCTAGCTGTAATTTTAATGGTACCTTTAACTCCGCATGTATAAACTAGCATCTTCTTTTGTTTTATCCCTGTGTAGCAGTAGTCTGTTTTAAGTCTTACGTCTGTTAGTTTTGTGTCTATTAATTAATAATTCATTTTATAATAGGCCGAATCAACCATTATTAAAGAACCTGCAAATAAGAGTGGATCCATGGGGTGCTGGCTACCTCAATACAGCTACTGCCTGCTGCCAGAGGCCTGGGCAAAGGCAAGAGCTGATTTAAACTTACATCATCCATTCATAACAAAGGGGAAGCTCAAGATCAGATAGAATGATCACCTCATGTCAGTTAGAAGACAGAGGGCTCTGTAATCATCATCTGATGGTTTCGTTTCAGACCCAAAAACACCTCACCCATAACATCCCACTTTTTGGTCCTGCTGTTTTCTGGCTCAAGAAGGAGCAGAGAAAAGTCAGTTATAATTACTTTTTTCCCAAGATTATGGAAGAAAATCCTAAAAATCTGACATCCTAAGGAATTTCTGTTGATTGAGAGTGCAAACCATAGACAGAGATGACTCTTCCTTGCTGAGCTGAATGTCTGAGTCACCTCACTGCTGGAATCGCAGAGGCTTTTTCTCCCCTGAGAGGTGGGAGGTCAAATCTTTTGATGAAAAGATTTATAAGTCTTTCAATATCAGAGATACTGAAAGCTGTCAGCAAATAAAAGGCGATAACAATACCAATAATAATAATACTCCATGAGGTCTGAGTAGATACTCTGTACATCAATAAATAATCACATTACACGTTTCATGTAAACATTTCCGAATTAATAAAAGGCATTAACTTGACTGTCAAGCACTAAAATAAGGACATTTGTTTGCTGGCAGACTTCCTCACTGTGAGTAAATATCCATGTGTCAGATTCCCACATAAGTACTGATAACTAGATTTCCACTAATAGAGAGTTGCAACAGATGGGCCAAGATTTTCCTATGAAATTTTAATAAATCACATTAATTAATAAAATTATTCCTTCTGCTGCCCTGGATTCTTTTTCCAAAATTTTAATATAAATTATTGTGTTATATATTTGATCCCTGAAATGAAGCACAGAAGCCAGAATGTGAGACTTTGAGAGCAGTAGAAATGGCAAACTACTCTCAGAAAGCATCCAAAAGTGCCATTTCCACTTGACCTCCATCTTGCTGACTGAGAAGAGCAGTCAGCTGTCACTGAGCACTGACAATGGAGCTCAGTGCTGAAGTGCAGTAACTTCTAAGGGCTGCTCAGTGTCTTTAATTATTTTCCTTTGTGCTTTCATTGCATGTTGGCAATAAGCAAAAGAGCCAGTGCTGTATTGAATTTAAAAAACCATTTTGTCAAAAGGCTAATTAAGTTTCTTTCCTTTCTCAAAGCTACAGTATCAATTGTTTTCCTGCTAAATGCACTAGATATCTAATGTCCTGGTATTCATACATTTCTTACCCAGAAGCCTCAGCTGAGTTGTCAGTTTAGCACAAGTTATAAGCCCAGTGATGGCAGGCAAGATGTTTCTGAATAAGAATTAATTTTAAGAAGCACCTGGTGTAGGGAGCAGCAGTAGAAGCAATTCAGTAGGAGCAACACATCCCCAGTGAGGCGAGCGCCTTGCTGCAGAGATCCCTCCCACCTCTACTCACTGACATGCCTGAGTTTAAACATTCACAGTTTAAACTGAAACAGTGGTTTTGCATTGCCTTTTTGCCCTAAAAAGAAAAGATTTCTAGTCTTCATAACACATTTTCATAATGGATTTTCTGGTAGGACTGAGGAATGCTTCTCAGTTTCAATTATTATTAAATTGCCACTTAAAACTGGGACAATTTTTATTTCCACTTTTGTACCTCGAAAACTTCCTAAATTTTGCACTCCATACAAATGTGTGACCTTTTTCACAAGTAGCTTCAAGAGATCAAAATCAACATCTAAATATTACAATAGCTTAGAATTAGAATTTTTCTTCTTGCGACAGTGGGTTCCCCCAAGTGCACTCATCGTTTCAGATCTCCATTTTCTTACAGCACATCACATTCAGGAGGTCTCTTTACCTAGAGATTCCTCCAGGAATCTGGTTATTCTGACAGGGCCCTTTTATGGCTGGTACCAGAATAAAACCCTCCTCTCTGGTACAGAGGAGGCACAGGCAGAAGTTCAGATAGCAGCTCCTGGCACTCTGAGGTCCTCAGGAATATGTGAACATCTAAATACCATTGAAAAAAATCAGCCTGCAAAATCATTCTGGTTTACCAATATCAGCAGGATTGCAGAGATTTACAGACATTGAAAACCTGGGCCAGGAAAAGAAGGGAGCAGCCAGATAAATCCCTTAGATCCCAACCATCAATCCCTTGGATACTGATATGACCAAAAAGTATTTTCAATTTATCACCAGAGAATGCTATATCTGAAGAATTAAATAATCCTAAAATGCTGAATTTGTTTACATCTGACCTGAAGGAAAATTTCTAAGCTCTATGAAGTGTGTGAGATGCAGTCATATTTGAAATATGATTCAATTCAGACCATATTGTCTCAATTATCTGATGATACAAAGGTGGTTGTTGATGAGGTATCTGGCAAATACTCCAAATCAGTGCTACTGTCATGCTTAACTAGCAGATGTTTAAAATGAAAGGCTGACAGTTTTTATGTGATGATTTAATCTTTTTAGTTGCCAACTTCAGCTTAATTTAATTTTAATCAAGAGTAATAACCATCCATAATTGCTATTATAGTAAAGCTTCACTTTTACCTAGAGCCTGAAGCAAAAATTAACAAAGACTGTGCCTGTAGATTCTAACCTAAAATCTTTCTGATCTGAAATATTCTTCCAAATATATTAATTTTGAAGTACTTCCAAACAATATAGATACATCTATAAATATGAATGAAACAATATAGATATGAATGAAAAGGCAAAATCACAAATCGGTGGAAACTGTACAAACAGGAAGTGAGTATGTGGTCCAAGAGATGATGGGGAAATACAAATCCCATTTCATCTGGATGGTTAAGGACAGCAGAGAGCAGTCAGTGTTCAGGGTGCAGCCACACGATCCCCATGTCTTTTGAAGCTTTTCCAAAAGAAGTTCAGGTGTCACCCCTTTAGGTCTGCGCAGTTTCAGCCATGGTGTGCCAGCCTTTGACCCAGAACGTCTCTCGCAGAGAAAGGGCTCACACACTGGTTGCTTTGTCCCAGAGGTCTGTGCCCGGCACTCCCCACCCCACCTGTGGCTCCAGCAAGGTCACAGCAAGCACACAGCCTGTTCAGAGCAGGCTGTTAGCAGGAAATATCTAGTATTTTACATAGGTACAGTTTCTGCATGTGTGTTTTCTTACCTCTCTCTTTTTTACCCTTATGAAGCAAGACCTTTAGCAGAGAGAGGGGCCACTAAAGAATTAATTATACAAAAAATATGTCTCTTCTAATCAAGAATCACGAGAGTAAGTAGCTTAGAGGAATCCAAGTGTCGGTAAGCAAGACTGATCCGCATTCACTGGACCCAGCAAGGTAGTCTCAAGGCTACATCCAGAAACTGAGCCAGGAAAGGGGATGGGGAAAATGGATTAAAGCCAGAAGGTTACTCGCAAGATTTCTTGCTGTGCTTCTCCCCTGCTCACAGGCAGTTACGTGACCATGCTTGTTCTGAGAGCTGGCCTGGTTCCAGTGATCACTGCTGCTGATAGCAGACCTGATGTTTCATGTAATGCAAAAATGAGCCTGGGATTTAAAATTTCTTGTTTTCAAGAACAGGCACACTGCAAATCAAATCAGACAACTCCTGTAAGCAAATACATCTCAGCTTATTTCAAGATCAGCCAGCAGAGGCAAAGGCAGCACAGACTACGCACGGGTAACTTTTCCCTTGACAAACCTGCTGTGGTTCATCAGAGAATATCAGAACCTCATCTACTCATCAGAGAAGTCTAATGGGTAGGAAACCAGGTGGCAACTGGAAGAAGTCAAATCTTCCTCCATCGGATGCCAGCCAAGATTGATGCCAGCCAGTTTGCCCCCATGAGGTGACAAACTGACTCTTCCTGACTGTGCAGTTGCTGTAGTTGAGGCTGTGGCACCTGCCTGACCCCACTACTGTAGGCTTATTAAAATCTGGAAGCTAATTTCAGGCTGGCAGACTGGCTGTCTCACAGAAAATAACTGTCATCAATTTTAAAATTTCTAGCTACAACAGCAAGTGAGCATCTTAGGTCATTTCCACACCTTCAGATATCTGTATTCTTGTGGCAGTTTTATTCAGTTATTTTTCAGCTGCCTTGTGCATTCAGTTTACATACTCTATTACACATGCTACATAAAGAAGTACATCTCCTTCTCTCAACAGAAATAACTGGTCTGAACTTTAAGAGACTGTGCAATATTTTGTGCTAACATGGACAGAGAGGTTGGAAGACAGCCAGGCAAGGTGGCTGCCCAGGAAAAATGAAATGAAGAAAACAAGTTATTTTCTAAATTATTTTCTTTTTAAAGCTAGGCTTTCATCTTTTTTATTTTTCTCCTTTATACTTTGAAAGAGAGGCAGAGGTTATGAAGAAATCTGATGGGTAGGAAATAAAAAATGTCATGAGGACCCAGGAAAGCTGACTGTGGAGACACAGAAGAGACCAGACCTAGAGTTTTCCCTTGGTCTCATTCCCAGTCTCACACATTTTCAGTGCAATATGGCTGTGCTGGCAGGTCAAATAATCCAAAGCACTGAGGCTAAATGTCTTTAAACATCACTGACAGCACATTTTCTCTGAAAAAGCCCTGTTTGAGTAATTCAGAACCATATGAAAGCATACAAGTTTTGATGGAGCTTGTATCCAGAAATGATTTATTGGCTCCATCATACAATTTCTGGCCAAAATTAAGAAGAAATCCCTTTTACAAAGCTGTACACCAGAGCAAGACCTGGGAAGTGGAGCAACAACAGTCAAATTTTTGGCCTGAAGGAAGCAGAGCTGAGCTCCAGAAAGAAAGCAAATTGTAGGAAATCTCTCCATATCAAAGATGCCTCAAAAGGAAATGTGTTTTTGTAGGTGATTCGGGATAGTCAGTTATTTAATGAGGGGAGGCAGAGGCTAAAACTGAGCTTTTAGCCTTCTGGCATAAAGCCACAACAGACACCATCCTGACCCAAAATTTCAGGCACAACAACCATGAGTACTGACTGCACTGACGGCACTGTGGCGCAGTAGGACGAGAAGTATTTATTTGCTATGAGGCAAGTCGGAATAGAGCAGCAATATTTGACGTTCTGATAAAGCAGGAACACAGTTTGAAGACACAAGTTTCAGGCTGTGTGGATTTGGTGAAATTCCGATGTACCACAGGTTAGTCACAAGCATCTGAGGGTGCAAACTGAAGGAGCCATGGCAACAGCACAAGGGATGGCTGCAGGAGCCACCTACCAAAACTCAGCTGCTGTGAGCACAAGAGTGAGACTGGCAGGACTCTAAGGCAAGGGTCAAGATTTTTCAGGTCAGTGATAAAAGATATCAAAGAGATAAAATTATTGATAATGGGTGACTTCAATGGAAGACACACTCCTTTTCTCAGTGAAAAAGGTCCATGTAAAAACATCACTAAGGAGAAATATTTCTGGTACTGTTGAGCCCATAGGAGTAACTGTGAGTAATAGGTCCCTTTCCTCTAGAAAAATGGAGTAAGGTACAGAAGCTATTCCTTGTTACACTATAAATTTCAGATGTAAATGGCCCAGTGTTCATGACACTCTTGATGAGTAACACTTATTTGCTCTTTTCTGATTCAAATGACATCAGAGAAAATGAATTTAAAAATATTGTTTCTCTCTTTCTAAATTCAAAGCATATTTTAAATATCAGTGTGTATTTAGCCCTTAATTACAGACCTCTGTAAAAAATCTTGAATATTTGTAATTCTTTCCTGCAGATAGAAAGCAGAATCGCATTTATCACCAATCAGTGCACCAGTAGCACACAAAAAGTTACATTCAGCATTTGATCTTTTGACAAACACAATAGGTGTTAGTACCTTTGCCAGAAGACAACTTCAAAAAGCTGTTCAAGTTCTCAGTTTCGAGTTCGTGCTCATCCCTGCTACAGGAATGTGCAGTGCTACTGCAATAGATCACCAGGGCTGCTGTTCTCTGATGTATTGTTGCAATATATCATAGGAACGGTGTCTGGCAGGAACATGAATTTCAGACACAGGCCAACTTTATATGTTTTATTTGAGGACACTTAAGGAAAATCAATGTGGACTTCAAGAGCTGGCACTGGAGCTTAAGGAATTCAGCAGACCCCTAAAACACTAGAGGTGTCGCAAAGTTTAAGAAAACTATGAACTATGAAGGATGAGAGGGACTACCCCCTACCCCCTTTATTTGATGAGTGAAATACCTAAAAATTTGGCTGGATAAAGTCTTCTAGCTCCTAGCCCATCTCTGGGATCACACTGAAGGCTGAAATATTCCCCTATTGGTCAGAGTTTCGCTGTTTCCTTCCCCAAAGCAATTATAAATAAAGTACTAAATTTTTAGAGGCAAAACAGATTAGGTGGTTTCTTCATACTTCAGAAGGACACACTCATATAAAACATATGGAAGCCTTTAAACCTGCCTAATTAACAAAGAAATTATAAGAAGTAAAGCATGTTTTATTTTACAGCAACAGGTAATAACTACTGGCCCCTTCTGGGTCACACTACGGAAGTCTCTGGTGTGGAAGGGTTTGAAATGGACTGGTCATAGACTTGGCATCAGCTCCATGCTCAACCCCAGACCTAAACGTGTAATGGTGATGACCCAAAGTATATATAAATGCAGAAATGTGGGGCAAATAGACCCATCAGAGTGACAGTACATTTTACCTCACACAGTTATTTACCAGACTACATTTTTTTGGAAAGTAATTCCATATGAGCCTCTTCATTAACAAATAAGCTTGACAGGCCCATGCTCCTGAAATGTGTTTTCTGTCAGTCATGATGGTTTTCACAGAGAAGGGTGACCAGAATTTTGGGATGTGAATATTCCTGCTATCCACCCAGTTTGAGTTGGTGTTTGCCACTCCATCTGTGCAGGGAACAGAGCTGAGCACATTTTAGCAGCTGCAGCATTCAGGAGCTAAAGTAAACCCTTCTATTTTGTGATTCTGTCTGCATGGATTTTCAAGGGATTCATAAAGTTTAAGGCCAGGAGAACCATTAGATCATCACACTCAATCTCCAGTATACCACAGGCTATTACATCCAGTTACTCTTCTATTAAGCTCAATAAAGCATAACCGTCTTTCTCCTAAAGGACCAGTCTTCATTTGAGGTACCAGGAGATAGACAATCTACTGTTTTCCCTGCTGTTTCTTTATGTACCAAAGGCTAATCATCATCATCACACTTAAAACTATTTGCACAAGTTATCATTTGAATTCCTCTAGATCAGCTTCCAGGCACGACTCTCGCCTGCTTCTCTCAGGGAGATTAAAGGTTCCTTTTCTATCCACTGTCTTCTCTGCATGAAAATACTTGCTCTGCAATCAAATCCTCCTCTCTTCCTGAGATGCTAAACAGATTTGAATTCTTTAAGTCTTTCACAGCAGTATATGTTTTTAGTTCCTAAATTCGCTTCTGTGGTTCTTTCTGTACCAATGAAGGTGGTTCAGCAGTTTATAAAATGTATTGATACTAAAAATGTATAAAGTACTACTTCATCTGTCTGAGCAATGCTGGATAATCAGGTAAAAATAATTTCTTAAAACCATACACTGTACTCCTCCTAATACCCCCAAAGAGAACTAATTTATTTTATTTGTCTATATATAGTTATTTCTATTGCAGGGAGACATGTCACATAAGGACCTCACACTTAGTTGCCTCCTCATTCTGAGCCCTGAACTTACTCATTCAAATAACATCTAAGCATTTCTGCTTTACTTTAGGGTAAACCGAATTTAGATTTCCCCACAAAAAAAAAAAAAAAAACCAAAAAAAAAAAGACAACGCTCTGACAAAAACTGGAGCAAGAGAGAGCCTGGATCTTCACCCTTTGCACACATCAGTCTGTACTGTACAGCACATTTCCATAGGGCTGTGGATGACAGCCAAATTTGATACAGATTTGCTCAAAATGCAGCTCAAACTGATGGACCCTTCTTTATTTCAAAGTTTCCGGGCTTTGTCTCCCAGCACACTGAACGTGGAGGAGGCAATACTGTTTGACAGCAAAGAACTACCCACCAGGGAGGTCCCTGTGGTGAGCTCCAGGACTCCATCTATTGCCATGATACAGCTGCTGCCTGATTTCTTACTTTCCTTGATGTTTAATCAGCTTCAGCAGCAGTTCCCCTCTCACTCTGAAGTGCGTGTGTGTATGCATATATATGTGTAAAAAATCTCAGATCTCTGAATCTGTGAACCTGTGACTTTTGCGAAGCGCTCTTGTCTGAAAGGGAAGAAGAGGATCTGACCTTGCAGCCTTGTCATGCCCCTGTGCTGCTTCTACCACGAACCCTCTGAAAAGGCAGGTGATAAGGATAATCAGGGCAAAATAGCTGCCCTGTTACTGGAACAGCCCAGGCTGTTCAGGTGCCACAGCTATCGCTGGGTCTTTTCTCAGCCAGCTGTTGGTTTGTGCTCTGTGCAGCAGCTCCTGACACATTCCCAGGAAGCTGCATTTCACCTGCTGAATTGCCCTATTTTCACATAATGTGGTGGTGCAAGCAGAGCTGCTGATTATGGCGAGAGCTGTGAGTCTGTGCAAGGGTCCTGTCCTTCTCACCGAGGTGTAGATGGAAAGGGATGGCTCACAGTTCACACATTGCAGCCTTCAAACAAGTAAATCTCCTTTGTGGGGAAACAGGAACAAGATTATCAGCCAGTACCATTAAATCAGCATTTAAACCCTGTCTTTAAAAACTGATCTCTCTTTAATTCTCTACATGCTGCCTTCCATTACAGAAAAATCAGGATATTGTGAAGAAGGTGCTCAGATCTCCCCACCCTCTTGGGCTGGGCAGGGCAGCGATGCAGCAGCAGCAGGGCACCAGCAGGGAGTTGTCATTTCACAGAAAGAGATGGCTGGAGCTATCCTGCTTCTGCATCAGGGGCCAAAGAGGTTGAATCTCTGAAAAGCATCAGCAGCAGTTTTGAGATTTCATTTCTCTGCCTCTGAAATCCTGACAACACGTCACGGTGGAAAAAATAAATCTGGATCTAAGTCACTTGGTTCCAGGATTTATAGAAAATGAAGGCAAATTATTAGAACTAGGATGCTCTGTAATGCTTAAAACCTTCCTGATTTGTACCAGCCTCGTATAAAAAACCAACCCCAAATAAGCACACTGCCTTGGTATGAAACTCCATTTCTACTTTGTTGTTTCCCTGGCCTACCAAAATCATATTAGGACACTGCATTTACAAAATTTAGCAGCTGGCCCAGGACTCAATAAACTGTCACCAAAGCAACAGTGCAGTGCTGTTAAAAGCCACCACTCCACACATGTTCTTGGTTTTACCCTTCTGACTTATATTGAATGCACCAACTCAATTACATGAATACATGATATCACAGTGAACAGAAAAGGCTTCTGTACTACATTCCCAGGAAAATCAATCAGTGCTATTAGACTCTCAGTAAGCCCAGAGAGTAAAAAAATGACTGGAGCCAGATACAGCCTCCGGGGAGACAGGTGTGTTCTTTCTGATCCCCAAAAATGTGCTCCATCCCCACACACAATCCTTGGAAAACAAAGTAGAACACGTACTATGGCCCAAAATAAAGCCCTGACAGAGATGATGAGAAACTCGAATTTCCTCCATAGGGACAGCAAAATCAATGCAGGCACTAGAGCAGGATGGGTGGTACCTGCAGGGTGAGAGTGGGACAGTGATGACCGAAAGGTGGGAAGGTGGCAGCTTGCCTGTGTGACCATCTCATTGTCATCAGGAGCCAGAGAGAGAGGAGGGGAAAAAATTAAATATTCACTCAGCCACCACCTCATACAATGCTTCTAATGTTATTTAAAACAGTTCCAATACTAAATGGCCAGTTAGCATCTGTGAGAACTGCTTGGGAGCAAGACTTCAAAATGCCTGTGATTTCCTGATGTTCTTTACTCACCATAACATTGAAATATTTTCCTCCTACACCCTGGGAACAGGATAAGAGGTGGTGGAAGGGGATATAACTTCTGTTTTTTCCAAAGCTTGTTGAAATAACACAGAATAATAAAATCAACTTGGGTAATTTAAATTATTTATCAGAGAAGAATCTGGTTCTTTCTAATAAAAACCACAAGAAAAATAGAAAAGGAGGAAAATAGAGAAGTACTACTCCCATCACAAACCCAAACTTTGCAAATTATTATTTAAAGAAGAGGGTCTGTATCCAGTAGAGAACTTAAAAACAGACGCATGAGCCCATATTGAAGTGCTTACATTTACAACACTTCAGGAGAGCTGGAAGCCAAAAGGGGAAAAAAACCAAAATAGAGCCCTAGAAGCTGATCCTGAGTCTGATAACTGGGGATCCTGAATCTATTAACTGGGAATGTTAAGGAGGGGACAGTTTTCTAACCCAATTTCTTTCCCTTCCTGAGACTTCACACTGTTCTAGAAACCAGGGCAGCACGCTGGGAGGAAAACTTGCTGTGTGCAGTCTCTGTTTCTGATTTCTCGTTAGCCCCTCTGGCTGCCCAGCGAAGAACGAGAGCACTCAGCCAAACAGATCCCTGGCGCAACCCCTGTTAGACCCTCACCAATGAGAGAGCTATTTCCTGTGTAACTAATATTCTGTGCTTACTTAAAAATGCATAAAACACACGGTTAATTTTGTTAATTACCTCCTATTGTCAGCAGAATTACTTGAGGCAAGCACCAATATTACTGGCATTTCTCTTTCCTCCTTTCCTTCACGCAGTGGAGAACATTTCATCAAAACTCTTGCTAGAAAAATGCTTAGTGTGGTTCCTGGATATGTTAAGATATAAATATTGATTCTGATTTTAAAAATTATCTCCTTCTTCAGATGTTATTTTGTAAGTAAGAAATAATTTATATCACAGAATGAATAAAGATATTTAAAAGACAGAAATTATTATACCTGTTCCTTGTCTTCTAGACATCATTGCACCCTTCCATAGGGGGGAAAGGAGAAGAAGAACTAAATCAAAAAAGAAAAAGGGGAGAGATGCAGTGATGAAGAATATACACTTTCCTTTTAACCTGTTTGTCAGGGAATTACAGTGCAATCCCTGCTGTGAATACAGGAGCAGTAACCTTGTGTGATCTTATGCAGGGAAACAAGCAAACACAAATTACAAAAAATGGTACCCAAACCTTTACCAAAAAGATGCTAAGCCACTAGGTAGACAAAACACATAACATAAACACATACTTTTTTTCTAAATATCATATCAATACAACAAAATATTCAGGCACATCAAATGCCTTAGGCTTTTTCCATCTCTTATATTAAAAGACTGTAGGCTATTTCACCTTGTACAAAATATAACATTCAGATAAATGAACATGAACTTAAAGGGTCCTTTTTCCCCTTTACTTCTTCTCTCTGTTTCTCCAGAATGTCTTAACCACTATGTTATTTTAAACAGATCCCCAGGAATATTGTTCAATCCCTCCTGTCTGGAACAGGTTAAAATTGTATTTGAGTAATCCCAGGTTCTGGTAAACCAACCATGCACTTATTTGATGTGAAAACCAAAAGATGGGACCTCCAATAAAATCTTTTTGGATGTGTTTCTGTAACCCATTACAGGCGTGGGTAAAAGAAATAGATAGAACCACTGCTAGATATAGAATGTAAATTTGGCAAAATTTTGTATATTATCTGATTTTAAGTTACAGGTAGAAGGCCTTTCTAGATGTGGTACATATTCAAATCTCATCCAGGTGCTTCATTCTGCACAGCCTAGGTGGGTCTCCATACGGCGAGTACATTCCCCAGACATTTGGAGGAGTGTGGTGTGGATTCCCTTGGTGGCAAAGCACACAAACCCCAGGAACCAGTGTCCTTCAGCAGCCTGAACCCTTGGGCTCACATTATAAAAGGCATTCATGTAACACATTTCTTCAATTCAAAAATTGTATGTAAATGTTCTTACCCAATTTTAAAACATGCTGAGTGCCTACGAGTCTCAGTGGAAACTTTAGCTATTAAGAATTCATCTGGAGTAAAAATCAAACAAGAGCAGACCTGACTATTCAGCTCTGCAATACAGCTTTAGAGGGATAATTTTTTTAAAAGGGTGTTTTTAAAAAGCAGTTTTAGTATTTTAGCTGTAATGTTTCTCATTTCAAACAGAATGTATTAATTTTATCCAGCCTGTAGAAATTCCCAGAGCTATAAAATTGATGAATGGATGTGTGTTTGTGTGAGTGATGATTCCTACCTGATCGCACACTAAGGACACGCAGAACTTGCTGAATGACCTCCACAGTGAAATGCAAGGTTTTTTCAGCCTTTTAGAGAGTAGAAATTATGGCAAATTTGAATTATAGATACCCTAATAAATACCATTTTCCCTAATAATTATATCATAAACTGGATTCTGTGGTAGTGACATCTACAGGGCTTTATTTTGGGGGAGGATAAGGGTCCCAAGACCTGTCATTAAGATCCCAGAAACACTTGGCTGTTTGTTGGTGGCAAGACCTTTGGCTATGAAATTTCAGTGGGATATAATTCCAAAGGCTCTCTGTCCATAAATCAATTTTAATTGACATATTACCGCCCAGAAAATTTTGCTTTCATATTATAACTGTGCATGATGAAGAACTTCAACAGCAAGATGTGACCCACAGGCTCCAGCTGAGTCTAGGTCTGTTATGTCTATTTACTACTCTGCTTTTAACTGCACTCCAAACGTGTGAACCTGGGAGTAGTGGGAAAGCTTTGCTTTCCTCTTTTATTACTGGAGTCTAATATAGAGTTCATTATTAGAGTTATTTATTTTCCTCTTTCATTATTAGGGTCTAATAAGTTCATTATTAGAGTCCTCTTTCATTATTAGACTCTAGTATCTAACTCCTACCCTCTATCTCTAACTTTATTTATCTTTATTATATATCTATTATATAGATATATAAAATATATATTTATTTTATATATTTATTGTTTACCTCCAACTCCTTACCTTCTCTTGGTCTACAAGTTTACCTAACCACAAATGTCAGGTGCAGATGATGTTCTTTGCCCTTTCCCTGTCAGAGCTGCTCCAGCCCAAGCACCGTAGGGACCAGGAAGCACCTGGGGGAAATTATTTGAGAATAAAGGGGGGTTCATACTCAGTATACACAAAGAATGTCTGTTCTCATCACTGCCAGGGAATGTTAGTATGTCAGTGAACTTAAAGCTGATAAGGGAAATATTTTCTTTATCACGGTTCAGACACCGTCCAGCTTCTGCATCTGCTCCTTGGCCACAGCATAAATACTTTGTTTTTCTTCTATCAATAGGATTCCCAGTTCTTTCTTTACTTTTGCTACTGCTCTGTGTAGATAAGCACTGCTCTCTTTGCAGTTACATGGGTCTATTTGTGAAGATTTAATTTAGTTGGGGTTTTTTTTTATTATTCTTTCTTTACTGATTTGTAAAACTCATCAGATTCAGGTTTTACTTTATCCTTTGATATTTTCTGGATCTTTTCAAAGTCATACGTGAACTGGAAAAAAGCTGAAGGATTAAACACCTCCCAGACAGAAGATTAACGAGGCTCTGACTTTGCTTGGTGGGAATGCAACAGTAACCGAGTAAAGAGAGTAGAGTTTGTATTTTAACAGTTCTAGAAGAAAACAGGTGGTTGCTAATAATGTTTTAATAAGAGGCTGTTATTTTAGACAGTCACATGATTCCGGGCACATCTCTCACTTTCCCACCCCAAGCCTCCCAGTCAGATGCTCTGCGACAACACAACACTTGGAACATAATTCTAAAATCTCCAAGACAAGGCTGCTCTTCTGCACACATTGTGTGTAAGTGGCATTGTAGATTTATCTGCACTTCAAAGCACACCCATGGCCACGGAGAAATTATGATTCCTACACACTGGAAAAGCAGGGAATCTCATACCAGGGAAATCATCCCTTCAGCACACAGGTCTGCTGCTCCTGCGGAAGCAGGAACCATCACTACAGCCTTAAACCCTGAGACAAAGGAAAGGAGAATGTTAAATACACTCTGCACATTTTTCTGCAAGTACATGGGGATTTTCATACAAAATGTGTTTCTATGGACATAGCAGTGAGTCTGTGTGTATTTCTATATGATATCTTCATCAATACAATATTACACACCCACATCTGTACGAGCATGGACACACACACACACACACAGTCTCTCTATGTTTTAGCACACCTTAGGAAGTAACACATTGCAAGCACCAGAAAGCTGCCCTTCTATGCACACCAATACCAAGCTGTAGTAAAGAGCAGGGAATACACTCCAGGATAACTCAATCAAAAATCCTGCCTGGGAAAAACTGAAAGCATTTTCTCATGCCTGAGAGATGAGTCTTTGGCTGAACACTCTCCTCCCTTTCCACGTTGGAAAAACAATGTTAAAAAGCATTGTGCTGGTGATCCAAGCTGGTTTCACCAACAGCTCTTCTGCAGATCTTTGATTTTACCACCCAGAAGAAGATAGGGAACATAACATCTGCATGTTTTATGTGAGCTTCACACTCCTATTTGTATTTTTATGAGAATATTCATTTCTGGAGACCCAGCTTAGGTTTCTTGCTCAGTCAAATATTTTTCTGTTTAACCAACTTTATTATCATATCATGGCTCTTTGCCTTAGGTATAATCAATCATTCTTGCCTACAGGTTCATTTCAGATTTGCCAATAACACATGACAGGCATTTTGCTTTTAGACATTGCGTATTTTTTTAATGGAGATTAATTTTTAAAATAAGATGCAGTTTTAGTGTCAAGATAATTAAATTTTTGTAAGAGATACTATCTTTCCTTTTGCTGCATCAGCTCTCCTGAACTCATACCTTTAGCAGCCTGCCACTAAGCTACTCAGATAAAATCAATAGGTTCTGAAGTCCAGCGGGGAGAACTTTTTCCATTAATAAAATAACTTTATTAACTCTGAGAACCATAAATTGCTGAAACACATTTTTTTAAATTGCCTCATCTGCATAAGAATCAACAGCAGTGTTTGTAAAGTGGCTTTATGGTCAAAGACATATTTGATAAATCTCTGCTGCACATTTTGCAGTATCAAAGGGTTTCTTTTTGTTTGCTTCTGCCAGCTTTGTTTAGTAGAGCCAAACTTGAAGGAGCCAACTTAATGAAATCAAATAATCCGTGACTTCCCCTGTGCAACACTAGGTTTGTAATTTAACCCTTTTCCACATGTTTGGCTGGATATTGTAATTTTTGTGTTGCACCAGATTTTTTTTTAGGAGAAATACAAAACCTACTCTGTTTCTAACTGTTCCTTGGCTCAAGTACAAAACTACAAGAGAGTCCAAGAGTTATAAAGGAGTTTGTTCTTATCCCTCTGGCACAGACGAGGAATCAAATCCCCCACTGGTAGGAAAGCAATTTTACCATGATAAAACCAGGGTATGCTCGCCGGGCTGGCTTTTGTCACGGTGCTGTTTCTATTTTTAGTGGCTCTCATTCCAGAAGGACCTGGAGCAAGGCACACACCACAGCTGCTGTTTGTCGCTGTTGTGCTGCTCACTGGCTCTGGCTCGGACAGACTGCTATGGATTTCAGCAGACTTTGGTTTTGACAGTTAGAATTAGGCAATTTTCCTACTATGGGAAAGAGGAAAAAGAAGAATTGGTCCCTTGTTGCCCTCATGGGGTTGCCTTTGCTGCCTTCAGTAGCAACCGAGTGGCTGCAAGCATCCAGCACAAAATCTAAGAACAGGGGCTGAAAGGCTCCCACCAACTTCCACCTGCCTTGGGCCGGGCTCTCAGTGGTTCAAGCTCAGCATTTTTTACTCCAATGACATCAAGATGCACGTGGTTTCAGTTTAGAGAAGAAGCTTTACACCCCCAGTTTGTGTTTCTCCATACTTGTACCCTATGGTAAGTAGGAGAGAGGTGTTTTGGGATGGTAAAGAGCAATCACAGCCTTTGGCTGCCATGCTTGGGCACTGCTGTTGCTTTCAGAGCAAGGGCAGGTGATTCATCTTTCTTCCCCTGGAAAGACTCTCTGAAGCTTACCTGTTCTCTCAAGCTCATCTAATGGTCAACCTGGTTGACCATCTGATCTGTTATTTTTAGGGTGCAAGGTCTGATTCAAAAAGCAAAAAGTTTGCTTTTTGACCAAGGAGAATAAAGCTCCTTACCAAAGCAGTCCATGATGTTATAATCAAAAGAAATCAGATAAAACTTTCATCCAAAATTTCAGGTTTTCTTTGAAATAAAAAGATTTTTTTTTCAGTTTATGGTGAATTTTATTCTTCTTATTTTCCATTTTCATTGCAATTTTTTCTTTGCTTCCAGTTTTTGTGGGACTAGAGGATTAGCTTGAATAGTTTATATGCTGATCCAACTCAAAAAAGCATTACAGGTGGGGATATAATTGAACTTGTACAGGAGGAAAAGAACCCAAAACCTAAGTCTAATCAAGTCCTGCTGTATTTGCTACTTTAAATGACAGGGAGGAAAAAGGAAAATAATTTTCTAAAAGGCTACAGGCGTGTTAATTAAATGTCCATCTGAACTGAAGCTTTAAAACTTGAGAGGCAAGTTTAGGATAGCACTTGTCAGTGGTACAACTTGAACTTCCAGAGAGTTCTGAACTTGACAGAATACACTGGATGGTGTGGTTAAAATATGGAAAAAATGACAATATTTCTGTTTTATGAATACTTTTACTATTCTCCTGTTCTGCTCTTTGAAAGAGCAAGTTCTCTGGGTAAAGATGATGGTGTAACACTCACCTGCTCTGAGAGATGCCTTACAAGTAAATTAAGAAAACAGCTATGAAGTGACAGAGAGAGAGAGAAACATAAACTAAAAAGATTGAGACTGAGATGCACTAGTTCATAGTGGAGCTATGACTAAAGGATTTTAAACTGATCTCAAGTACTAAAAACCCCAGCACCTGCAGCACATCACTTACTCTTCAGGATCTTGGATTCTCCCAAGAATGATGTGACTGTCAAGTGATGCACAGACAGGTGTTCCAACAGTGCGAGGACTCAGACAGACAGATGTGTCTCTTGGATGGGAAAACGGGACACAATCGTTGGAAAACAGCTGCACTGAGGTGGCAGCCCAGCAGCTTACAGCCTTATGTTCCTGTGTGCTTGGCTTCTGCCAGCCCTTGCCCTGGTCGCTGTGTGATTTAGTGACCTTGCATTTATTAACATCTGTGCAAATCAAAATTTTAACATACACTTAATGGGTGGTTAGTAGGGTCAGCCTTTACATCCAGCTGAATTCCCTCTGCCCACCCCTGATCTTAGCATTCAGGAACAGAGTCATTACTATATATGTACACCTTTAAAAATAAATACATTTATACTTCTGTGATTAATATTAATTATGCAACATTGTCCTGGTTTCAGCTGGGATGGCGTTAATTTCCCTCCTAGTAGCCTAGTAGTGAAACCACTGCAAACATCTAATATGAATTATCTTTTACAGATTAGACGTTCAGTCTATTCAAATTTTAACAAGACTGTGAAATTAAACTGATGCAACAAAATGCATCTTCTATTTGTCATTTAGCACAAATACATGTTGTATTGAGCATTTTGAAAATGTGTGGAGAAAGATTAAAAAAATACAGATTTTTCTGGAAGTTAGTAAAAATTTTGAAAAGGTATAACACCACAGGCAAACTGTATTACAAAGCTATACATTGTTCATATGGTTTTTTCCACAGGTATTCAGCCAGAATTGCCATAGAACTAATTTCATTAAATAAGAACTAGAGATGATCAAGAAAAAAGAAATTCCTCATTGTTGCCTTTAAAGAACAAACAAAAGGGATGAAAGGTTTTCTAGAAAACTGCTACCCTGTTTTAATAGTTAGGATAACGAGATTTTAATCATTAACTGTAACCTATTACAGAGAAATAAAGAAATGTTTCATGGCCTAAACATTGTTGTGGTTTCATGGAATAAGAAGAGGAGCTGTGCTGTGCTAATCTCTTAAGCACTTTTACAGGACTATCTGAAGTTGCAAAGGATTTTTCTTTCCCAGTCTTGCACCCAACAGTTATTGCTAGGGATAATATCCATTTCCAACTCTATTTTTTTCCTATTATCATTCAGAAGGTACCCATAGATGATATGATCTTTTGATTATCCGTTTTCAAATTTGCAGAGAGATGCAAAGAAAATTCTTCATGGTGAAACACAGAAAAGATATCTTGATGGCAAGCCTAGGGATGTGTTTCAGACAACATCCCCTACATGGTGCAGCAGCAAGAGCTATGACAAATTTTCTTCTAGAACCAGTTTTGCAAGTTTTACAGGCAGTAATTTTCAGAGTAAATGTTTGCACAGAGACTGCCTGGAAACACATAACACTGAGAAGTGTTTTACAAAGAGATCACTAATATAAAATCCAAAGCCAAAATGAAGTGAGAAAGCAGCTGCATTTCAGCACAGGCAACACCATCTGAAAAACTTGGAGACCCCTCACTGACAGTGACAGTTCTCTGGGAAAGGAATGCTACGAGTAAGCCAAGCAATACAATTTTTTTGATAAAAAATATGGGTTTAGGGCAATCAGCAGTGCCCTCACTGTCAAATTTGTCAGCATTTCTTGACAACACCAATCATGACTTGCTACTGATTCATCTCACACCTGACAGAAGAAGAAAGAATTGCACTGACCCGTCCTTTGGGGAGATCATGACCCAGAGGGTTCCAGGCATTATTTAGGATGTGCAGGATGCACAGGATTTATAGGATTTCTCTTGAGATCTGGCCTTTTTTTGCACGGCCCCCTGCACGTGAGAAGGAAACCTGCTCACACATATCTGTGTGCAGGGCTGGGTTAGTCCTGCAGAACCAGAAGCAATTCTGTGTATTCTTGAGCACCATCTACTGGTGCCTCTTCCTTTAGTAAGCCCTGTTCCTACTGAGCACCTGGTACCAGGCTCAACACTTGCCAATTTGACTTTTGAGAGACACCTCATTAAGATGCTGAAAATAATTCCCATTAATTGCCTTAACCTTGGACCAAACCCTCTGTTCCAGCCATCAGGGAAAATGAAATTATCTTTGCAGGATCTTTCTTTTTAATCCTCTTTGAAAAGCTCCTCATATTTCAGGAATCCGTCACTTTCTCTTTAGTATGTTAAAAATTGAGATTTTTCAATGCATCTTCTGTGATGTTGCCATAATGGATCTAAATTTGTTTAGATTACACTTGTCATTTGCATATATCTATTATTTGCTAAGTATATGTCTGATTCAAAGCTCTTTGCAGAACCTCTGCTATTGTTTATGAGTTCTGGACCCCAGCACCTCATTACCTCAATTCTTGAGGGAAAATGTGATCCAGTAAACAAAAAAAAAGCATCACAAGGCACATATTCACAACATACCATTAAGAATCCTGGAGCTTTTGCTCTGTCAGCCAACTGAGAACGAGTGTAGAAGAATGGCTCATTTTTAGACATCGTAGCTAAAATTTGGGCCAGGGACAAACCCAGCTTTTTATTCAATAAGACAATTTCTTCAGCTATAAAATATCTTGGCCGCACCAGAGAATAATTTCAGTGAGCACTGAAGGACTCGCTGAAATTGCTACTCCCTTTTGTTTATGTTATAGGGTTACTGTGTTTAAGACACAGGCAATTAGCTGCCGTGCCAAACTCATTTGGGAGCATCCAAGGTCAAGATCCCGCTAATGGGAACTGACATCTTCCTGCCCCTGGAGAATGCAAGAGCAGGCAGCACAAAGTATCCCTTTTTAAAGTAACCTGTTGTAATATTGCACAAATTACCCCCTAAAGTCAGTAGATGTGCAAATTCTTTGTGGTCGTGCTTAAACATTAAACTTGGACAGAGCTACCCGAATGCTAAAACTAAAAATTATTCCTTATGCAACCATTACTGTCTAATATTAAAATCGTGAGACATATTAAAATATATTTTAATCCAAAAGCAATACTAAACATGAATTTGAGTAGTAGCCTTATTATTTGGTTTATTTCTCTCTTAAGACATCATTCATAGAAACAATGAAAATAAAATACAGGGTAATATACTGGTATTTTTTAAAACTCTATTCTGCCAGAGATGTAAAGTGTGAAAATGTGCAAAGTGAACAGTAAATTACAGACTCTTGTCCCTATTATTATCTGCTGACAAATGTGAAATTATCCAGGGTTTTCAAAGATGTTTTGGTTTTCTGGGGTTTCTTTGAAGTAGCCCTGCTAGAAAATTGGAGATATCTGTACTGTCTCTGTGCATGTAAAATGGGTATTTACAGAACAATTTGTTTGCAGAAGCAAGGAAGCCTTACACCAGAGAATATAAAGCTATTCAATCATAATAAAGACAGGATATGTAAAAAAAAAATATACATATATTTCTTAATTCTGCTAGGTAATTTTGTTTGCCCGTCCAGATGTAGCACAGCATTTTCTCTACACGGCCTGGACTCACAGGTGCACCTCCCCAGGTGCACAGAGGTACCAATATGCCACGATCCATCTCTCTGAGAGGGAAGTCTCGTTTAGAAGAGGAGGGATCACGAAAACCAGCAGCCACACAGACAGATGGAGTGGACAGTTTAGGCAGCCTGAAGCACTGCAGGTTTTGGAGGTGATGAGGAGAACAACTTCAAACCCTCCACACCAAGTTTTGTGCCTGTGTGGGTAAAGCTGTGTGCCAGAAAACTCAAACCACCATCTCTAGGCTAATGCCTCCTCTCTTCCTTTCTGCTGCCCTTGAGATAATCTCTTACAGACCTTGAACCTCGCACTTAATTTTTCTGAGGCTAATTGACATAATTTTCCATCTCATCATCAGGGCTCTGAGTCCCCCCCTCTGCTGCAGACAGCCACAATTAGCTCAGGTGTCCTGACTCGTTCTGTGTCTGCAATCCTCCCCTCCTGGGACTAAAGATAATGATGACTAACGACCAGACAGCCTTAAAAAACAAGGAACATTCATCCAACACCAAAACATTTAACAGAAAGCAGAATTCAGCACACTGGATGTGCTTTTAGCTTTCCCAGATGCCCAGCTGGTAGCTGTAGCCGCTCACAGCCTCTCCCAGGCCGGCTGTGATGCTGGCAGCTGGCCACCAGCCACTCGCGCTTTGTTATCTCTTCAGTCAGAAGAGTTCGACTCTTCCATCTTCCTCAGTGACAGATATAGACTCCTGGAGCTGAGTCATTTCCCTGGTGTCGTTCCTGAGCCTGCCAGTGCACACTGATGTGGAGTTTCCTGCAGAGCCCCCTCAGGGGAGAGCTTCGCACCCGAGTAACCCTCAGGTTGTTACTGTCCCTCTCGGCCCTCACCACACACTGAGTGTGCTGGCTAGGAAGGGCAGACAGGAGAAATTGTTTCACAAAAATTCTACATCTGTCCCAAAAAGTTTCCCATGGAATAAAATTACTATTTTTTTCCCGATCCTTTCTACATTTGATAAAAGTCTGGTAAAATGTTTTGCATGCTCAAATGTATTCAAGGGGCATTCTCACACATCAGCAACTTCAGGGTTCTTCTCAAATACTCTTGCTATCAAATCTAACCCCAATTCCCTGCCTATTGCTATCTGTAATAAAATTGAAACCACATTTACATATTTCAGACAAATGAAACCATCAAAGCCACAGTAAACTGAGATATTTCAGTGGACTGAAAAATAACTACAGTACGTATTTTGTAGCAATATATTGAAATACTAAATTTTAATTATACTGCACAAGATTAGATTAGTGACAAAATTAGTGGTCATTCTAGGTACCTATGCTTCTGGTGACCAACTTGACAATGCTCTTTGGAAAATACTGAAATCTCAGTTTCTGGAACAAAGTTATTTTAAAGGTGCTGAGGTATCAGGCTCTGCTTCCCCAACTCCTCCTCAAATCACCACTGCAACTAAACATGTTTTGGTAGAAGTAAAAGCAGAACAATAGTATCCTATTTTTTTTAATGATTTTATGACATTGTTACGATGACAGGTTGTAACCAATCCCAAGAAAAAGCCTCTACTTAAGTCTAGACTGGTAATTCAGGTGTTTTAGTATACTTTACTAATAAAGGGTTTAATCTCAAATTTTGTGCAGAAAGGAAGAGGGAGGAGCATGTAACCTATGACATGCTGTCTCTACATATCTAGATTATAAATATAAAAAAAATAAAAATGTGACTATACACTTTGTGGGAAAAAGCCTTTTAAACTGACATGAAATACCTGGCAGATATCTGCACAGCGTCATATGAAGAAGCTATGATTGAAAAGTATCTCATAAGATGTTTCATAAGTGAGTACTGACTGGCCCTAGCTCCTTGTCCATTACAGAAGGAAGACACTTCAAGGACATTATCATATCCTGACTCCTTTAATGCTGAAGAAAGAAAAAGAGCTCTGTCCTCCTGTAATCCAAACAGCAGCACTGTATCAGTCTCACTGAACTCAAGTTTTCTCTCCTAAGGGGTCATTTTGCTGTCAAGGCCCTCTCAGAAAGCTCTCCTTGAGAAGTTAGCCTTGAACTTTCTCCATATCCTTGCGTCAAGCCCTGCTTAAGCCTGGCTGTCATCATCTGGGAAGTTTTTGTCACAAAGGAGGGGGAGTTGCTCCTCCAGATCCTCACAAGACATAAGGTACTGTAATTACTCAGCTTCTGTGATCTATTTGTGATGACCAAAATATATATTCCAGGTACTTTGTCATTACTATCCAGAGCAGAGTTAACTTCAGTTTCTAGAACAGCTTTTCAGAATGGTTGTAAACATGATGCATCAATGTTCCAGGAAAATTTCTGTACACAAAGTACAAAGACTGCATAAGATTTATTGGAAAACCATTTAGGGAGAGTAAAGCTTCTTTTTGCAAATATGTGTGTTCAATATAATCTTCCCAAAACAGTCCACAGGAAGCATACCCAAGTAATCACAGGCTAGGACTGTCACATCATTAATCTCAATCTTATTTTCTATATGACTTCTGGAGAAGAAGAATTTTTGTTGCTTTACCAGAGGGATGAGTGAATAGATCACAAGAAAAAGTAAATGACAGAAGTCTGCCCTTAATCTTCCCACAGTTTCTAGGCTACAACTATTACAGATGTCCACGATAACCTATAGCAGCTATTCAGTTTTTCAGAAAATGATGTATTGGCTATTGTATTTTCAACTCTGACCTTTCTATTAAGAGTTGTCAAAATCATTTACAGTCATTAATTATATAGTGTGCCATTCTGTGAAATGAGCTCTATTCCTGCTTTTTTCCTGTCAGTGGGAAGGGACTGATCCCACCAGAATTCTTCCCGTGGTGTTTCTGAGCATGCCTAGCTAGGGGGTTGGATGAAGAGATCTGCCAGAGGTGTCAAACCATCACCTTTTGGAGAGCCCACGTGTGCCCCTGAGATGTCTCTCAGGAGTATTTGGAGTTCTTCCATGAAACAGGAAACAGAGCTGGAAAACAGGAGACGTTCTTCTCTGACCCTGCTCAGTGCTGTTTGCAGTCAGCCATCTGTACCTCACCCCCACGCTTTCTTTGTAGATTATGGTTACTCAAAATAGCTGCTGCTACTTTAAAGTATTTCAGAGTAGCATGAAACAAGCAGAGGATGCATTTAGAGCTATTTCCAGACTCCTGTATGTGCACATGCACCTCCTGCCTTAAATGTAGGTGACAAGAAAAAGCACATTATCATATCAATACCTCACAGTTTTCTTCAATGCCCTGAGTTTTCTTATTGTTTTTGTTCATGCCCCACAGATGGGCTCTGTGCCACTGAGAACGCAAATGGTCCAAATCAACAGGAAAACTTGGGACAGTGGAAGGAATTGATGCAACTTTTCAGCATATTCGCACTAGAAATTCAAACCTTTTAGGCCGGTTTTCCTCCCTGACTAAAGTAGGACATTTCACAACTGAGCTTCCTGAAAGATAAGTAATTACCTGGACAAACCATCAAGACAGAAAGTCAGAAAGACGAATCAAGTCTTGAGGAAAATATTTCTTTTTTTAACATGGAAGAAAATAAATGACAATGATGCAAGGCAGAGGAGAGGGGGCATGGGCTGGCACTGGAGATCTTGTGGCTATAAACAACTCCTTGGTGTTTAAAGGCCTGGAAAAATAGATTTTGGAGGTAACAGGAAACAGAGAAGTAGCCAACGTGTACAAAAAAACAGGCACAGTAAGTCCATTTGGAAATTACATAGAGCTGCAGATCAATGAAGAAAGGAAAAGGTGCAAAAGTGTAATAGCAAATATTAAAATGACCCCAACTGGATCCTGGCTTGAGGAAGAAGAAAGCACAAGAATTACCATGGTAAATGAAGAACTATTAGAAGAATGGTTCTTCATTTAAACTGTTAAATTTTCAACTGTTTTTATGATAAATCCAATAAACAAGGTCGTGAGCTTAAAAGTTCCTTTGCAGCGCTGAAAGGTACTGTAAGGACCCCAATACACAGGTTTTGTTCAGTCCCATTCACTTGTATTTATTTACTTATTTATTTTAGTCCCAAGTTCAGGTAAACTGAGTTCTGAAACAGCACTGCTGAAATCTAAAGTGAGCTGAAAAAGAGAAACTTGCTTTTGGCAACAAAGAGGATTGAGCTTAAGGAAATAAAAGTAAAACACAAGCAACTCCAAACCTCCAGAGCTACAGCCTGAATTCTGAATCCAAAATGCCCATTATATTGTAAGAATTCAGCTCATATCTCTCTTTCTCCTGCCACTATCCCTGGTATTTTTTACCAATAGTTGCTGGCCAGTATGTAGCACTCAGAACAGGCACTTCCCTGGGGTTTAGAATGAGAGGATAATCAGATAGGAGCTCATAGAAAAAGGGAATAAACACGTTCCTCTCTGGAGCAGAAATCTTTTTCTATGGCTTTCAGTTCAACCTTTTTTTTTTTCTTCATTTCCTCCTTATTTCAAAAATAATTTTAAAACCAGAATTAAGTATCCAAGTAATTTCTCAGATGCACTTAATTAAGTGCTGCCTTATTTAAATATGGCTGCCTTCTTTAAACAAGTACAGATATAAAAACTCTAATACTTGCCTTCCTTTGCCCTGAAGATAATTGATCCGCTAGATTAAGATGATGTCACTGCATGAAAGAGAAACCAAATCAAGACAAAAACACTTCTGTACTGGCTGTTTTGAAGGCCAGCAGACAAGGTAGTAAAATGGATTAAGACACATTGAATGCCTCCTGATCACAATAGCGGTCCAAAGCCTTGCTGATGAACTTCATCCCTTTTCACCTGTTTGCTGTAGGAGTGGGAATTATTCTGCCCTAGTGCCTCAAAAATAAGGTCATGTGAATCGTGTTCATATTTTTTTATATACATTTAAATTACAACAGTACTTAAAACCATTTAAATGAAAGGATAATTGTGAGATATGAATAAATTGCCATAAGATGTAAATGACAGTAAATGAGGTGAGGACACAAAAAGCCTCTTCTTTGCTCACACAAGGCTCAATACAGTGGTAGCTCACACTCTCCAGCAGAGAGGCAAAAACCTTGGGCCACCTCAGGGAGCAGAGGCAACACAGCTTGTCCCCATGCAGAGTTTTGAGATGCACAGCTGGAGAAGAGCTCCTCATCTTTTTTCCAGGGATGTTTCTTCTCTGTGTACTTCACTCAAAATTAGATTTTTTTTTACCAGTGAAACTGTAGAACTCGGTTCAATAGAGGAATCACTTATTTTATTATCAGTTTAGCAGAGTAGCAAGGGAGTGAGGGTTTTTTTTAAATTGATTTATAAAAACATCTTTTTAATCATCTTTGGAAGCTAATTACATTATTTCCAATTATGTAACAGTACTGCTCATTATAGAGCATAAAATATCAAGAGAGAAAATGTTTACTCCAGAAAACTTTTCAATTTTACCAAGCTTCAACTTTACAGTTTTATTCTCACTTCATGCAATTTAATTTTTCTTGTCTTTGCTGGGCAGTATCCTTTGTCCTCTTTTTCAGTGCAAAACCTCGTTCAGACCTCCTGGATCCATCTCCTGGTACTTGAGCTACTCACACGCACGTCTTTGTGCTTAAAAATATACGGATGTGAGAGGATGAGTGTGAGGTTATATTTGTCTTTATATTAAATCATCTTCCTCTTCTATAACATCTTGCATCAAAGCTTTTCTACAGTGCTGCAATATTATAGCTTACACAAACTAACTTGCTAAAGTATATTTGGTGTTTACTGCTTGCACACAAGAGACTCCCAGCTAAGGAAGCAGAAATTGCTCTGAACTTTTACTGTAAACGTTTCTGAAAGCTGTGAGTGAAGGAATCGGAGGAAAAAATTGGCATTCTGTTAAAATTCTTAACACAGAGTAGAAAGCAACCTGACCCCCTGAATTTGTCTGAAAGTGCAGCTCATTCATCTTGAGGTGAACATTAATGAGAATAAAGGCTACAGGTACTGGGAAGAGCCAGCCAATACTTGCTCACCAGTGACAGAAACAGTATTATCCAGCAGGTCTTCAACATTTCCTCTATATTTTGGAAAAGCTGAAGAGGAAAGACAGTTTCATAAATAATACTCCTCCAGGTCTTTTTCACAAATCTCATCTCCAGTGTTTCCAAGAGCCTTTTGGACAAATATATTGCAGAAGGAGATGTAAATATGAGCTGTGTATAATTCAAAACATCCCATTTTAGGGGACGTGTCACCAAAAGACACTATAAGTAAAATTAGGGTTTACTTGTGCCAGTATAAAACCTAATTTAACATAATATAAACATTATACTTGATAAAATAGTTATGCACAGGCACTTCGAGGGGATGTACTTTGATTACATTGTACTTTATCTCAGCAAATAACCATGTAAAATTACCTTTTTTTTTTTGCTTACTACCCACGAGTCTCCAAGTGCTTTTCAAGAGCCATGAGTGTACCTGCTCCTTTTTCACGGAAAAGAGGCACAACTGTTATTATTCTGAGTTATTACAGCTGCAAAGAAAGTAAGCCAGATACTTTTAACTCCCACTCTTCCTCTCCAAACGTTGCTCACTGCAGTGCTCACAGCCGAGACTTTTAATGTTCTGAATGACAAAACAAAGTTTAGCAAAGCAAACTGCTGTCAGAAGACCCACGAAGACTCAAACCTGGGTCTAATGGGACCTTGAATACTGTGTGCTTCAATTACTTATGGAGGTGGAAAGCTTGATTACCAAGACCATCTTTGTCCCTGTGCTATTCTCCTTAAATCCTTGACTGTGTCCTGGTCATGGCTGGGGTAGAGTTAATGTTCTCCAGGGTAGCTGGGATGGGGCTGGGTTTGGAATTTGTGCTGGAAACAGAGTTGATAACACAGTGGTATCTCCTCGCTGCTGAGCAGAGCTTACACAGAGCCAAGGCCTTTTCTGCCTCTCACCCCACCCCACCAGGGAGGAGGCCAGGTGAGCACAAGGCAGGAGAGATGATCCCCGCTGACCAAAGGGATACCCCATCCCATCCCATCCCATCCCATCCC